>CM076572.1:1048942379-1049415387 GCA_034641835.2 Pinus albicaulis | reverse complement strand
TGCAACTGCGTTGAAGTCAGAGACAACCATCCAATGAGGTTCGTTTGGGAATTCTAAATTTGAATGCTTAAGTTTGAAATTGAATCTCTAGATTTATTCATTCCAGCAGTGTTAAACATGGAGGGAATAAGCAAATTTGTTTATGTTGTGTAACCAGCTCCAAAAAGAGAAGAAAAGAGATATCAATGCCTTAGAAATGAGCCACTTCGAGGGGGCAACCTCCAATACATTACATAAATGAACAATTCTTGGATGATACAATTTACAAAACCTCCTTTCTATATATAGGAGTCCATGAGGCCATAATGTAATCCTAGTGGGCCACAATGTAATCCTAGCCGACCTAACAATAATAATTTAAGGGCACAATAATAATAAAATGGGGGTTACAAGGGTACAATAATAACAATAAGGGGGTTACACTAGCAACAATAAGGGACTATACTAGTAATATAGGGACCTAACATGCCCCTCTCCTTCAAAAAAGTGTTGTCCTCAACACTTGAGTAGCTCTGGGTGCTTCTGTATAAAATTCTCATCCTCCCATGTAGAATCTTCGGTGGGTAAGTTCTTCCACTTGATGAGATACTCTGAAATTGATCGATTCCGTAGTTGTCGAGTTCTTGTTTCCGTGACCGCTTCTGGTTCCAATATGAATTTTCCTTCCTCATCAAGTTTTGGAAATATTGTTTGAACTGGAAGATTTTCACCTATAACCTTCTTTAAGCATGAAACATGGAACACTGGATGTACTCGCGAAGATGCAGGAAGCTCCAATTTGTATGCTATAGTACCAATCTTTTGCAACACCTTGTAAGGACCATAGTACTTTGGCGATAATTTATTATCCTTCTTTGCTTGCTTGAGGGACATTTGTTTGTATGGTTGTAGCCGTAAAAATACCCAATCTCCTACATCAAAACTTCTCTCGCTACGATGTTGATCTGCCTGTTGTTTCATTCGATCTTGTGCCAAATTCAGGTTATCCTTTAAGAGTTGGAGAACTTCTTGCTGATGCTCGATGTGATCTTCCACTGCTTGAACCTTCGAATTTTCCCTTAAAGATGATGTGATGGATGGTGGATGATATCCATAAAGTGCCATAAATGGGGTCATTTTCGCTGCAGTATGGAAGGAAGTGTTATACCACCATTCAGCTAGAGGTAACCACTTGACCCATTGTGTTTGTTTATCAGATACAAAACAACGAAGATATCCTTCCAAACATTTATTTACTATCTTAGTTTGACCATCGGATTAAGGATGATAAGATGAGCTATGAGCTAATTGAGTACCCAAACAAGAAAATAACTCCGTCCAAAAATTTCCAGTAAAAATGGGATCTCTGTCGCTCACAATAACCCATGGGCTTCCATGTAGCTTTTGAATTCTGTCCATAAATGTAGTAGCAACTGTACTTGCTTTAAATGGATGAGATAATGCACAAAAGTGTGCATACTTGTTAAGTCTATCAACTACCACCATGATGACACTCTTTCCTTCGGACTTAGGTAAACCTGTGATAAAATCCATTGAAATCTCCTCCCAACGTTGACTTGGAACGGATAAAGGTTGTAGAAGTCCTGGGGTCTTAATTGTTTCCACTTTATTCTGCTGGCAAACCAAACATTCCGCCACAAACTTTCGAATATCAGATTTAAGGCCATCCCAAAAAAATTCTTTCTTCACCCTGTGGTAAGTTTTTAAAAATCCTGAGTGTCCTCCTAAAGGAGAAGTGTACAATTCCAGAAGAATCTTTTGTTTTAGTTGGGAATTCTTACAAAGATATAAGCGATCTTTGTACCATAAGGAATCATTTTTCCAACTAAATGTATCAGATGTAGTAGGATCTTGCTGCAACTTTTGAATGAGTTTCCATACATCTTTGTCCTTCTTCCATTCATCTCTTGCTTCAGTTATCCAATCTGGTTGGATAATAGAAATGGCACAAAGCAATGCTCCCACCTCTTCATTCTTTCTTGAGAGTGCATCTGCAACAACATTAAGCTTTCCTTTTTTGTAGATTATTTCAAAGTCATAACCCAACATCTTTGTGACCCATTTTTGCTGCTCTTCTGAAGATAGTCGTTGTTCCAAAAAGTGTTTAAGACTATCATGATCTGTTTTTACCTTGAAGTGTCTTCCCATTAGGTAAGTTCGCCATTTCTTTAGTGCATGCAGTATTGCTAACATTTCCTTCTCATAAATAGGTTTTTGTAAATACTTTCCTTTGATTGGACGACTTTCAAAAGAAATTGGTCTTCCTTCCTACATTAAAACTACACCAATTCCATTTCCTTAGGCATCACATTCCACAATAAAGGTTTTTGTGAAGTCTGGCGGAGCTAAGACCGGTGCTAGGCACATTGCCTCTTTAAGATGTTCAAAGGCCTTAGTTGCTTCAGGAGTCCATGAAAATGCATCTTTCTTCAATAATGTTGTTAGAGGTGCTGCTATTCTCCCATAATTCTTAACAAACTTGCAATAATACCTTGTTAACCCGAGAAATCCTCGCAACTGCTTTATGGTTGTGGGGACTTTCCATTCCTTAATAGCTTTAATTTTGTTAGGGTCTACCTTAACACCCTCGTGAGATACAATATGACCCAGATATTCCACCTCTTGTACTCCAAAGAAACATTTGGATGTTTTTGCATATAATTGTTTCTCCTGCAATAGTTTGAGCACACTGTCAACATGTTCAACATGATCCTTCCAAGACCTGCTGTAGATTAGTATATCATCAAAAAATACTAGCACAAATTTTCTAAGGAAGGGTTTGAAAATGGAATTCATCAACCCTTGAAATGTAGAAGATGCATTGGTAAGGCCAAAAGGCATGACCAAAAATTCATAATGACCCTCATGAGTTCGAAATGCTGTTTTTGGAATATCTTCAGTCTTCATTCTAATTTGATGATATTCTGAACGAAGATCCAACTTGGTAAAATAAATTGCTCCATGTAATTCATCCAATAATTCATCAATCACAGGAATGGGAAATTTATCTTTAATGGTGAGCTTATTGAGCTCCCTATAATCGGGACACATTCTCCATGATCCATTCTTCTTGTGTACCAATACTACAGGAGTAGAGAAAGAACTTTGACTAGGTTGAATTATACCCTCCTCTAACATTTCTGCAATCATGCGTTCAATTTCGCTCTTTTGGAAGTAAGGATATCTATAAGACCTGATGTTTGGAGGAACACTTCCTGGAATCAAATGAATAGCATGATCATAATCACGAATAGGTGGGATTCCTTTGGGAGTTTCAAACACCTTGGAATGATTGTCCAAGACTTGTTGGAGATCTGCAGAAATAGATGATTTTGATGTCAGAACTTCTAGTGAGCATAACTGTGCAATTATGCCTCGTTGTTCTTTCTTTAGAAGCTTTGTCATGACATTATAGCTTATTATCCTTTCCGGCTTCCCTTCAATACCTCGTAATTCGACTTCCTTTCCTTCTGAAAAAAATTTCAAGAAAAGTTCTTGAAAATTAAAAGCTATCATCCCCAAAGATTGTAACCATTGTACTCCTAGTAAAACATCAACACCTCCCATAGGAATGGAAAGCATTGGACTAGTCAATACATATTCCCCCATGGTTAGCTTGATATTATGGCATTTTCCAGAGCAATTTATAGTTCCTCCATTTGCCACCATCACTTGACATTCTGGTGCTGGGTATAGGAAACAATTTAATTCCTTGGCTACCTTACAATGAATAAAATTATGGGTGCTACCAGAATCAATCAACACTATTACCTTTTTCTTCTTGATATGTCCTTCTATCTTGAGAGTTTGAGGAGTGGTAATTCCTGCCAGTGCATTACACGATATGGTCGGATTCATTTCTTCCTCTTCTAGGGCTGGTTCCTGGTGTATATCCTCTTCTTGTTCATTTCTTCTTCCTCTTCACAATCTATGTAAAATAATTTCTTCTCAGCACACTTATGACCTTTAGTGTATTTTCTATCACAACTATAGCAAAGCCCTTTTTCTCTTTTTTCTTCCAATTGTTGTGGTATCAACCTTGTAGGTTGTGGAAATCTAGGCGTAGCAACACTTCCTTCTTTATAGAATTGAGTGGTAGGCTTCCTTGTCGCCATTATTTTACATTCAACTTTTCTTGCCAACCTGAATGCCTTCTCCAATGAATCTGGTTCCAAAACGCGAACTTCATGTTGGATATTATCCTTTAAAGTGCCTATGAAAGAGATTGATCATGTGTTCCTCTGGAATATCAGTTACCCTTATATTCAATTTTTGGAATTCCTCAATGTGCTGCCCCACTAAACCCTTTTGTTTGAGATTTATCAATTGGCTAAAGAAGGTGTTGTTCTTTGTATCCTCATAATGTGCTATCATTTCCTCCATAAAAATTGACCAAGTGACAATTTTTTTACGGGAGCAAAGCCATCGATACCATACAAATGTATTTTTTTCTAAATGTAAAGTTGCAATGTGTACCTTTTGTGTGTTTTGCACGTTATGGAGATCAAATATTGCTCCATCTGTAGTATCCATGTTACAGGATCCTTTCCATCAAACTTCCTCATATCCATTTTTGGAATATGGTGGTTCTTCCCGCCAACATTAGAGTTTATGAAATTACGATTAACATTTATTTTGTTCTCATCATGAGGTTCTTCTACTATCTTTTCACCATTAGGAAACATTTCTTGTATCAACTTTGTCAAACCTTCGATGTCTGTTTTTAGATCATTCTTCATGTTTTCCATGTTGTATTTCATGTCATCCATCTTAGCTTCCATGCCATCTTCCATGCCATCCATCTTAGCTTCCACGCCTTTCTTCAAAACTTCCATTTCATTTTTTGTTGCTCTTTGCGAGAGTGAAATTTGTTGCACTTGCTCTTGTAATTTTGATAGATCATGTTGCAATTCTTCATCTTCATGAGTCATAGTAGAGCCTTCTGAAGGCTTAATGGGTGTTGAATTAATTTTACGGGGCATATTTTAGAACCCAATACTGATATCTATTCTACAATATTCCCTTGGAATCAATTCAAATTGATTCTTCAAACAAGACTTATGCAATTCGGAAAAAAATACACACCTTTTTCTTGCTTTTGAGGAGCTCGATATTGAAATTGGATTATCTTTGTGATTGCTGCACTTCAATATCTGAAATTCAGCAATGAAATACCCCTCTAAATTATCTTTTGAATGCCATAGGTCTGACCTGATTTGGATTCTCCAAGACAAAGTTGTGTCCAATCTCCCACAATGACCTAATTATGGACTGGTTCAGTAGAGCGAAATTGTACGACTTGCCACATGTCACTGTTTCGTCTTTTGTCTCTAAATTGATAGCCCAAGAAACCAGTGCAGTGTGCCACGACCACATTTCTGACACTCAATCAGTCAGAGAGAGAGTTATTGAAATTTTCCCACGATCACCTCTTTGAGATGAAATTCAGGAGCCTGAAAAAGCACTACCTTCCACAGATCATATCTCCAAAAATATTGCAAACCAAGCTCTAAAATTTTTTGAAAATTTTCCTCAAGATTTCAAATTCGCACCATATGAATTTCAGACTCTGAACCTTCGTACAAAAAAATTTATAGCGAAAAATCCACGATGACCTGTTTAGGAGCCTAAACAAATACCTAACTTCCACAGATGATATCTCCGAAAATATTGCGAACCAAGCTCTGAAATTTTTAGAAAAGCTTCCTCAGGATTTCGGCTTCACACCCTAAAAATTTCAGCTTCTGAAACTTCGTAGAAAAAATGTTATAGCGAAAAATCCACGATGACCTGTTTGGAACAACGAAACCCTAGAATCCAAACCTCTGATACCAAATGTTGTGTAACCAGCTCCAAAAAGAGAAGAAAAGAGATATCAACGCCTTAGAAATGAGCCACTTCGAGGGGGAAACCTCCAATACATTACATAAATGAACAATTCTTGGATGATACAATTTACAAAGCCTCCTTTCTATATATAGGAGTCCATGGGGCCATAATGTAATCCTAGTGGGCCACAATGTAATCCTAGCCGACCTAACAATTATAATTTAAGGGCACAATAATAACAAAATGGGGGTTACAAGGGTACAATAATAACAATAAGGGGGTTACACTAACAACAATAAGGGACTATACTAGTCATATAGGGACCTAACAGTTTAACAGTAGAATGAAAAACAAATCAAAAACATAAAATTTCACAATCTCTCTGCCTGTTCTCCTCTTATATTTGCATAACTATCTGGATAATTAGACTGTTGAGATGAAGGCCGCCACCTCTGAGTTCCATATAAAGAAGATGTAGGAGGTGTTACAATATTACAAAACGAAATGCATATTTTTACCATAAATTAAGGATGATTGTGGCAGCCCAATATATCAAGAGTAAATCACCAGCATAATGAAAGAATGACATACTGGAGGGAGATTTGCCTTGTTATTGGTACGAATTTCAACTATTAATGAAGTAGAAGTTGATAGAGGTTGCAAACTTTCAATATGCATTCCCATAACCAAGCCTGAAATAAAATAATAACCAAACATAATATTGTTTGCAATGATATGCGAAAACAAAATTTAAAAAAGAAGATTCAATTTATGGCGATCAAATAATAAGACAAGATTGAAAGTGAATTATTAAAAGTCAAGAAAAAGTTAAATTAAAAATTAAACAAGAAGATTCAATTTATGGTGATGAAATAATAAGACAAGATTGAAAGTGAATTATTAAAATTCAAGAAAAAGTTAAATTAAAAAGAAGGAAATAATATTACAAACATTCTCATTTTCAGGTGTTATGGGGAAATAATTGTTACCATATAATTTTTTTTCGGTTAGAGATGAATTTCTTGGTTTTGTAAATAAGTATTTAAGTATAAATTTATTTATATGAAATTGTTTATTAAAAAAATCTGATTAATATTAAATATAATATACCTACAATTACATTTAAGCAAGTATATTATCTAACTATAAGCCTATACAACTCTACTCATTAACTACCCAATGACAAACCAGTTATTTGTTACCGTTGATAGGGGAGGGACGCTAATTGTTGGGTGCCCTCTCGTCCACCTCAACAACCAATCACCAAACCCACATGGACGTTGTACGATAGCTGCCCACTCGGATCAGCCACGTGTTGAGTAGGTGCCAACATTAAATGCACAGGGGTTAACAGAGTTTAGGGCTTCTGCTCCCGGTTTTACCGCGATGTCTTCTGACTCTCGTTCATTGTTGCTCGAGACCAGTGTGTGGGCGTTCGGCTCCGCCGGTGGTGGTTGTTGCGGGTTCCATAACCTGCGCAACCTGTCACCATTTCGTGTTAACACTCCAACCTTTCGTTGCCCACCATTGCTGGTTAGTTGTTTGTTGCAATTGCTAAACCTATTCATCGGTTCCGCCATGTTTGTCTTGTTGGGTTTATGTGTTTGTGGGTTGTTGAACGTTGTAGCTCACCACCCGTTCCTGTTCTTGAACGCGAAGTCCATCATTCCTCTGATGCTAGACCGCCAGCTTATCGATGCTTGTCCGCGAGGGTTTGGGTCTACTTGCTCCGTTTGGTCGAATTCTTCAAGTTTGTTGCAATTCTTTCATTTTTTACTATGAGAATGTCATTTTTGTTGATAAAATACTAATTTTCTTGTTTTTTGCAGGTACAGGGTTCCATGGTTGGCATTGGTGAGGTTCTCTTTCGGCGTTGTGGTGGCTTCTCTGCATCCTCGGCGACCTCTGGTAGGATTCTCTGAATCCTACCAATCATGCTTTGTGCATCCTCAGCGACGGCGAACCTCTCGACGACCTCTAGTATGATTCTATGAATCCTACCAATCATGCTCTGTGTTGTTTAACACTTTTTCCCTATGTTTATTAACAATCTCAATCATTGTTCGGTGGAATTTATGTTTAGCTCTTCTTGTTTTCTTGTAAGAGTCAATGGGTTTTTATGTGGTGGAATTTATGTTTAGCTCTTCTATGGGTTTATATGTGGTGGAATTTATGTTTTTTATCAGTCATTTTTTGCACCTAACAGAGTTATCTGTGGCGACTTAATGGTTAACAAAGTTTAGGGTTTGGTTTATCATAGTTTGGTTGCCTCATATGTTTACTTTGGCATTCATTCTGCTATGTTTACTTTGGCATTCATTCATTCATTTAGGGTTTGGTTAACAGTTATACTTTCTGCTCTGTTTACTTTGGCATTCATTCATTCATTTAGGGTTTGGTTAACAGTTTAGGGTTTGGTTAATAGTTTAGGGTTTGGATAATAGATTTTAGGGGTTTGGTTAACAAATTTTAGGGTTTGGTTTAACAGAGTTCGCCTGCCTCATTTTATATTAATTTCTGAGTTTTACTGTTAGTCTACTTTCTGCTCTATCTTCTTTCGGCTCTGAATATTTTTGTCTCATTCCCAAACTGAATAGTTTATGTGCTTAAGTGTGGGGGGAATACTGTTTCAGGTTCAATAACTTTTAGTTTTTTAATTTTATTGCATTTGGTGGTGGTAATTCACTCTGGTGGTAATTCACTCTGCATTGAATTTTAATCATAGTTCAGCTGCCTCATAAGTTTACTTTGGCATTCATTCTGCTCTATTTACTTTGGCATTCATTCATTCATTTAGGGTGGTGGTAATTCACTCTATATTACAAAACTACAATAAATAACTCCGGAGAGAATGGATATTACAGCTATGTTGTGAACATTATATAAAACGCAATTTCACATACAGTCAATTCCTCTCCATTGCATCTTTTGCTTAATGGAATCCACAAGACATCTTCGAGCTCTTAATGTATTGCATGAGACATGTCTAGGCTGTTAACCAGACATGAGTTCCTAGAAGAAAATACCATTAGGTATCCGAAGCTATGAATGAAGGAGATTCAACCAAAAAAATTCTTTTAGAATTTCGAAAGGCGGTACCTGATCAATTCTAGAAATCAATGCATGACTGAACACTGATAAAGTTAAACTTAGTTCTTGTAAATATCAACTACCCTAAAGAATTATCATGATAATCATATCCAAACTTCAAATTGAACATTTTTCATATTGGTGAGCGCATATGATCAAACTATAATGTCCCCTGTTTGCGGTCCAACTCTTCGCGGGCTTTCTTTTTCCTCAACATGGTCATAAGATGCCTGAAAAAAATTTCATCACATGGAAAGCTGAGTCCCTTTTGGTATTCAAAGCCATATTCCTCCTCTGATTTTTCCAGAAATGCACTGAATAGAGAATGGTTGAAATAAGTAGTGGGTATAATGAATCTACTTCGCTCAGTGCCAATGTAAACCACACAGTGCCCTTTGGGAACATCTTTCGAAAGATCAGTGCATGATTTTCCCTACTTGATCTCATGCTCCAATGCCAAATTTTGTCTCTTCTTTAGAGAAAGTAGAGATCCAAATTCCTTGTAGGGATTGGCAACCCTGCAAATGGCTTTCATCTTCTCCTTCAAGAATGGAAAGTGAGAGTTCCCCATTCTTTCTGTGATCGAATTCAAGCAACACAATTATAAAAGAAAATGACGAGATTCCCACCAAAATTGAAATAATGGTTAACAGAGTTTATAGTGTTTACAAAGTAATGGTTAATAGAGTTTATATGTTTATTGTAGTTCTATTATTTATATGTTGCACTCCCTTACTATTCCATTATCTTCTTGAATTCATTTCATGGTTAACAGAGTTTATGTGTGAGGCTTCTTGGATTTCTAAGAAATCCAATGCCTTGTACATATTACTCTTCCATTAAGTCATGCCTACTATAGGTTTTGGTTGCTTGTAAGAGTCATATTAGAGTTTATATGTTTGTGAAGTATGATGAAAACATTTAATGGTTAATAGAGTTTATATGTTTATTGTAGTTCTGTTATTTATATGTTGCACTCCCTTACTATTCCATTATCTTTTGAATTCATTTCAAGGTTAATAGAGTTTATGTGTGAGGCTCCTTGGATAGCTGAGAAATCCAATGCCTTGTACAGATTATTCTTCCATTAATTCATGCCTACTATAGGTTTTGGTTGCTTTTAAGATTCATATTAGATTATATGTGTTTGTGAAGTATGATGAAAACATTTAATGGTTAACATAGTTTATATGTTTATTGTAGTTCTGTTATTTATATGTTGCACTCCCTTACTGTACCATTATCTTTTGAATTCATTTCATGGTTAACAGAGTTTATGTGTGAGGCTCCTTGGATAGCTGAGAAATCCAATGCCTTGTACAGATTATTCTTCCAGTAAGTCATGCCTACTATAGGTTTTGGTGGCTTGTACGAGTCATATTAGAGTTTATGTTTTTTTGAAGTATGATGAAAACATTTAATGGTTAACAGAGTTTATATGTTTGTTGTAGTTCTGTTATTTATATGTTGCACTCCCTTACTGTTCCATTATATTCTTGAATTCATTTCATGGTTAACAGATTTTATGTGTGAGGCTCCTTGGAAAGCTGAGAAATCCAATGCCTTGTACAGATTACTCTTCCATTAAGTCATGCCTACTATAGGGTTTGGTTGCTTCTAAGAGTCATATTAGAGTTTATATGTTTGTGAAGTATGATGAAAACATTTAATGGTTAACAGAGTTTATATGTTTATTGTAGTTTTGCTATTTATATGTTGTACTCCCTTACTGTTCCATTATCTTCTTGAATCCATTTCATGGTTAATAGATTTTTTATGTGTGAGGCTCCTTGGATAGCTGAGAAATTCAATGCCTTGTATAGATTACTCTTCCATTAAGTCATGCCTACTATAGGGTTTGGTTGCTTGTAAGAGTCATATTAGAGTTTATATGTTTGTGAAATATGATGAAAACATTAAATGGTTAACAGAGTTTATATGTTTATTGTAGTTCTGTTATTTATATGTTGCACTCCTTTACTGTTCCATTATCTTCTTGAATTAATTTCATGGTTAACAGAGTTTGTGTGTGAGGCTCCTTGGATAGCTGAGAAATCCAATGCCTTGTACAGATTACTCTTCCATTAAGTCATGCCTACTATAGGGTTTGGTTGCTTGTAAGAGTCATATTATAGTTTATATGTTTGTGAAGTATGATGAAAACATTTAAATTATACTTAGTTTAGTAGAAAGGAAATCTGAGATCTATTAAGATATAAAATTCCAAACATATAGTCCATCCAAAAATCCACATCATAATGTGGTTACATCCAAAAACATCTAACACTCCTATTATTTATGGCCTTGAGAATCTTCAGTGTCAAACCCTGAGTTGCCTGATTGAGCCAAGTAGGTTGGCCTTCTGTTGATGGGAAAATATGTCCGGCCAACAGTAGGGGATCTCCCCGGTGGAAAGTCCCAATTAGACCTTGAACCGTTTGGAATAGGGATCCCGTCCGGGGTGTGGGTTCGGCTACTGCTTAAGTCACCTCCCCTTTGGTCTCAAAAGAACCCGATTGAACCTGCGGACACACACTTATTCACACGATTACAAGATACGTGATTGATGCATTAAACCTGTATAAAACACTATGCGTAGCGAGACAATCAATAAAGCATATACACCGAAGGAGGTGTCGTTAGCAACACATCTTTGGGGTTATGCTTACAGGCTATTCTGACCACAAAAGAAATAGTTCTTTATGGCGAGATGCCCCTTTACCTCTTGAAAGATAAAACAAAATGCTAATAAACAAATTCATTAACATCCATTAAGCAAGAAATATAAACTGAACATCATTAACACGAGTACAGAAAACCATAATGCATAAAATGATGTTGATAAGAGTGCAGCTTCATTAATCAAAAGATGTTTGAAACTGTATAAGAAATACTCATAGTGTTCGCACAGCAAAACACATCAGATTCAAAAGAAGTTTTAACAGGTATCTGTATTCATATGCATAAGAGTGTTGTCTTTCAATACAATGTTGTATATCTCTTGAGTCTCCAAAAAAAATATCCATTACATTTTCCCGGGAGGGAGTTTTATAGAACAAAATTTTCCCTTTGGGCTTCTTGACTCTTCACCTGCCTGCCTGTTGAGTTGCCTTGCGACCCGGAGGGAGACTGCGACCTGGACCTGGCTGGTGAGTGCGACCTACGACCTGGCTGGGCAGTGCGACCTGTGACCTACTGCCACTAGGCTATGAAGATGAGCGCGCAATTGTGAGGTTAGGGGCGTCAATCTGCTGTTCTTTGAGGAAGTCTTGCCAGGTCTGATACTCTGTTGTTATCGGAGAAACGAGAGGGACCTCTTCTTTCAACCAATGCATGCACTCCAAAGCATTTGGGACTAAAGTTTCCTTTTTATGTGAGATTTGGTTGGAAAGAGAGGCGAGCTTGGTGTAAATCCATACTAGCGTGACAAGAAACTGACCCAGGTTTTCTCGTGACGCTGCAAGATCAGGAGCGGCAGCAGCTTGCTTGATGGGCTGCAGAAATGACTGGATCTCTTGATCTACTTGTTCCCAGGTTTTCTCCTCGTCCAATGCTCCCAGCGAAGGAATATGGTGAAGGTTATGCATCGAGTCGATGCTTCTGATTAGGTGTTCATATGCAGACATTACTTTGTCTAAATCCTTGGACAGTTTATCCTTGGACTGCATTTTCATACGAATTTGGACTTTGGCATCTTGCGTATGAATCCAATCCTTCTTTGGAAAATTCTCAGGAGCCTGAGGGTACTGCACTGTCCAGTCCATCATCCTATCCAAGGCAACTGAGGCCTCCTTCAGCTGCTCTTGTTTCTGCTTAGTTTCCGCTCGTGCTCTTACCAATGGGGCAACTGTTTGTTTTATGGCGGACATTTCCCCATACACTTGCCTCATGGTCGCCTCTAATACATCGCACTCCTTTAGAATGGCAAGCGGAACTTCATTGACAGGGGGAGTTTTTCTTCGGAGTTGTTGAACCTCCTCTTTCAATGCAGTCCTCTCCTGTTCTACCTTTTTCTCCCGTTGTTCTGCTTCCTGTAGTCTATTTTGTAGAGAAACGATCTCTCTACTCATTCTAGTCACATTTTCTTCCGTGGCCGCAGCGAAAGCTGTGCCAACTGATGCTATCATTACAGGATTAGTCCTAGTATCAAGGACTATGTCTTTGCTGGTTGCGACCATGGATGTGGTGGAAGGATTTTGCATCAGGCTTCTTCTTTTCTCTTGTCGGATTTTGAAGGAGAATTGATTGAATGTGAGCCTGGTGAGGTCGAATACCTCCTCCTCTTGTCCCTGGGAGGATTTGGCATCAGAGAGCGAGGCTCGTGTACTGACTAGAGGTGCCTCAAGGGGAGATACCTCGATGTCTTCTAGCATTTCATCCTCTTCTTCTTTCTTCTTCTTTTCCTCCTTTTCCCTTTGTAGGCGTTCGGCTTCCGCCTTCTCATGTTCTTTCTTCTTCTGTTGCTTCTATTTCGGCTTTCCTCTTCCGTTCGGCTTCCGCAGCTTGCTCTGCTTTCTTCTGGCGGTCAGCTTCTGCTTTGTCTAGCTCTTCCTTGAGTGCCCGCTCTACTGCAGCCTTCGCCTATTTTTCCTCCTTTTCCTTCTTGGCCTCCTCAGCCTGCTTCTTCTTCTGTTCTGCCTTTAGGCTCTTCTTGCGTTTATCCTCGTCCTCTTTCATTTTATTTTCTCTCTCTTGCTGGGCTTTGGCCTCTATTTCTTTCTGTTGGGTAGAGGTACTATGCCCTGTACTGGTCCGAGGCTTTTTAGCTAGAGAGGAAGAAGCACCTCCTAATTTATGACTCCTTTCTTCCAAGGTTTGGTCATCCGGGTCTTCTTGGCTAGAGTATGCCCCTGGAGCAAGTTGTCTATCTGCATTGTACTAGTTCCTTCTTTCATTTTCTCCTAGGTGTTCAACATGTTGATAGTTCCATTTGAATTTAGCCTTCTTGCAATGTTCAAGAACTATCCTCTCCGGGTCATATGTTCGGTATTCTAAAGCCCGAAAGTGATAAATTTTCACCTCTTCTCCCTCTGCCTCTACCTCTCTGAAGTCTTTCATTGTGTATGCACCGATAGTGAGGGGTAGCGTGGGCCACGGCTTCTTCTTACCTTTGGACAGGACCCTGGAGAAACCTGAGGACATTTGGAAGCAGACCTCTTGCATGAGCACTTTGTCTGTAACAAAACGAGGCATAGCATGTGGTGCCCTGAACGAGCCAAAGACTCGGATGAATGTATATTCGGCGAAAGGAAACCAATGCGCCACTTGGCTTAGTGTCTCCCTGGCTCACCAAGACATGAAAGGGGCATCTTGGCCGAATAATTTTCTGTATAGAGCGGGGATGAATACTTGGGAGATTGGCTCTATATCTTGTTTATACCTGGCTTCCCAAAATACCTTGGTTTGTAGATGAATTGCACGGTTCTGTGTGTGATCCCAGTTATGTGCCCAACCTTCAAAATGCAACCTCGAACAGACGACGTCCAATAAATAGGAGGCCATATAGAATTCTGAAGGCATTCCTTCATCTGGTACTAATGCGGAGGATAAATTTGTATGCACGGAGGTCATCAATATGCTAGCCCAGTTGAAACGGGTGCCATGCACTGTGACATATTCCATGAGAGTTTCCCATGTGCCGTTTAAGGTGGTGGCATCAGGGTGCCCATACAATCTGTAAAGCATGGCAGCTACTAATTTATATACCTTTCTCAAGCTCGCCACTGGATATTCCTGGTCTTTCTTGACCTTAAACTTTTTGGGATCCTCCCACCATTGCCTTATAGTGTCAACTACAGGAACTGCATGAGCCTTGGCCCAATCTTCTGTGAATTCTTCTTCTCGCTCAGGCAACGAGTAATAAACATGGGCATCTGAGCCTTTAAGCATTGCAAAATCCTTGCTTTCATTTTCTTTGATCATGAACTTCTTGGGATCTGTTTTCTATATAATCCAATCTATCACCTCTGGGCACGGGAATATGGTCGGGTGAGCACCTGGGAGATGTAGCTTGGATATTTTAACCTATAAGTATATTTCCCGATCCGGGAGGTCTTTTGGGAATTCAGTTTTGGCGAACTCTGCGTACACTTGGTACCACCGCATGTTGTCCCCTTTGGAAAATGTGCAAAGAGTATCTCTGTATATCGGGGGTGGGGACATTGGCATGTCCATCTCCACATCTTCCACTGCCAAGTGCTTGTCTTTCTTCCGGGACACTAGAGGTCCCATGTCGCTGGAATCTGAGAGGACAGGTATACACTCCAAGTCTACATCAAATTCACCTGTCATATTCATGGAAGATTCCCAACATAAGAAATATGCCATGATGATATAAGACTAATTACAGTTTATCAATTACTTCAACTGGGACACAGGCAAAACTGAATAAAGGGCCTATTGGGTCGCAGATTGTAAGAAAATGGCCAAGGTGCGACCTTGTGACTGGGTCGCAGGGTCGTGGGGTCGTGGGTTGAGAAAAAAGATGAAGATGCAAACTTGCAACCTTGCGACTGGGTCGCTGGGTCGCGGGGTCGCAAATTTCGGGAAAAATCAGAAATGCGACCTTGCGACCTTGCGACTGGGTCACGGAATCGCTAAGTCGCAGATTTCGGAAAATGGAAGGGATGCAACCTTACGACCTTGCGACTAGGTCGCGGGGTCGCAAGTTTTGAGAAACCGCGGAAATGCGACCTTGCGACCTTGCGACTAGGTCGTGGGGTCGCGGGGTCGCAAGTCGCGCTAGGGCTTGCCGAGGGTTTTAGGCGCACGCAGCGTGGGGTTGTTTTCCCTTTAACTGGAAAAATAAAATGCTAAATGGGTCCAGAAAGAGTCAAAGGATAGCTTTTGGAGTAGGGAATAGGCCATGAGAAGCTGGATAAGAAATTGTGATGAGTTGAGAAAGTGTGATGAAAACTGGAATCAGAAGAAAACCCTAAGCAATAAATGAAAACAATGGGCGAGGAAAATGACAATTTAGAGGCTAGGGAATGCAGGGATTTGGCAAGAATAATCAAAAAGGAAACAACAGGAGGAAAAATAGCAACTTACCTAGAAAAATCGCGCTCTAATTGACCTGTCAGAGCCGTTTTTTTTCTATCCGCCGCATATACGAAATGCAACTCAGCGACCTCCAATATATAAAAGGGTCGCACATGCGGGCATTTAATGAAGTCGCAAGGTCGCGTGTTGAGGTGATTCGAGGGGAATGAAACCTAGCGACCTTGCGACCTTGCGACCTCAAGGTCGCGGGGTCGCAAGGTCGTGGGGTCGCAAGGTCGCGGGGTCGCAGTTTTCCACAAATTTAGGATTTGTGACTCAGCGACTTAGTCTTCCTGACTTTTACTTAATTTTTCTTTGTGCTCAAGGGGCTCCAAAAATTTTAAAAATGGGGTTTTTTTGGAGGGTGTTGTAGAGGCTACAACAAATGGCAATTCACTGGACGAACTCAGAGTCTCTATCGATGGTTAGCCTTGGAGGGGGGAGGGAGGGGCCTTCGCTAGCTGTTCCTTTTACCTTAAGGTCAACACTGCCTAGCCCTTTTGCACCTTGCGAGGTTGCTTGGCCTGCTGGCTCGTTCAAGTGCTGGTAAACCGAATTTCATTTCTTCACGTCTCAGGACCGAAAGGGTTGGAGAACTCCAAGCGGCTACAGGGTCTGGTATGATTATTTTGTCCTTATCGTGTTGCTCCACTGCCAGCGAACCTCTCGGTCCCGGCGGAGTCACTGCCTAGGAATCGTGAATGTTGCTCCGCTGCCAGCGAGCCTGGTCAGTACCCCGGCGGAGTCGTTACATCACCTCTCTGCGCAGGAAGCCTTTCTCAATCCTTTACCCTTTATTAGTGTGATATTGCACTTATTTTGAATGTGCCTGAGGCACTTATTTAGATGTGCTCGTGACACTTATTTGAGATGGGAAATTTTTGCCTGGGTGGATGAGGGATCCCGACTTATTTTACTTGCAGAGAGGTTGCTCCTGGTCTGGTATGAGGACTGTGGTTTTTCCTGGATGCCCTGACATAGCATGGAGTACCTCTGTTCCCTTCCGATCTAGTTACCACTACATCGCACTTTCTTTTGCAGACACCCCCTCAAACTTGCTAGGTGGGCTCCCCGCCTGATGGCTTGAGCTAGATCATGTGCTGCCTTTAGGTGCCGGTAGAAAACAAGTTTTTACCACCTTCGTGTTTATCAGGAAAAGGCCTTCCATCAGCATAGAACCTGTTGTAGTGTGCCAATTGCGTGGCTCTGACAAGTCCTTCCGCTTTTATAATTTTATTTTTTATTTATTTTTGACAAAAGGAACTAAAATGGAAACTATGGTACAAGGATAAGGTAGCCCCTAAGGACTGCTAAGTGAAGTAATGTTTGAGGTCATGCCCGTTTACCAGGAGGACCTCAACTCTTCCCTCAAGACTTTGCAGTCTAAACGTGTGGGGACCTAATTTCTCTTTAACTTGGAAAGGAACTATCCACAAGGCTTGGAACTTGGAATGTTTTCCCTTTTCTTCATGAGTTTTATCCCACTTCAGGACCAGGTCTCCTATCTCAAAGTTTTTATTCCCTACGGAATTTCTATCAAACCATCTCTTGATTTTGCTTTGGTGGATGGCGAACTTTTCCCAGGTTTTTTGTCTTTCTTCCTCCAACTTCAGCAGGGTGTCGATTCGAGTCTGCAAGGTAGGGCATGGGGTACCATGACATTCTTGGGACAACTGAAGGGCAGGGAGAGATAAATAGGGAGGAAGAACATCTTCTTTTCCATACACGAGAAAATACAAAGAGGTGCCTAAGGAGGACTTGGGCGTGACACGGTCGGCCCAGAGTGCATTGTGAAGGGCATTGTGCCAGTTGCGTTGGTGGGACAGCAGGGTCTTCTTAATGATGCAGATAAGATTTTTGTTAGTTGACTCAGCTAACCCATTTCCTTGGGGATAATAATTTGCAGAATGTTTAAGAACAACACCGTTTTCCAGAGAAAAATCGTATAATTTAAAAGATGAGAAGTAAGTTGCATTATCAAAAACCAAGGAAGTTGGAACGCAAAACCTAGTGATGATGGAATGAGTGACAAATTCTATTACTTCTTGATCATTGATCTGGCGTAAAGGGGTTGCTTCGACCCACTTGGTGAAATAATCAGTAGCAGTAAGAATATACCGGCGTTGCTTGGAGGAGTGAGGTATGATTTCACCAATGACTTCCAAACCCAATTGCTGAAAGGGTTCCTCCACTACTACTGATAGTAAGGGAGCGGCTGGCCGTGCTTCTCGGTTTGCAAATTTTTGGCACTGAGTGCACTTCCAGACATACGCATGCGCATCTCTGAAAAGGGTTGGCCAATAGTATCCTGCTCACATTATCTTATGGGCAATGGTATCACCTGCAAAATGACCTCCAGCTGGTCCGTTGTGCAGCTCAGTCAAGATTTTATGTGCTCCATCATGCTCCAAGCAGCGTAGCATGACTCCATCGTAATGTTTCTTGAAAAGCTTACCATGGATCAACTGGTAAGATGCAGCTTTGAGTCTTATCGCACGTTTCTGCCGGGTAGTTAGGGCAGGGTCCAGGACTCCCTAGGCTAAGTATCCTGAAATGTCATAGTACCAAGAAGGGCTTGTCTGCTGAGGCACATGGTCACTCTGATACATGTTGATTTCTTGTTCCCAACACTCTTCTTCAACTCTATGTGAACTTGCAGCCTCCGCATCCATTTGGCATAATCCTTGTCCTTTAACGGTGTGTGTTGGTTTAAACTCTAAATCATACTCTTGCAGGCACGCCACCCAATTGCCTCACCTCTCGCCTAGCTCTTGCTACACAAACAGTGAGTGAACCGCTGGGTGAGGGACGAAAACCGTGACATGGTTTTTCAAAATGTATGGCCTGAAATGTTTGACCGCCTTATAGACTGCATAAGCTTGCTTTTCGATTTCAGGGTAGTTCAATTCTGCTCCTTGTAAACCAATACTCATGAAGGATATGGGCCATTCATCATTGTTGTTGTCTTTCTACGTGAGGACTGCTGCAAGTGATGAATTTGAAGCCAAAGTATACAAGATAAAGCCTCTGCTAAAATCTGGACTTTGGAGGGATGGCACTTCAGCTATAGCATGCTTGATTTTGTCGAAGGCCTCCTTCTCTGGCAGATTCCATTTGAACACTGCATTCTTTTTTATAATTCCCTGCAATGGCCTGACTATCTGGGCGAAATCCGATATGAATTTACGGACAAAATTTATTTTTCCCAGGAAATATTGCATTGCTTTCTTACTACTCGGGGGGGGAATATGGGCAATGGCTTTCGCCTGCTCTGGATCTACAACAATTCCTTGCTTAGTTATAATGTGGCCCAGCAAATTTCCTTCCGCCACAGTGAAAACACTCTTCTTCGGGTTAAGTGAAAACACTCTCCTTGGGTTAAGTGGCCCAACAAATTTCCTCTCGAAGATTTGCTTGAGGTGATGTAAATGATCGCCTTGGTGTTTCGAAAACATGGTGACGTCGTCCAAATAGACTACCATGCTCTGCCCTATCAAACCACAGAAAGCTATATCCATGGCCCGTTGGAAATTTTCCCCCGCGTTTATCAATCCAAAAGGCATGCGCCTGAAGGCAAACGTTCCCCATTTGGTCCGAAAGGTAGTTTTCAATCTGTCCGGCTCAGCTACCAGCACCTGGTTGTAACCAGAGAACCCATCCAATAAGGAGAAAATCTCAGATCCAGACATAGCCTGCAATATTTGTTCCATAGGTGGCACCGGGTAATTGTCTTTATTTGAGGCCCGATTCAAATTCCGGAAATCTACACATAAGCGGATCTCACCAGACTTCTTCCGTACCGAGACCAAATTTGACAGCCATGTGGAGTGACAAACTTTGAAGATGATGCTGCATCCAACATCTTCTTAAGTTCTTTCAGAATCATCGATTCCAAAGTAGGATGCACTTTTCTGAGCTTCTGTTGGAACGGTTTCACACCTTCCTTCATGGGTATCACATGCTGAATAATCCGAGTATCGTATGTACGTAAATCATCATACGTCCAAGCAAATATGTCTTGATACTTCTGAAATAGTTGGGTAAAGGCCTGTGTCTCTTCGTCAGTACAATCTTTCCCAAGGTTAACGAACTTCGAGTTCTCATCAAATCCCAAGTTCACTTGCCGATGAGCCAAGATGGAACTTTGTACTTTGGTATTTGGGGGGTCGCGGAATCGGCTTTGCAGATCAAAGATATTTTCAAGTGACACTATCCCCTTGGGCATGGGGTTCTCCTTGCGTTGGTCATGCTCTTCCTGCAAAGCTTGGTCGTGATCTGCCTCATCAATTGCCGCGTCTTTGAATACTTCAGTGTTTAGCATAAATTCCAATATCTGTTGATCATCATCAAAAATGTGTAAATTAGTAATATTATCTGGCACGGAGGGTCTATATATAACTTCAATAGAAAATCCATCTCTCAAAGGGGTAAATCTAGCAGCAGCATTAGCCAGAGTATCGGCTGTTGCATTGTGCATTCTAAGAACAGATTTAATTCCAAACGCATCGAAAGCAGAAATAAGATGCCATACCTCTTGTTGATACGCTTCTAAATGTGGAAACAAACAATGAATGGTATTGCGTACCTGCCGAGTAATGATCTCTGAGTCTCCAATGACTTGTAAACACCTTACCTTTAAATCCAATGCCTTCTTGAGTCCGAGGATTAGAGCTTCATATTCAGCAGTATTGTTAGTGCACTGGAACTCAAGCCGACACGATATCAAGAATTTGTTCTTTTGAGGGTCTAGCAAGATGCAGCCCGCACCAGCTCCGTCATGGGTTTTGCAACCGTCATAGTACAAGGTCCACACGTCATTTTCTAGCTCCTTTCGGGTTGTATTTTGGGGCGAGACTTCAGTTTGGTGTGAGATGGGAGTGGCTTGGTTCTCTGCGACGAGTGTTAGTTTAGACTGGATCTTGGGATCTATTGGAGACTGAGGAGGATGATAACATCCAAAAATGGCTTCCAAGAAGCACATGCCAAGCTCCTCCTGGGCAAAACTAATGGGTTCGTTAGTAGCATCCAAATCAGTCATGGTATATTTCATATATGGTTCTGTTTCTACCCTGATTTGGTTATTTCAGCCCTTGTAAGGAAGCCATAGGTGGGACCAGTCAGTGGCAAAATACCCTTGTAGCTTGCTGGACCAGTCTCTGCTAAGTAATAGGCCGTAGGCTTCCGGAATGTCAACAACCACAATGTCAATACATTGGTGGACTCTAGAATTGGATGAAAGGCAGATGATGACATTATTTAGCTCTCCTACAGTTGGCACCTGTGATCTGTCAAGTTGGATGATCCTCGCATCGGTTTTCTCCAGGCGGATGTTCAGCTTCTTGCAAACTGATAGGGGCATGACGTTTGTGGACGCACCGGAGTCAACTAGACAGTTATGGATGTTGAAGGTGAAAATCTCAAAAGATAACAGGAAGGGAGGAGTAGATCCCCTGGAATTTGCATTGATGGCGTTCACGATAGACTAAACACTCAGACTGGCTTGCGCGGACGTATTGCTCACAGGTTTCGTAGTTGAGGTATTGGTGAAGGCTTTAAGAATGAGTTCTCATTGATTTGTGATGCGGGCAAGCTCGTATAGGGAGATGTTAGCTCTGGTTTTCTTCATGTCCTCTACAATGTTATAAGTGGAATCGGATTGAGGAAAAGGCTCTGTAGTGGTTTTGGGGGGCCCCACTGGGAGCTTGCTCTTTTGATTTGCTCGAGTGTTGTTATTGGTGGGCTTCTCAGGGGCAGCTTGTTGTTCATTCCCTAGGGGGAGGATTTTCCTTAAGAAATCCCTTTTCTTCTCCTCAAGGATGGTTCGGGAACCGGTCCTTTGCTCCTAAGGCTGTAATTTCTTACGGGTTGGGCCTTATGATTTTCTGCCATGTTGATGTCAGTAACGGTAAGATTGTTTTCCCCGTGGATAATATCAAATGCAAGAACCGAGGACCCTGGTTCATCATCCGGGGGCAACTCCTCATCATGGTCAGAAGCATCATCCTCCCCCACATCCCCTGGGGTTTGATCATCCAGAAGTTGATTTACCACTGCCTTCATGCTGCCGATCCATTGTGGGCATGTTTTTTCAGAGTGGGTAGCCTGGTGGAAAGAAAATAAGTTATCTTTTCCTATTTCTTCCACGTTAAGAACAATGTTCGGGTTGGACGGGGGTCGGCTGGTGTTGGGGTTGCTCTTTCTGAAAAAGGGCTTAGGTGCCTTGGTGCTAGTCGTGGATTCTATACCCTTCTTCTTCAGGTCGGAGACTTCATTTTTCAGTAGCTTAAGGGTCTTTGCTATACTCTCGAAGTCAAAAGCATCCTTCTCTTTTTCCGTGGTTTTGTTTGTGGAGGACTAACCCTTTTTCATGATTGGTTTGTGGTCATCTCTCCCCTTGTGATCGATGGCTCCTATAGAAAGCATGTCTCTCTCTACAGTGAGGGCGGCTGCGTAGTTTGCTGTAAGGGTGGGCCGAGCTTCGCGTTTTATGAAGATGGCAATATCCCTAGGGAGAGCTTTCGTATAGTAGTCTATGGTGATAGAGTCGTCCAACGCTAGGTTGGGGGGGAAATTTTGCAGTATGGTGGAAAAGCACTGGTTGAAGTGTCTAACCTTCTCCTTCTTATGGCACTTAATGGTGCTTAACTCTCTAAGGAGCATGGAAGGGGTTTTGTCTTCTGAAAATTTCTGCAGGAATACGCGACGGAACTGGTCCCATGACGTAATGGAGGCACTTGGGAGGGAGCAGTACCAGGTGGCCGCTTTGTTTTCAAGAGTGTGCGGAAAAAGACAGCAAGCAACGTCATCTGTTTGAACCCTCATGATTTGTAGGGAAAGATAGAAGCTGCTTATATGATCCTCAACCAAAGTGCATTTCTTAGGATCGAACTTGGGGAGATGTTTCTCAGGGTGCCTAGGCAGGTCGTGGAGGGGGCCCAAAATATCTAACGGGGACTAGGCCATCCAGGCAAGTGGTTGCACTCTCCTAGCCTGCTGGTGGTGCCTGATCTCACGCTCGGATTCACTCCCCATACCTGACACCGATGCTTCTCCTTCATGGCGAGAGTGTTTGTCTTAATGTCTCCCATGGTTGGCCATGTTTCTAAGGTACCCCCAATTGTAAATAGGTGGCCTATTTGGGTTTGGGTGGAAGTGGTGGGCATGGTGTCCTTGGCCATGGCCTCTATCTCCTCTACCTCTAGTCCCACGGCCTCTGTTTCCCTCACCTTCATTTCTGCGGGCTCTATTCCCCTCTCCTTCATTTCTGCAGGCTCTATTTCCCTCGCCTTCATTCCTGCGGGCTCTATTTCCATCACCTTCTCGAGGTGGGGGAAGCACTTGGTTATTGTTCTGTTGGGTTTGGTTGGGCTGAGGGTCAGGGAAAGGTTCAGTAATGCCAAAATCGTCTTCACCTATTTGGATTTCAGGAATCGATTCGTTGTTCTGGATAGCAGTGGCAAGGTCTTCAACCATGAGATTCACCAATTGAGGTATGGAACTCACTAGTGCACCATTACGAGTGAGGTTTTCAGTAGGGGTACTATTATGGGTTAAGAAATTCATGATTGGGGCATATCGCAAATCCCTGATGAGATTGCGGGCAATTGGGCGCAAGGCTCTCAACTATTCTCTGGTAATTTCATAATATGGAACCTCCTCCCCTGGGATATCTTCCAAAGGGGGAGGGATAGGATCGTCGTTTATGACCTCCCCATGGGGATTTTGTGATGGAATGTTGGTTGTATGCTGGGAGGATGCCATCAGGCCCTCCTTCTAGCGCAAAATTGATTACAAGATACGTGATTGATGCATTAAACCTGTATACAACACTATGCGTAGCAAGAAAATTAATAAAGCATATATGCCGAAGGAGGTGTCGTTAGCAACACATCTTTGGGGTTATGCTTGCAGGCTATTCTGACCACAAAAGAATTGGTTCTTTATGGCGAGATGCCCCTTTACCTCCTAAAAGATAAAATGAAATGCTAATAAACAAAGTCATTAACATCCATTAAGCAAGCAATATAAACTGAACATCATTAACACAAGTACAGAAAACCATAATGCATAAAATGATTTCGATAAGAGTGCGAATAAGTGTGTGTCCGCAGGTTCAATCGGGTTCTTTTGAGACCAAAGGGGAGGTGAATTAAGCGGTAGCCGGACCCACACCCCGGACGGGATCCCTATTCCAAACGGTTCAAGGTCTAATTGGGACTTTCCACCGGGGAGATCCCCTACTGTTGGCCGGACATATTTTCCCGTCAACACCTTCCTAAGAAGGCTTGATTAGGTGGTGGTTGATTGCTGCCATATAATTGAGACCAATTTGTCCCTTCCAACCATGGAGGAATTGAGTACCTGTACCTCACACTTGTGTTAAGTGGAGGTGTCTGATGAGCATAGATTGAATTCACACCTCCCGTGGTAGGAATAAGGCAAGTGGGTAAACCTTGATTTTGATAGTGAGGCACTTGAATGTTTATAAGGTCTTGGAATAATGTTGTATTATTTGCAATTTTGTCCAATGTGTTGGACATGTTCCTGGATTCATTCTCATCAATTGTGCTTGCATTTATTTCAACCATATCAGTCATCCCTTGTTCCCTTTCAAGCATTTGTTTAGCCTTCCTTGCTTCCTTTTCCTGTCTTGAAATTTGTTTTTGTTGCTCCTTCTCTTGCCTTTCTCTCTCTCTTTCAAGCCTTTCATCTACTCAACGTTGTGCTACAATAGCCCTTTTTGCCTTCTTCTCCTTGGCTTGATCCTTTTTTTTCTGTTTTAATTCCTAAATTTCCATTTTTTTATTTTCAGACTCAACTAGGAGTTTTATATAGTCTTCTGAGGTGAGTAACTATGAACTTTGCCCCAAATGAAGACTACTAGGTATTCCATACTTCTTTTTCATTGATACTCTTTCTACTGGTAGCTTTAGGAACTGCCCAAGTAACTTCTCCCTCCCTCCCACCTGCATGTCATTGCTTGGCACTTCAGTATCTGTGGCACTTGATTGAATTATATTATTTTCTTCATCTAGTGCCTAATTATGTCCTCCATATTCTTCCATTGATCTATTGTCCACAAAAAAATGAACAATTTCATTGTTCAATTTAGCCACTTGTGAAGGCATGTTCATGCTTTGTTCATTGGTTCTTGAGACACTGTGGGCATTCAAATTAATCATGTTTCTATCAGCCATGATGGTGGGTTTACTTGGCTAGGCAATGTCAATTGGTCATTTTCAATTTCATTAACAATATCAGCAATTTCATTTTCTGCATTAACAATATCAGTGTTTTCATTTTCAACTACATCTGCATTAATAATATCAGCAATTTATGTTTCAACAAAATATGCATTATCAACTGCATGTTCAACAGTGTTTCTATCAATTTGTTGACAAGTATACTGTGTTTCACATACCTGCTCATCATCATCAGCATATAACTATCCTTAAGAGAGGGAAATTATATTATCAGCTGCAACCACATCATCATGTTCATGTACTTCTTCTTCCACTCCATGCTCTTCTTCCTGACCATCCACATGAAAAGCTTGGCTACAAGTAGTATCATGCATAAGAGCATCATAATTTAGTGGCCATATTCCTGTCCTCCTAAAGCCAGCCTTGATATTTGATGGTGTCAGAGCCCTTTTAAAAGCCTTACTTGCAAGCTCTGCTAACTCGAACCTTTTCACCTCAACCCCCGGATTCTTTGCCATCCATGCAACAAATTCTGACCTGAAATAGTTCTCGAAAGGGCCAAACACACTAACATCAAGGGGCTGCAATCTATGAGTGGTATGAGTGGGAAATGTTAAAAGGTCAATGCCCAAATTGTTTGCTTCCTCAATTGTTTGTAGAGACATGTGGCTTCCATGGCCATCTAATATCAATAGGTGTCTATTATTAGGTGAGACACCACCTGGCACAGATGCAGCAAAGTGGAAAAGAAAATTTAAAAAAATATCTTTAGTCATCCATGCATGGGGATGTGCAGCCATGCATGCTCTAGGTTCACAGTTTTGTTTATAATTTTTCAACTGATTTTTTCCTTTGAAAAGATAAAATCCTAGGATTGAAGCACCAATTGCATTAACACAACATAAAATGGTTATCCACTCCCTGCTCTTAGGAAAAATCTTTGGCACGTTTCGGCTGCCTCTTTTGGCAATTACCCTCATGCCAAAATTCCTTCCCACCTATAAACCCGTTTCATCACAGTTCCATATATGGTCTGCACCATAAGAATGTTTATCGTAAGCACTAGAAAGAGTGTCATAGAACTTACATACAACTGCAGGGTGCAAATTTAATGCTCTGTCTCTGTCAATACCCTCAGTTGTACACAATACAAGGTCTGGATGTCTTTTTTTAAACCCAAACCACCATGATTTACCAAGAAACCCATCTTTGAATGGGTTTGGCCTCCCTTGACAGATTTGAGCAACTTGAGATTTGAGTTGTATCAACTCTAGCCCATGTCCCAATTGGGCCATTTCTTTACACCACTCAACCACCTCAGCCTCCTCCTCTTCAGTCATAACTATAACAGGCCCTCTACGTTTGGTGTGAGTGAGCCCATTTATCCAATAATGTATTGATGAAGGAGGAATAGTATGCTTCTTTGTAGATGCCCAAACAGAATATCCATTGAACTCTATGTCATCAATTGTAGCTAACATTTCTTCTTTTTTCAAACCTCTTATAGCGCTGATATTTTTAGTTTAAGTTGCACCTTTGACTGTGGTTAATGGTGGCTCTGTGGCTGATGGTGCCACAACATCAGCTTCAGCCACATGGTCATCCTCAACAACATTGCTTGGAGCATTGTTGACATTGACATCACATGTTCTTTCTTCATCTGATGAGGTGCATCGCAGTTGGGCACCCCTGGTCACTCTTCTGCCACTTCTCCTTGTACGAGCTACATAAGTCACTCTTGCCATGGATGCAACTACCTGCAGGCTGCAGAAGCACCAATTGCATTCAGTTATTCATAATTGAAAAGAAGGATTTCATACAAGCCAAAAATCACTGTAACATCATATCTTCCCATTTATAACAATTTATAGTAGTTTACATTTAGTTTGTGTATTATTGCTTGCATTTAGTTTAGAATAATTGAAAATAATGTTTTCATATGATGAATAAACTTCTATGCATAGCTATTGCAGATATATATGTTAACTTCAAATGCTACAGCTTCTATTTTCAGCTACTGCAGATACATATGTTAACTTCAAATGCTACAGCTTCTATGCTCAACTACTGAGATATTTTACACATTCTTCTCTGCTCAGCTACTCATGTTTTGTTTTTGGTTATTTGTTTCCAGAATCTAATCTCTATCTTTGTCTGATCTTTGTGTCATTTGAAGTCATTATGCACCCCGAAGCTGAATTGGGTAGGTTCAAATGATTGGGTAAGTTTGAATTCCAGTCTGATCTTTGTGTCATTTGAAGTCATTATGCACCCCAAAGCTGAATTGGGTAAGTTCAAATGATTGGGTAAGTTTGAATTCCAGTCTGATCTTTGTGTCATTTGAAGTCACTATGCACCCCGAAGCTAAATTGGGTAAGTTCAAATGATTGGGTAAGTTTGAATTCCAGTCTGATCTTATTCATCTTATTATTTTTCATCTGTAGCTGATTTGGGCAAGTTCATGAGATAGCGAGAGTTCCAATATGCACTGCCTTTATATTTTTTAGATATAGAACATTTTGATCATAGTCACTGAATTCATCAACCTGTTAAAAGACAATGATCTTTACTAGTTCAACTAATCTAGGTGACTATTAGCCAAGGGACTCTAAATTTTTTGAATCCATCAGATGTTACAAACTGGGGTAGTTTTATGGGATGTCTGATTTATGGATATATAGTTCTGCAGCTATCTGAAGCTATACTTCTGCAGCTGTCTGATATATGGATATATAGTATGTGTGTCTATCTGAAGTTATTCCCATTTTATTCCCCTTGAACACTTTATTTGCAGATCGGCGTAGTTACATTTTTTGAATCCATCAAATGTTACAAACTGTGGCCAAAACTCAGGGATTGAGGTGTTGAATTTATGAATTATATAATATGTTCACTCAAAGAATAACAGGGATTGAGGTGCATTATTTGAGTTCCTTTTGTCATAAACTCGGCCTATGGTTCTACTATCATGTTTCCTTTTGTCATTAACCTCTTGTAGAGATTGTTTGCAATTCTGTTTTGGGGAAATTGTTTTGAGTTCAATCTCCCATTTGGATGAATCTATGTTCAACTATACTATTAACCTCTTGTAGAGATTTTTTGAAATTCTGTTTTGGGGAAATTGTTTTGAGTTCAATCTCCCATTCGGATGAATCTATGTTCAACCATACTATTAACCTCTTTTAGAGATTGTTTGCAATTCTATTTTGGGAAAATTGTTGAGTTCAATCTCCCATTGGAAGACTGATTTTCCTATAAATTGTTTTTTTAGGAAGACTGATTTTGATGGCATAAAAATAGTTTTGACTCAATTATGACCTATTTATAGCCTTCACACTGTCAAATATTAAGGAAAGATGGGTTGTGTGCTGTATCTGGCATTCTGCTCCAAGAAATAGTAGGAAAGAGGAACCAGACTGAATGTACCTCGACTTTAGGTGTATGTAATGTTTGCATAGGGAGGAACTGGTCTCTAAAAGTTGCTATCGAAATACTTTTTAGAGAACCCATTTTCTATGCAGTTTAATTCTAGGTTAAGGTTTTAATTTTAGGATACCTACTTTTTTATTTGATTGAACAAATTGTGTTTAAAGCAGTTTTAAACATATATTGTTCTGCTCAAAATTAAACTAATTAAAATAGATACATGAGGATCAAATCTCTCCACCTAAACCTTTAGACCACATCCTCCCAACTTTATCTAACTTAACCTTTGCTTTAATAAAAAACAAGGAACCTCCCTTTATATGCCTCAACTTTAAGAAGAAGCAAGAGGAACTAGTCCTATACACCTTAAGGCACATGTAGTATGTAAGCTATGCACCTCAACCTTAGGATTATGTAATAAGCAAGGTTTGTTTTAAATGTCTATATTTTGTTTTGTGGTGCCATAGGTTTAAAATGAAGGTATTCAGTTATCTCATTTTAAGAATGCAATGCTTTTAAAATAAAATATTGTTCCCATCTCATATTTTTAACCTCTTGTAGAGATTGTTTGCAATTCTGTTTTGGGGAAATTGTTGAGTTCAATCTCCCATTGGGATGAATCTGTGTTCAACTATACTATTAACCTCTTGTAGAGATTGTTTGCAATTCTGTTTTGGGGAAATTGTTTTGAGTTCAATCTCCCATTGGGATGAATCTGTGTTCAACTATACTATTAACCTCTTGTAGAGATTTTTTGCAATTCTGTTTTGGGGAAATTGTTTTGAGTTCAATATCCCATTGGGATGAATCTGTGTTCAACTATACTATTAACCTCTTGTAGAGATTTTTTTGCAATTCTGTTTTGGGGAAATTGTTTTGAGTTCAATCTCCCATTGGGATGAATCTGTGTTCAACTATACTATTAACCTCTTGTAGAGATTGTTTGCAGTTCTGTTTTGGGGAAATTTTTTTGAGTTCAATCTCCCATTGGGATGAATCTGTGTTCAACTATACTATTAAGCCCTTGTAGAGATTGTTTGCAATTCTGTTTTGAGGAAATTGTTTTCAATTCAATCTCCCATTGGGATGAATCTGTGTTCAAAGAATGATAGAAAAAAATATACAATTTCATGAAAATTAAACTTTTAAGAAAACTGAAACCAAGACTTTTAAGAAAACTGAAATAAAGACTCAGAAATGAAAATAAAATTGTAATAAAGCTGAAATAAAGACTCAGAAATTAAAATAAAATTGTAAGAAAAATGTGCTATAATTGAGAAAACTAACCTGAATACACTGTGTTCTGTTTTGGAGTGTGTTCTTTCTGGGTTGTCTCCAAGGCTGGGTGTGTTCTGTGCTAGGTTATCTCCAAGGCTGGTGAATAGTTTGAAACTGAAACATGTAACTTCAGTAGTGGTTGGACTTCTTTTATAGTTTTTTGCAGTTGAATTTTATTGGTGACAATGATGGACATGGATTGCAATGGCTTCATTTTGCATGTGTGATCAGGATTGAATTTGATGTGATCTAATGGCTGAGAATTTGTTTTGGTTGATCCATGTGCTTTGATTTGTTTTGATGGGAAATCATTTATTGAATTTATCGTACACAGTGGGTTTAAATGTTGTTATTGGGTGGGTGTCATTTATTGAACACAATGGGTTTAAATGTTGAATAACACAGTAGTTATGGTTGACATACATTTATTTCTATTATGTGCAGGTATTGATATTTACTTCTCATACACAGCATCAGGGCTGATCAAATGGGCTGAAGTGACTAGCTTTTGTACTTATTGACTTGACCATTTTGGAAGGAAAAATGGTTTTATGAGTTTTCTAGTTGACATGATAGGATTTGTAATCTTGATATCTATTAAACTATTTATGAACAGTTGTGGGTTATTTATGGAAATTTGTGGGCCCAGTCAATGACTTGGGAATTTTTGAACATAATTTAATATATATTTGAACTTCAAGTTATTTCTTTATGTTTAATTATTGGTTGCATATATATCTAAAATTGGTGGGTTGATGGGACCAGTATTATAACAATTACTGGTCCCTGCACAACATTAGACAACTCTCCCCTAGTGATAGTGCTTAGAGTGCTTGTCTTTCCATAACAGATGTCAGGTGACAGGCTATCTCCCTCATCTCCTTGGTTTATCTTTGTCCATAGACCATCGTATATCTATGATTTCCTTTGCTTTTGAATGTTTCAATTCCTATTCCACGGTGAATATAAACTCTAAAGATTGTATTTGTATAGTCATATTTTCAATGCCAAATGGTGTATAGTTTTAGCAATTATCATGCCGTCATTGATATAAAAGTTCTTCACGTATAAATTTGAAAATAAAATAGTTTTATATATGATCTTTCTGTAAACTCAATATAATAAAATCTACCACATGGAATTAAATTTCATGGCATCATCTAATAAATAATACTTATTTAAGGAATGATGAACCTTGATTAAAAAAATATTTATATAAATTTTAAAAATTAAAATTCCTTCAATTATATCATTTTGGCTTATAATGTTTATGAACATTCTTGCATGCACACTAAAATGAAATAAAATTTTCATCTCGTTAAAGAAGTATTTAAAAATAATAATAATAAAATGATTTATATAAATAAATATTTTAATTTTATATTTTATATATTAAAATAATTTTGGATTTTTTTTCTAAATATCATAATCAAAATTTATAAAAAATAGGAATACATAAAGAGAAGATATATTTATAAATAGACAAAACAAATCATTTCTAGAAAATTTGTATTAAAATGTTTTCCCAAATCTATTTTCAACAAAAATAACAAATTGCCAAGTAAATGCAATTAGAGTTTTCATCACTATGGGCATAATAGCTCTTCCTCTCATGTTTACCCCTACAAGCCGGTGAAATTGGGTAAATGTGGGAGGGGTGGTTACACCTATGATGGATTTTATGGTCAAGCAGAGAAATGGATGAAGATGGCAAAGACCTTAAATAATACTAGGGTTTTAAGGAAACCCTAGGAATCCTTTGCTTTTGGAAATATAAGATAGGGTTTGGAAGAAAGCCTAGGAGTGGCCTTGATATGGAAAGGGCCTTGGTATGATTCAAAAATTTTCATGATGTGATCAACAAGAAGCCTTTCATTTATTCAAGTAGTTGTGTCATATTCATAGAAACCCTAGATGAACTTGCCTCCTACCGAATAGGAGATGATGTGATATAGATCTAATGATTATCTTGTACATTGATAATTTGGGCTTGGCTACCCATGAAAGAGATCAAGAATACATGTGGTGCTCAAGAGGTTGCAATTCTTCTGAAGATGACAATAACATATGGTTCATGGACAAAGTGACTCATGGAGGCAGGATCAAGAGGGAGCTAATAGCTTTTGACAATCCTCATGAAAGATAAGTACTTCAAAGAACTTATGTTATTTTTTCACCTTGTTTTATCATTATAAACCATTGTTTATTCTTCCTAAATGAATTTTTGAATGATTCTTTCACTAACTTCTTGGATGAGGATGTGATCAAGGAAAGTAGATCTCGAGGATCATCTATATGTAGGGTAGTACAAGAAGAGTAAGCTCCAAGAGGGAGTTGGTGTAAGAAGAGTAAGCTCCAAGAGTGAGCTAGTGAAGGATAATGAAGAAGCTACTCTCCTATATAGAAAAAGGATCATTTTCCTACCTCATCATCAGGTACACTTTCATTATTTACTTCTGCTATTATTTCTTGATCTGAATTTGAATGTTAGTTATTGTTGTGCTAATTTCATTTTCAGATATAAAACTTATTTACTGATCTTATGCTTGATGTGCAGGTTCCCTTGTTGCTTATGTGTGTCAAAGAGGGGATTAAAACTAAATTTTATGAGTGTTTTTGAAAGCATAAAGCATGAATTTAAATGGCTAAACAACAACATATAAACAAACAGCAAATTATACACACTGATCCATTAAAACAGAGTTTTGATGAAGGAGTTCACCCCTCCCGGTCTACATTTCCTTGGTCCAAATCCTTAGCTTAGGCCTTTGTATTAGCTCAAATGTGCTCAAAGTATTGTTGACATGCATCAAATTCTCTTGGAACCTGTTCCAGTGAGTTTAAAACATCGAAATCTATCAGAAACGAATATTTTTTTACTCGGTACACTTTCATTATTTACTTTTTCTATTATTTATCTTGCTCTTGTCCTTGGGTCATCATATATAACGAATGGATGTAAGAACCTAGTCCTCAATATCAAATTTGAGAAGGATTTATAACCATCCCATGAAGTAGAGTGTCACTTGAAAGATGAAGAAGAGCTCAGACCTTGAAGGAATATTGATGTCTATGACTGAAGAAGCTTCCTATTTAGAGGGAGTAGATTCTCAGGTTGAATGTAACAGTCTGAGGAGATACTGGGAGTTGTATGTACTTCATACAAGGGCCATTATTAATGAAAAATATGTTGCAGTGTCAGATGCTTCTATGATAATAAACATTGATAAGGAATATGCTCTCAGAAGGAGAGGACTGCGACAAGATCCTAACACCTATTTTCTGATGCATTATTATCATATGTATGTGAAGTTGGCTTCCTTTATGATGTACTTAAGGAAGAAGCTTACTTGGATCTACCTCAGGGATTTTAGGAACATAAGAAGAGACTCATTTCATATTAAATTAAGTCCCATATGGACTCAATCAAGTCCCTTGACCTTGCATGCCTAGATTGACGGACATTTGATGCAGAATCCAAACTCTCTTCAAGTTAAAGGTATGTCTTTGATATTTGATTTTGTATTCTGAATTTTTTTTCCTGACAGGATTGGATCATTTTAGTATTCAGTGCCATAGGGAGCTGACCTCTGATCCCAGTAGATCGACATCTAGATATTGGTGATGAGGACTCCATTGTTAATGGAAGTATACTGCCTAAGACTTGGAATGATGAGTTACACTAAAGCGATTGAGAGAGACTCCTCTTTAGGTTCAAATTTTTATGGATCCCATAATGAGTTGGAAATCAAATGAATTCTTGCTATGTAGCATGAGCCATATAGAGCCTAGACATGTATATTGGCTTGATACTAAACATGTGTCTAAATATCTACATGAAACTGGTAATCATGGGTTGAGACACAATGTCGGAAACTTGATAGATATACCGAACTAATATTGAAAAATGTTTTTGATAAACAAAGCACATCTAAGTATTGTTGTAACTTGGGGTTTGCCATGATTTCCTGGATGAGCCGAAAACAAAATTTTGTTGATTTAAGTAAAACTAAGGTAGATCAAATGAATGAGGCAGTGTGATTGAGAAATCTCTTTGGAGATTTGTTTGAGCATGTGTTGGGCATGACTATAATGTACTGTGATATTAAGAGTGGTATCTGACTTTCATAGAATATCGTGTTTTACGATCAACCCAAGCATATTTATATTATATCTCACTATATACAGGCTATGGTGCAGAGAGGAGAAATAAGGCTCCTCATGATGAGAAGATAGATGACATTCCTACCTAGACTTTGTTGAAAGGATCCTAGCACCTATTGTGTGATGCATTATTATCATATGTATGTGAAGTTGGATTCCTTCATGATGTACTTAAGGAAGAAGCGTACTTGGAGCTACCTCATGGCTTTGAGGCACATAAGAAGAGACTCATGATTTCATATTAAAGTAAGTCCCATATGGACACAGTCAAGTCCTCTGGACCTGTCGTGTGTGGATTGATAGACATTTGATGTAGATTCCAACCTCTCTTCAACTTAAAGGTATGTCTTTGATATTTGATGTTATATTCTAACAATTTATTCCTAACAAGATTGCATCATCTTAGTATTCAATGCTAGAGGGAGATGACCTCTAAGCCCATATGATCAACATCTCAAGATTGGTGATGAGGACTTCATTGTTAAGGGAATTATTTTTCCTAATACTTGGCATGATGAGTTACACTAAAGCAGTTGAGAGAGACTCCTATTCAGGTTCAGATTTTGATGGATCCCATAATGAGCTGGAAGTCAAATGAATTCTTGCTTTGTAGCATGAGCCATATAGAGTCTGGATATGTATATTGGATTTCTACTAAACATGTGCCAAAATATCTACATGAAACTATTAATCATGGGCTGAGAAACAATGCTAGAAACTTGATAGATATACCAATGTTAACTAAGATTGAAAAATGTTGTTGATAGGAAAAGCACATCTAAGTGTTTTTGTAGCTTGGGGTCTGCCATGATTTCCTAGATGAACCAAAAACAAAAGTTTTTTTATTTAAGTACAACTGAGGTAGAGAAAATGATTGAGGTAGTGTAATTGAGAAAGCTCTTTGGAGAGTTGTTTGAGCATGTGTTGGGCATGACTATAATGTACTATGATATTAAGAGTGGTATCTAACTTTCATAGAATCTCGTGTTTTACGATCAGCCCAAGCATATTGATATTAGATATCACTATACACATGATATGGTGTAGAGAGGAGAAATAAGGCTCATCCTGATGAGAAAATAGCTGGCATTCTTACACAGCCTAAATTGTTGGAAGGGAATTTTTTTGTCTTCAAATATCAACTTGGATTGATGGATGTGACCCTCTTGGGAAAGGGTCATGGTTGATCGAGAACACTGGCCTATGCTCTTCCCCTTGTTTGAGCTCTTAGGAAGAGGAATTGAGTCGGTGCGCTCTTGGGTTCGAGGACACTCTAGACAATAGGTGTGTGTGATATTTACCCTTACCAATATCTCTCCTATTTTCATTGGATATAGATGGTAGCTTTATCTCCCCTATGATGATTCTTCTTCTTTAGATAGAAACATCATTGTTCAACGGATGATCAAAGGAGACAAGTTGAGATAATAAATGATGAGATGGACGTCTTGTTGATGAAGATGAGATACAGGTCATGAAACATGACCTAGAGACTAGTAGGGATTGGAGGGTCTAATCGATCTCCCCTACCGTCGATTGTGGATCATTCTTCTTCTATGAGACAATATGAAATGAGATAAGATGAAATGAGATGAGACATGAGGCAGAAATGACGAGACATCTGAGATGAGACTTATAATACAAATGGAAATTCCTCCCTAATTGAGAGGGAGTGTTGAAATTTGGACATCTTGGGGATGAATTTCCCCAAAGAGAAACCCAAATACCCCAAGGAAAACCCAAATTTCCCAAAGGAAAGCCTATCATGCCCTAAAGAGGACTTATATTAGTTAAAATTAAAATTCATTTTGATGAAAGAGAAATATTATTATTCTTAATTTGATAAATAAATTATTTGGAAAATATATTTAACAAGAAACTGCATTTGGTTTTTCTCTCCAAATAGTTTAAGTCACCCCCACTTTTGGTGGATCTATTTCCCCCATCAAATTGTATATAAAGATAATCCTTGTGATAGATTATCGAATGAGGAAATTAGGTTTCATCCTTATACTCTATGGTTCACATGATTCTTATTAATTTGGGGCTTGATATGCTTGAGGCTTGTATTTCATTATATTCTATGGTTTGTACTTGATCTGAGTTGTTACACTTTGAGGCTCAATACAACTATGGCCTGTATTTAATTATATTATAGGAGTTGGATCCTTACAAATTTTTGTTTCTCACATTTGTTCGATGGCTCATTATTACAATGATTCACATTGCATAATCCGAGTTTCAATATTAACACAATGGTATCACCACCGCTATAAATATATGGTTCAAATTACAGTGGCATCGTATCATATATTTTGTGGCATGTTGTAGCTCCTAGAGACAGCCTAGAGTTGTGATAGACCAGTGCCTAGGACATCTTAGCATAGCAAGGAGCGTGTAATATAATGTATGAAGTTGTCAGTTTCAGCTCGCATGCTATCTCATGCAAACAGGGAAATAAAATAGAATGGGACCAAACTCTCAGAAACTGACATAGGAAAAGAGATACTGCAGAGGCAAGATGCAGAACTCTGATACAAAAGCAACAGAAAATTTAGAGACAGTTTACTGCAAAGCGGGCCGATTCAGAAATACTTCACTGACATAAATTATCAGAAGGTGTATGTAGTGAAAGAAGTATTAAGAAGATACTAGTTAACATTGAGCTGATACCCAGATATACAATACCACCATGCATGGGCTTACCAATCTAAGAATCCATACATGATAATAGCATTTTAAAAGCACCCTCCCAAAGAAACTAATATAGCAGAAATACGGTTTAGTTGAATAATGGAACAGAATATCATGCATGAGCCATATTTAAAGCGCTTGACTGATCCGAGCATGGGCATCAACTAGGATGAATCCATACCAAAAATCAGTGAGCCACTCACATTCCAAAACATGATACAAGAAGGATGGATGAAATGAAATGTTCTATTAATATAACACAATAAAGAAAGTTACAGACTGTGAAATACCAAAGACCAGAATCCTCTTTAACAGATGGAACTCCTCCTCACTGAGACCCTATGGGCTCTGAGCCTTCATACAAGAATTTTACAAAATGTATACAAAAAGCCTTTCACTGCATAATTTTCTGATAAAAATCTGGAACCTTTACAATACGTTTCTTCATGGTTTTTATAGGAGAAAATAAAACCTAGCAAAAGAGGTAGGTGATGAACATTTAATTGTATCATTAAAAACAAAATGGCGGAAAAAATTGTGCCCATACTGCTGAATGACTATGCTGTGTTGTTTGTACTCTGTGATCTGCTAACTGGAATAAATGCACTGAGTAGAAATCTCTCCAGGGACACGGCAAATCAGTAAAATCCCATAAACATCCGTCCTTTCCCGGAAATAAAACTCTGCTAGAGTAAACCTTGAGGGAATTATTTTATGTGCATTGTACTCTCTGCCTTCCCGTTTCTGATTTAAGCTTTAAAATCTTCAACGTCGAACATTGAATTCCTCCACCATCCATTGATCTTCCTCTGTTGTTCCATTAATGTTCTCATCTGTGAAATCGGCTCCTTGAATGTCCCTGCAGGGTTTGACAAATTTGAACCCTGCTCCTTTAATTGAAGTCTTGTCGATTTGGCTTTCGAGGACTTTCTTCATAATTCTGTTCTGAAAAATGGTCCTTTTGACGCGTTCTCGGCTTTTGTAATGGATGCTGCAAATGATGATAATTCCATGTCACTGTAAACCTGCAAAACACACAGAGTTGTGAACAAAACGAAAGCATGGGGGACGGCAATGCAATGGAAGTGACTGTGTAACAGAGCGACGTGATGAAGCGGCGGAGACATACAGGGTGGTGATGAAGAAAATGCAGTGGAAATAATGGCGGAAGGACTGGCTGGAGTTTATAATGCAGAACATTAAAATAAACATATGAATGTAATGTATAAATGACAGGGGAAGAAATGCGATAAACACGTAGGATGATGACATGGGGGGTGACCAGGTCAAGAACGGGCATGCAGATGATCTAGACCGTTCGATCTCAAGACGAGATCGACGGTTAAAAACATAGAGGAGGGCAATGAAATGACAGGCCAGGGGCGCGATGGGCTTGGATTAAATCTCGTGCAGCTTCGGAGCGTGATGGCCGTCGGATGAAGGCTCCCAGATCAGACGGCTGAGGTGAATATCGATGCGCATCTTTGTCCGAACAATAACGCGTGATGGAGAGCGGTTTCGGGGCCGTACACGGAGACACGCGGCGGGGAATGAGTGGAATCGCTCCGTTTTGAATAATACTGCCTGCCGCTGAAAAGCGGTGCGATATAAACCATCGGTTTTTGAACAGTGTCTTGAGCGCGGGGACCACCAGGACAGGCGCATCGCGAACCGTTGATTTTCACAGTTAGATCAGACGGTTGAGGTGCGGTTTTGGGCGATGAATGGAGGATCACGAATTTCGTTCGATCTGTACCGATCAACGGCCGAGGGCGCGCCCGATATACATACGTGATAAGCGACTCTGGTTTTAGCACTCGGTCTGGTGCCCAGGTTACATGGAGAAAAAGAACAGAGGAGCTAGGGCCGAAGGAGCTATGCCTCGAATATTTTCAAATATGAATTTCCATCCTTTGATAATGTGTTTTGGAGGTGGGAAATGGTAATGATAGGCTTGAGAATGGTTTTCCAAGGTTGCCAGGGGGAATTTGAAAGCTTTTATGCCAGATTGTCTATGAAAATCTTATAGGAACATGATTATGATCAACATGGCACATATTTTATATTCCATGGCTCGCATGGTTTGTAAGGTTCGCATTTGGTTTGTTGACATATCTCGTGGCACGCATTTTATATTTTGTGGCACACATTTTATATTATGTGGCTCGTGTGGTTGATAAGTTTCACATTTGTTTCGTTTACATACCCTGTGGCATGCATTTTATATTTTGTGTCTCACGTGGTTTATAAGGCTCACATTTGGTTCATTGACATCGCTTAGTGGCTCTCTCTATTCATAGACATCGCTCTATACACAAGTGACATCGCACTACTATGGCGTTTCTTTTACAGTAATACTTTGAGAATATTGATCTCATATACCCTAAGGAGCTCGACAATCCATAGTGGCTTGGATCTATTTTTATGGTTCACGTTGTTACTCTTTGTGGTTCGTTCTATCACCTATAGGTCGATTCTATTCGCCTTGGTTCAAATTTGTATTCTTTGTGATTGAAATTTATTTAAATTTTCATATGGAACAATGTTAAAATGTGTAACTAGGGAAAATTTCCACTTTCGATAGCTCATTGGCCTAAGATGATTATTGGACAAAATTCCTCTTTTTGAGAGGACCAAAATAGACCCTGGAAGCACTGAATTCATGTTGAAATGTGCACCTAGGGACAAATTCAACTTTGGGAAACTCATTTGATGAAGATGATTATTAGATTGAATTCCTCTTTTTGAGAGGACCAAAAATCGACCTAAGGATCACTGAATTTGGACAAGGAGAAATACATTTTTGAAGACAAGCCAACACATGTGCATTCAGTCAAGGTTGGCTTGGGGTCAAGTTGGAAAAATTGACCCCCCTCCAACACATATAAATAGAAGATACCTTTATCCTCATTTGGCACATTCATCCTCATCACGCAACATATTCTTCTCTCTCCTCATTTGATTGGGTCATACAAATCACAGGAAACATGTTTCTTCTTCACATGTGCAAGTGTTTTGGAGGCATGTTTGATTGTTTGGGTTGAATTTATGTAGCAGGACCATTTGACCTTGTTTGACCGAGTTTCCCTCATTTGTTTGACTTCATTTGACCACAAAAATCTCAATCTTGGAGAGCCAAGTTTTTGGGAACATAAATCAAGGAAATATGGGCAGGTTAACCTATGTTGACCACAAGGCTGAAGTGATTGTTTTCCCACATAACTGATCTTTGGTTTGATTGGGTTTGATCATTCAAAGTTGATTGTTTATGCTTTTGTTTGACCTCCAAATAAGGTCTAGCTACTCTAACTTTGACCAAGCTCAATAGGGACTGTTTTTCTACTGCATCGATCATTGTTAACCATTGGTTAGGGGAGTTTGACTGTTGTTAACAGAGTGAAGAAATTGCATAGTTGACTAGGCTATTTGTTTGGAATTTGGATAGTGGTATTGGATCATCAAACTGGGAAGTCAATTTTGTCTTTGAATTTGCATTATCATACTCTCTCTCTATGTTGAACATTTGATAATATATAATAAGAAGAATTGATCAATGGTTTCCCTATCTTGGTTTTTTCCCTGGCTTGAGCCAAATTCTTATATTCTCTTGTCTTGGCATGTCTTATGCATTTAATGTTTATGTTCTGTCTACAATTACTATTAATGTAATTAATGGTTAATGTGATTGCTATTGGAAAATAAGTGGAAATTATCATTGGGATAATAAAAGGACATTGAAGTAATTGTTGCAAGCATAGAACATACCATTGTTATCTAAAAATAACAATTCAGAAAGGAGAAATATGTTTTTGATGTTAAGCCCACAAGAGAGCATTTGGTCAAGGTCGGCTTCGGGTCAAATTAGACAAATTGAACCCCCTCCAACACATATAAATAAAGGAGGACCTCAACCTCATTTTCCACATTCATTCACACATCATTCTCTCCCCTCATATAATTGGCTTGTACATCTGAGGTAATTGTTCTTCCACACATGAGAATTCTTGGAGTTGTTTTGACCTGCGTTGACTTTATTTTTCAAGGAGAATTTGACCAACATTAACTTTTGGACTTTTGAGGGGCTATTTTACTGCATTTTGACCAGGTAATGATTTGTCCTAGCAAGTCGCATTATTTAGCATAAAAATTGAGGCAGGAAGAGTTGTTTGACTAGGTTTGACCACAATCTTGAAGGGTTGTTTTGACCGCAGGAAGAGTTGTTTGACTAGGTTTGACCACAGTCTTAAAGGGTTTTTTTGACCGCAGGGTGACTTCAACATTTAACTAGGTTTGACAACCATTTTGTTGATTATTTTTTATGTTGTTTGACCACCAAGGAAGGCCAAGTATCCTTGAATTTCACTGAGATAAAGAGGAGATGTTTGAATATTGCATTTACCATTGGTTGTTGTCTATTTAGGGAAAGTTTAATATTGTTGAATTTTCAAAATGAAACTCTTCATCAAGATGATCGGATTTGACCTCTTCAATTGGACATTAGTTTCGATATTTTTCAAAAGTCAACACACATTGACTTTGAATTTCATCATTGTACTCTATTTGAAATTCTCTCTCTGTTGAACATTTGATATTTGATAATAAGAAGAGTTGATTAAGGGTTTTCACCCTCTGGGTGTTTTTCCCTGACTTTAGCCAAATATTCAATGTTATCTTGTCTTGACTTGTCTTTTGCATTTATTTCTTATATTATATCTATAGTTATTCTCAATGTGAATTAACGGTTTATGTGATTTCTATTGGAAATTAAAGTGGAATTGTCATTGGGATAATAAAAGGACATTGAAGTAATTGTTATAAGCATAGAAGATACCATTGTTATTAACACACAGTAACCTTGATGCTATTTATGACAGTAAGTCAATAATATATTAAAATGAACAAGTAACCTTCTTGACAGTGATTTTGAAAAACCTATTATGGCAATGATTGAGTGATATTGATGTATGATATGTGACAATGATGTATATGTATAATAGTGACCTTGAGATAGTAAGCTTGAGTATGGCAGTGACCTTGTTGCATAACAATTAATTTGATGGGTGACAGTAAACAATGACCTTGCTATTATGATATATGATGACAATGAGATATTTGATGACACATATCATGCCCTTATGATGACAATGAGATATATGATGACAGAGAACATGCTATTATGATGATAGTGAGATATATGATGACAATGACCATGCTCTTATGATGACAAGGACCTTGCTCTTATGATACATGATAGTAATGATGACACTTGACAGTGATGATGTTCCTTGATAGTGAAGACTATTGATATTGGTGACACTTTGTAGTGACATGGGTGATGCTACTTGAGACATTAATATGATAACAACTCTCATGGAATTGTTTGATTATCGGAGGTCAGATTGTTTATTTCACAAACGAAGTTGTGAACTGACTTAGGTTGGCACTAGGAGGCTTGATGTGATTGTTGTATCTAATTCTTATTGTAATTTGTATCTCAACTAAACAATTGATGCATATCTAATAGAAGAAGAATTTGGTTGGGTTTTCCCCCTTATGGGGTTTTTCCCTAGTCTCTGACCTAAATCCTGGTGTCTGTATTGTGCTTTCTTTTCTTCTATTGTTCTCTATTGTGCTTTATTTTCTTCTACTATTCCTTTATTTTTCTGTTGTATTGTTGATTTTATTTTTCTCTCTACATAATTGATAATGATGATATGATGTTATGGGGTGAATGTAATGTGAAAATGTTGAAAAGTTTATAATTGCAATTATTTACAACATAGAACAATCTAGCCTTAAAAATTAATAGATACTAGCGAAATTTGCCACAAAAGATTGCATTATGCCTCAATGAATATTAAGTTAGAACCAATGTGAAGTGCCTCAAAATGTCCAATGAATGTCCACAAACAAATGCTCAAGGATAGGCCGAATTTAGGCCTCGAGAAAATTTACTACCCAATGAAACCCTCAGATCTATCACGAATAGCCACCGCAAAAATATAAAAAACAATAAACCCAAGAGAACCTCATATTTTGGCCTTCTTTTGATCTCACGCTCTACCTAGGCCTATGAAATTTCAAAGGAAATAAGCATGGGAAAATAAGCTTTTATTGTTGTGTGTTTGAAAGGATTGAAGCCACATATTTATAAAGGATGAAGGGGCACAATAGGGGTGTGACATGCCCATAAAAACAGTGAGCCGACCTTAACCAAAGTTAAAATTTGAATTTTAAAATAATATTTTTGGAGCCAAAACTTCGGTCGACTTGAAGTCATAAAATTTTCTTTTAAGGAGTTGACTTTAGACAATCTTTGGAGAAAATATATTCAATAAAAAAATCCACATTTACAACTCGAAATGGGCTAGAATAGATTGATTTGGAGGGCTAATAATCACAACAAAATTTGAACAAAATTTTGAGTATAAATTCCATCATATAACCAAACATCACAGTTTGGGGATCTTTGAAAAACTTCCAAGGCTTCAATTTTGAACAACTATATCTCCTCAACCTTGAGGAGTTATGTGATGTACCACCTATTATCGGAATTGACATGACGAGATATATAAATTGATGATGGTATTTCTTGAAATTGCATTATCTTCTTATCCAAAATATTCATAAAAATCAAGGTAGCATGATCATGCCACATGATATTTTCATCCTTCCAACTCTTATTATTCATTCGATCTTCCAATAAATGCTTCCTTAGATGAATATTAAGAGTTTTCAAGGTTTTATGTTCAAATCAATGAAAAAATCATTCAACAATATCTCCCTATGTCATTGATTGCAACACTCATACTCCCATTGTGGTTACTTCTCTCCCTGTCTCTATGCTTATGATCTTCTTCCCTTGATTTTTCTCTCCCTTTGACATCAATGGAAAAGGGTTACTCCCCTTTATGAAATATCCAACTTCCTGCAATATGCCTTTCTTGCTTTGGATTTTCTCCCTTTGACATGTTATGTCTCTCACGACTTGCAAAACATTACCAAGAACCATGAGTCCTTCTACAATTATTTCCTTAAATTTGCTTTCCAAATTCGCTACAAGCATGACTAATATGCCCACAATATTGATTACTACTTTGGAGACTTCTTCACATATGTCAGTCCAAATCAGCCTATTGAAGGATAGATTTTCAAATCTGCAACCACTACTACGTAGACTCTCCCTCTTCAACATTCACAGGATAAGGAGTCTCCAAGTTGGATTTTTAGAATTATATATGAACTTGCTTTGTTGTAGGATTAATCTAAACCTTGACATCTATTGAAAAATGCAGCAAGAAATTCTCAATTTGATTTTTCCTGGCGTAAATTGAGAAAAATCGAATTTCCACATTAGCAAAAAACTTGGATGTAGTTAACTTGTGTGACATGGATTGTGTCACCTAATTTACTCACTAAATTCGAGTTGGAGGAGTTAGAGTTAAGTTAAGCATGTGTGATTGCTAATTTGTAGCAATCAAGGTTAGTTATTTCAAGTTGCTTTTAGTTAAACTAGTTCCAATTATCGGAGTTACTAGTGGAAGGTCAGTTGTGTAGTGAGACTTCAGTCTAACTCAACGATCATCCAATTAATTGAACAATCAACCCAAAATAACTAGTGCATGTAGAGAATTCGAGTTCCCCATCTGTGGTGGAGATTCCAAGGCAGTGTAACATCAGTTTTAGACTAGTCTTAAGTGTATCGGTGTTGCATGCAGTCAGGTGATCAACCTTGGGAATTTCGCAATCCATTTTGGATAAATTCCTAAATAATAGGGGCCTAATTTCTTAAGGAAATGCGCAGGAAATAAGGTCTCAAGAAGAAGAAAAAATTGACTAAGTTTTGGTCAGAGCTTCTCTGTGAGTAGAGAGATAGGTTATTCACTTGTAAATTGTGCTCAGTTGAGCAAATAAATTAAATACGTCTCTATTCATCAGATTAATGCAAGCAGGCATAGGGTTTTTTAGTAGATTTATTTCCCCTGGAAAAATATTGTGTGCATGTTTGTTATTTCTCATTGAATGTTTATGATTGATGTTTTAATTGTGAATTGAATTCCGAAGAGTAGTAGAGTAGGTTTGTGTCTCGTGATTTTGATTAAAATTTCATGAGTTGTTGCAAAAATACTCCATAATTTATACAACATATTCCATCTCATTGGTGGATTCATCATGACCTTTTGACTTAACAAAACCTGAGAGCATAACCATAGGGAATTCTTCATTCGCCTTATCTTCTTTCTTTAGATTTCTTCTCCAAGTATTCTTGTACCTGATATTAGATTTATCCTTCATTGAAGATACCATAATGTATCTATAATCACGAGCTATATGTCCATATTTATGGAATTTGAAGCATTCAACGTTTAACCTGAATAAGCCATTTGGATATTTGTCGTGTGATCCCACAAAATTTCTTTTAGGATTTTGATAATGTTCTTGATAATCATTTTTGTCATAATCTTTGCAATCCCTGGCCTTATGCCCAAATTTAGTACATGAAAATAAATAACCATAAAACATACTAGGGTACCTCGATGAGCTGCCTTGTCCTGAAGATATTCTAAAGACATTCTTTCTTGGAGGAGGTACAACCCTTTGTTGAGCATTACTTCTTAGAACAAAAACATTTTCAACCTTATTTTTTCCTTCACTTTAATCTGGCCTTTGAAGGATTTTGTTATTAGGCTTCTCCTCAACCTTTCATTGCGGGGGCTTGGAGCTTGTGCTTTCATTGTATGGAGCTTCACCTACTTCTTTGGCCTTCATCTTCAAATGATAAATTTATTTATCCTTCTCATTAATGGCATGAATTTTCTTTTCCTTTCGACATCTTGCAATTGTTCCTTCTGCCATTTCTTGAGTTGGTTTATTTCATCTAGAGTGGTATCAAGTTCCTTTTTCTTTTGACTAACTTATGTCTCACACTTTTGAGCATATTCCTCTAATTTGTTTGTAAATATTTTTTCATTCTTCTCTCCTCCCTACACTTGGAGTCTTAGAAGGACAACTTCTTCTTCGAGTATTTGATTTCGCTTCCTTGCTTTTTCAAGATCACATAAGGTGATAATAAATTCTCCCTCCATGTGGACTATTGCTTCTTCTTCTTCACCTACTTCATATGAATCACAATCATCATCAACATCTTCATCTTGACTTGCATTCTTCTTTGAGCAGAGATTGTAAAGCTTCTTCCAGATCGTTTTGGTTGATGAACATTGATCCACTTTGTCTTTCACAGAATCTGGCAGAGCACTAACTGAAATTCATGGCTTTTGTATTGTACCTTCTAGATTCATTGGTATATGTGTCTCTAGAAAGAATAAAGTTCCATACATCATATCCATGAGCTTTCAAACAAGTTTCCATTCTTGATTCCCATATATCGTATTTGGTTTCATCGAACTTGTGACCTAGACCAACTGGATTCTCTTTATTAGTTGTAACAAATTTTTAGACTACTGCAATACTAGAGAATTCCTTTGATTCCTTTGAACTTTTGATGGTATGTTTAATTTAATTTCCCATATTGATTCACCTAAGACCTATCTTCCAACTGTTAGGCTACAACTGAAGGAACTTGTGATACCAATTGTTGGAAATATCGAGAGGGGGGTGAATCAATGTTTCACTTCATTTAGTTAATTTTAACTTCATAGAGCATTGATTATCATTAGCATTAGATCAAAACATAAATCAAGAATTTCATTCAACAACACACAATATCAAAGACAATACACAAGATATTTTTAAGTGGAAACCCTTCCAGAAGAAAAACCATCGAACACTTTTAATATAGGTCTTAATGTTTGCATCAATAGGAAGCTCCAACTTCGGATATTCTCTAGCAATAACTAAAGGAGGTTCCACGACCCTCATGGGAGTGCACTCCTAAGAAACACTTCTAAAAGGGATAATTCTGGAAGAGTGCTTCCAAGGGTGCGTCCTGAACTCTCCCCTTGCGAGTGTGATTTGAGATCGAAGTGCTTATGGGGGATTGGCACTCCCCCTCGACATAGGTTTGAACCAGTCAAATTGGCTCATTTGGCCCTTGTCAAACTTGCTAAACCAACCAATTGAATAGGCCGACTTGGTTCACAACACAGTTTAGGGTCTCCAATGGGTGAACTAGTCAAATCGACTAGTTTTGGTTCCAGTTTGGATGGTTTTAAAAGCATTGCAAATTACTACCTTTTGTAGTAACCCAACATTGTAGAAAACAATTTTAGTACTTCATGTTTGGCCGTTCTAATGTTGTATTTTCATACTCTTTTATAGATGTCCTTTTGGTGGTAGTATCAGTGATAACAATGTAGAATGGAAGCACATTTGTCTCTATAAGGTTGGATTGAGCTTTTTGGTCAATTAGTAAAGTTGTGGTGATGCCCAAGAAGGGTATTGGTTTGAACCAAACCACATTGAGAGGCCCAAATGTTCTTCCCTCCACCAAACTGATGTTATTTTAATTAAACTGTAAAATAAGATAGGATAAGTTGTTCAATCTTTGTTTCAAAGTTCTTTTTACCTATTAGCATCCCATAATAACTTGAGAGCTGGTGAAAATGTTGAGCTAGCTTAGTTTAGTTTTATCACCCAATTGATTTTGGTAAGACATTGCAAAGCATCCCATAATAACTTAGAGAGCTGGTGAAAATGTTGAGCTAGCTTAGTTTAGCTTTATCACCCAATTGATTTTGGTAAGACATTGAAGTGTTGCAGAAATTTTAAGTAGCTTAAATTAGCTACTACATAACTATAGGCTAAATTAACCATTTAGCTTTATCACCCAATTGATTTTGGTAAGACATTGAAGTGTTGCAGAAATTTTAAGTAGCTTAAATTAGCTACTACATAACTATAGGCTAAATTAACCATTGGGTGGCTTGACTTATCTCTGCAGGAAACCTTGAAGGACTCATGAGTAGTTTTGTATTAGCTTGTTTTTTGAGGAATTATTTTGATGTAATTGTGTCCATAACAGGTGCATTTATAGGAAACTGCTTGTAATTTTATTAGATTAGTAGTCCAATGCTAATTTAAGGATTGGATTATCAATCTCCTTTGTTCTCTCGACGGAAGATTAGGTTCCCAGTACCCGTGATTTTCTTAGTTGTCCTAAGGGTTTCAGAGCCTTATGGATCTTCATATGTAGGGTTTTCCAAGGGTTTACTCCTTGTGAAGAGTGACGTCAAGTTTATTTGCAAGGGCTCGGTATTTTATAATTTGGTGTTTATTTTTAAGAATAAATACTAGTCGGTTGACGATTTCATTCTTTAGATGGATGGTTATTATGCTTACTGTGCCTTCAGCAGAAAGGTCTGTTGAACTTACTCTTGTGGTCTACATTATTTTCATCTTTCCAAGATGGGGTTAATTCAAGTTGTTTCCATTACTTTTGAACTTCCAATGATCCTGGATGACATTTTTGGTCTTGTTTATCACATATGTAGAAAACATTTGTAGCGGAAAGAAAACTGAGGGCATCCAGTTTATCTAAGCATTTGGACTTAGAAAAAATTTCTGCATGTGCCTTTGTTGAAGGCATATCTGAAGTATAAAAAGAAAGAGTCAGAGAAATTAGAAAAAAAGGGAACATACTTTTTTTGTTCACAGGTATGTTTACTCTTGTGTGTGGGGCATGTTCCTCTGTCAGAGTGTAAAATTATCAAAATATTAACTTGTCTTTCATACATACTCTATGAAGACTTCCATGTCTTATTGTAGAATAGTGGAGCTTCAAGAGAATTTCATTGTTGACTACTGTAATTAAGTGCATTTAAGAGCATAAACTTGAATCACAAATGTATACTAAAGATCTTGAAAAACGTGTGGCTGAGTTAGATAAAGCCAAGAAATAGAGGAAAGTATCTTCAGAAGCCATTAAGTCTCGGTTTGAGAAAGCCAAGAAAGAGGGGAAAATATATGTGGAAGCCATTAAGTCTCATACTGAGAAAACCAAGGAAGAGGGGAAAATATCCGCATAATTCATTAACTTGCAGACTGAGAAATCCAATGAAGAGGGGAAAAGATATGCTGAAGCCATTAACTCTCTGACTAAACAGGCTCGTCCTAATAGTGGTGGTGGTGGTGTTGCTGGCATTGGTGCTGGTTCACTGCTCCGTAAACCTTCACCTCCCAGTGCCTTTTCCCTTCTTAATTATTCTGCACTGCTCCCTAAACCTACCTCTTCCATTTCCTTCGTCCATTCCATTTAATCCGACTTACATCTTCCTGCTCCAGCGGCCAACATCCCATCTTACAATTTACCTGTGCAGGGTATATATGACAGGGAGAGCCAAGGCATCTATCGATCAGCCTATGATGTTGGAAGAAACCCATCATCTTTGCCAATATCTCATTTATATCATTTAGACAGTTTACAGTCATCTTTGTATGGGGTTGGATCTTTTCATGGATCAACCAATATTGAAAGTTATAATATGGGCAGTGGTGTGCCTCCACCATCTTCTTACTGATCTTCATATTTACATTAGGTATGGTTTATTTGGTATTTTGGAAGCCATGTCCTGAGATGTTGTTCCTGTCTAGACTCTAAACCACCTTCTAATTGAACATTGAAGCAATCACTTCTCAGCTACATGTCTAGGAAGCATAACCTTTTCAACTATACAATTGTAATTTTTTGTTTTTGCCATGGGATCAACCAAATAGTTTTGCTAAACTCTGTTTGAAAGTCATTCTTCTTAGTTTTATTTGGATGAAAAGATTTCCATTTTAAAAAAGAACCTGCTTTGTTGTATGATAAATATGTTTTTGATCTATTGAAATTGTCTGGTTGCTAGCATATCATGTCATTGATCCTATGACAAGTTATGCTTGGCATATATATGTCAAATTTGTATGAATTGATTCTTTGTTGGTAACTGCATAATCCATATTTTCCATTTCAATCTTCAATGGTATGGTCTACTATATTACCTTTGGGTAAAGGACAAATAATGTCTGAGAAGTAAAGAAGTGATCTATAATCTACTCCTTTGGTTCTCTTCTTTCCTGGTTTTGAAAGAGCTTTTACAGAATCAATATGAGTGACCTTCCTGTATAACGTGTTTCCTTTCTTTCCCACGGGTGTTCTTCTGTCCAATTTCTATGTGTAACTTTACCAGTCTTCAAATATGTGAAAGTGTGCACACTGTAAGAAATTTACTCTTTTTTTCCTAGGGAATATTATAAATTGTTGCTTGTTATGAGCATTATTCTAGTGGAACATTCTGACTAGAAGTTGTAGGATTTTCAATTGGTCTGTTGCTAAAAAGTCTCATTCCATGTAATTTATGTTTTTCCTGGGGATGTGCAGGACAAATTACCAAGTCTACTGCTATTTATAATCACCGTGTCAGCCATGCTTGTTGATTTGTATTGTTTAGGTCTGCTTGAAGTTACCTATTATTAAATTACGAAGTCTGCTTGATTTTCTCATGATAGTTTATTCCACATTGTGCAGGTTGGTTCTCATATTCCAAATGGTATTCCTTTGGTATTTTTCCATTATTATGCAAGTTGTCTGCAGGCTTAAATATTTAGACATGAAAATTGAACTTACACTGACTTGGGAAGAAGCAAATTTCAGCTATTTGGATATTGTGTGCCTTTTGCAGATCATTGTTAGTGCTGGGTTCTATTGTCTCTTTGAAGAACATTTTTAAGAGGTACCTATTGATTATTTACCCTGCTTGAGATTTGTGTGTACTTTATATATATTTTTATTTGTAGCCTTTGGTTTGATGCCAAATTGTCACAATTCAAGCACACAACGATTGATTATATCTTTAATTGGACATGGCTTATGGGAACTGGCTTGGAATAGAATTTGCATCATCACAAAAATTAATTTGGTAAAAGAACAATAGTTTGTTATCCTTGGAATCTGAGTGACGCCTCAAGAGCCGTGCATTATGGCTCGCGGCATGCGACAAAAATACCAAGTATTTTTATTTATATGCTAACTATATAAAACAGAGGAACTCGATCAAAGGCATCATGGGTAACAAAGGCATATATATTCATGATAAAAAAGCATCGACCAGGAGGCTTTCCGCCATTTCAGCAATTTATACAAAGCACAGGAACAACATATTGCCTCTCAACTTGAGTCCATTGTGAATTTTCCGCTAATGTCCATTGATCAGATTATAGGCCTATTTCACTGTGTAACGCTATCTATAAAATCATCTCCAAACTTATTGTAGTCAGGATAAGGTGGACTTTATCTGCTCACATCTAGCTGGAACAGTTGGGGTTCTTGGACAGCAGGAAAATCTAGGATGTCATCGCTATTACGTTGGAATGCATCCACACAATGAACACTGGTAAGAGGAAAGCTAGCTTATTAAAGGTCAACCTTCACAAAACCTTTGATAGCATTGGTTGGGAGTTATTTCGATTGATTCTACATAAGGTCTGTCACCTATATTAAACTTACCATACATAAAAATTTACTATACATAAATAAATAAAAATTAACTACAACACACAAGGACATGGACATGGACATGAACACATTTAATAATTCATACATAGCATATTTACCCTCAATCATTAGTACCTTGTACTAACAATATTATTGCCTTATAAATGGGTTCTACTACGGAAATTTATTTGATAATTACCCTTACCTTATACTTCATCAGTGACTCAATGATTTATCATTGGTCAACTAAGCATATAACATTATGGCGTTGTTGAAATAATCCGTGAGTTCGTATACATAACGGATTCAAAAAATATGATTTAAAACATTATTAAAAGGTTTATTCATTTCAATGATCAGGCCCGCTGAATATGCTTGACAGTTGTCATTCGCTGAGTTTTTATTGGTAATCGTGTGATCATCGATCTGGATGTAACCTAGATCTAACGGTGGACGCTGATGCTAGTGGGATTAGGGTAACTACCCGACCCTAACGCTGCGCACAAAGCTCATTTGGTTTGCGATCTCCATCATGGTTCTGCTTTGCAAATTGTTTTCGTCTCTCCGAGCTATTCCTCCAGCAGCTATTGTGTTCAACCCTTGTCAATGGAACGAAATCGTTGGTAATCCTACTCAGTTCTTCGGTAAATGTTTTTTTCTCCTATGTTTAGCTTCAATTCGCATTTCTACTTTTCTTTTGTTAGTGAATTCACAACATTGTAATTGCTTAGGACTACAGGATGTCATTTACCTTTGTTGTCGAAGTTTTTCTTTTTAACAGAGAGGAAATGCTCCCTTAAATGTTTACTGTTTGTGTTCTCTCTCTTATATAGGTTACAACAAGATGGTTTAGATTAATGCATTTGCGGGACCTTTAATCCCAGGGAAAATTTTAAGGATGGAAGTTTATCTTAAAGTTTAGAAACCTTGGCAAATCTTACTAGTCCCCAATATGCAAATTGTAAAAATTTTGATGATATTTTCGTAAAAATATTTAGGTTTATAATTATATTATATTACTATATATATAATTTTCTTGTGATTTTTAGGGTAAAATGATTTAATAATATACAATTTGGGCGAATCAATTTTCAAAAGAATGGAAATTGACGATTTTTTTTTGGAAAAGCATGGAAAATTAGTCCACTTGCGAATATTAGCCCCTAAAATTTTCGTTGTTTAATCCCTTGCGGTTCTGACTAGGTTTTTTTCCAGTTTGTTAACCCTGATGAGGCCGAGGTTTTCTGGTTCTATCGGCATTTCGGATTTCTGTTCCTTTGAAAAGTGTAACCCTTCTAGCATGCCGAGAGTGACGACCTCAGATATTGTTTGTTATATTATTAGACCCCTGGTATGCAGTCATTCTGATAAGGGTTTCTCGCAATAATCTAATTTACTTACAGTATCTGCTTTTCTTTGTTTGTATACAAGTTGTTGTTGGGTTCTGTTGTCATGGTGGAATGGGGCATCCTCTCGAATCCTGCATGGCACTTCCATGAGTGGCCAAGTAAGTTGAGACTTGCCTTTAGTTGTGTTATAGTTTAAAATGAGTTTCTTTGGGGTTTTCACTGAGGGTCGAACCCTTTGTATGCACAAGCTCTAGAATCTGGCCTTGAATGTGGTCGATCATGTGTGAAGGGTTGGGCATAAACCAAGCAATCTAGAATTTAAATGTTAAATTCATCACTCATTTTAATAACTGTTTGATTAAGTTATGAAGGATATTGTGTATTATTTTTATTAGGCACTATATAAGATTTTATTTTAAACTTAATCTTCGGGACACTATTTGTGTACCCGAAATACCTATTTTGGACAGTTGTATTTAAGTATCCCTGCTCCGGTAATGTCTAATTGAAATTTATTTAGCCAACCCCTTGCTCAGCTCTGTCACTTATGGAAATAGTTTGCAACTTGTTTATATTTTCTACGTTTTTCTTTAATGTATAATTTTGAATTAGCCTTAGATTATAGCAGTCGACATTTGAGCTTCTGGGTTAATGTAATTCTCTGAAAATTAATGATTATTCTCTGTAATACGATTATACCCTTTTTGATGTAATATAGTTTTCAGTCTTGTGGATTCAGTGGCCAGAGGACCCTGATACTTGCCCTGTTTTCCACGGGGATCAGTTTCTAAACCTCTGAGCCTAGTTTACTCTATATTAAAATAATGAGAAATGTATAGTAGTTATACCAAACTACATTATGCGTGGAATTTTTATCTAGCAGTTGCTTTCTAATACAATCCTGTGTAATTTATGGTATTTATTTATTCAATACATATGACCAGTAATAGATGGAAATTTGACAATATATGTTTGAGGTACTTGATGGCCTTGGAAGTGTTTATATGTTGATCTTTTCCACTATTTATACCTTATATATTTCCTGTCTTCATAGGGTTTTAGAGTTGTTCTAATCTTACAATATTCAAACAACGAGAATTCACTTTATTGTATTTCTTGTTTTGCCTGTCATAGCCTTTCCTTGCTATTTTATTCATATCATAAGTACTTCATATTTTCGAAAATGAATACATAACAACCTTATTTCTAACTGACAGAGATAATATATATTATTTTCCAATATTCTAAATTTAAATACCATTTAACTATCACCTCTTGTAACTTAACCAGTAAACTTATATACTTATCTTTGTATTCTTGTTTTAACTGATGGTGTCGCCCAACCATGAGAGAGGCGATCACCTCCTCTACTCCCCTAGTTCTCTGCACCAGAGTCAAGGTAGCAGTTATTCACCATAATTTAGACCTCAGGGCCTCATTACAATCTACACTCCCCTTGGGTTATAGAGCTCCATTGCTATATAACCAGCTCTGGACAACTAATTTATTTACAACATTCTGTTTTAAAACCCTCTTCTTCTTTCTTTCACAGAACCCCTTCCCCTTCTCAGGATTTCCTTTTTATCCTCTTGGGGAAGGTAACTGTCAGAAAAAATATCTCTTCCTTTTACTCTGGAATCTTGGAATTCTTTTACCAATCACTTAATCAATTTACTCAATGTAATTTTTATTCATGAAATATAATTCAAGTTTTTCTTATTAACGAATAACCATATTCGTTAATCTCTTTTCGCTAACAAATTCAAATTTACTTATAAAAATATTTTAAACAATCATTAAAATAAAACAGAGTGTTACAAGGTCGGTTTGTCACTTCCTAATATTGGCTGGATCATGGCATGTTCTGAATCAACTAACTTTGTCATGATCATTAATGGCTACTCGACGAAATTCTTCAGGGAACATAGGGGATTGTAGCAAGGTTGTGCATTATCACCCCTACTCTTCTTGTTGGTCATGGATTGTCTCAGCCGTAGGATCGGAACTGAAAGGGCTGTAGATAAGTTCCTCGGTATTAAGATTATCATGAACATTCACATTTATCATCTAATATTTGTAGTTGACTGGCTATTCAGTGGCATGCACATCATCGAGGAATGGATGGCTTTACATAATATCATCAACACTTTCAGTGCGGCTTCAGGGTTATACATGAACAATTCTAAATCTCTGGTGATTTCCAACGACACAAAGGATCCTAGTTGCAAGGAAATCTGTCTGCTTTTTGGAATTACAGTTGTAACTCTTGATGAAGGATTCACTTAAGTTGGATTTTTTATCAAACCCAACAATTACGGTAGTAAGGATTGGAGTTGGCTAATTTAAAGATTCCATAAGAAATTCATTGGATGGTCACACAGGTGGTTAACCATTAGAGGCATGTTGACAATCATCAAATATGTTTTATAGAACATATTTTTCTTCTAGATGCATATTTTTATGTTGCCCAGGGATATTTATTGAAAATTGGATGCCATCATGGCCAATTTCATCAGGTATGGGACGATAATTGAAGGGTAAGATCCACCTGGTGAGATGGAAAGGCATTTTCAGGCCAATCGAGGAAGGTGGTTGGGGCATATTTGACTCTCATTCTTTTAATAGAGCATTGATTATTTAGAAATTGTCAAGGGATGTGTCTGAAGACAACATTTGGGGCCACCTCCTCAAGGATAAATACATGCACGGTAAGCCATTATCTTTATGGCTCAAGGATTGGGCTAGAAGGACCAAATTTTCCTCCTACATCTAGCGGGGCATGACAAAAATCAAACAATTAATGTTGGGTTTCATGAGATGGGAGGTGGGGGATGGAAGAGTAGGAGAGATTGTCTTGGATGCTATGAAAGGATTTTAGGGTAAACAGATCGACCTCATTTCCACCTTGAACAATTTGGGCATTCGCCATATCATACAGATTAGTAGACAGAATGTTGATTTTCTGCTCCTGCAATCCTTGATTAATGCAGATGAACTTGGCTTAATCAGTCATAGTTCTATTAAATGGGAGGTATACCTCACTCATATTTTCAAAGTTGACATTTCCATTCATGTAGGGGAAGATAGACTGATATGGGAGGGTAACATGAAGAAAGGAAAGGCAAGTGTTAAAGATATATACAACAAGATTCCATTGGAAAAGAAATATTTTGATTAAAAAATTTGGTTTCAATCCGCATGGAGATGGGTGATCCCATCCAAACTCATTCGTTTTTGTTGATTGGCATTGCACAACATGGTTCTCACCTAGGAAAAACTGAGGTGCAGGGGATTTCATGGCCTGGGCATTTTCCCCCTCTGTTAGAATCACTCCGACGAGATCAACCATCTTTTGTTGACTTTCCCCTACGCTAAGAAGGTATAGGTGGGCATATTGGACTGCATGCATCTAGGACCTCTAGGACAAAATCACACATTGCGTTCCTGCCTTTGTTTCTAGCTCTGGAAAGGAAATAAGTTTCATGCATTACTCTTTTATATTATATGTTCTATTTGGCGCAGTAACTTAAGGGGAAATATCCAATTGGTCTTTTTGATGGGGAAAATCAAAGGAGTTGTGGTTGTGGAGCTTTCATTATTCTAAAACTTGGGAGACTTTATCACTTCTGGTGGAAGGGTGGACAGGGCACTGACAACAGAGCTGAGATATTTGCACTACGGGGAACTCTTCAGCATGCAAAATGGTTAAGACTGGATCAATTTCACAATCATGGAGATTCCAAAAGCATCATTGACTGGGCTAGGGATCCATTAGGGGAATTTTGAGGTCTAAAATGGGCCTCCTAAGGAAATTATAAAATAATAGTGGAAAAAATCAAATAAGATTTGATGACATCATCAAATTTTAGAGGGAAAAATGGAAAAACTGCACTTGCACAACTTCTCCCAAATTTTTTACTCGAATTTCGACCGAAATCACCCATTGGATACGAAATTTAATTCCCCATCCCGAGAATACCATGTTGCATATACAAGTGGGTCCTACTACTGCAAAAAAAATGAAAATACATAAAAAAGCGTGATTACATAAAAAACGTAGTCTATTACGTTTTATGTATTTCTCATTTTTTGTGTAGTAGAGTTCATCGAAAGTATGCAACATGGATACTCCTTGGACGAGGAATTAAATTTTGCATCCAACGAGTACTCCCACTCGAAATTTGAGTAAAAATTTTGGGAGATAAGTTAAAAATACGAGTTGAAAAAGTAGTTTTATTATTTTATTATTTTTTAATATTTTTACCCTTTTATTTAAAAAATGGTGAATCATCCCCCATGGTTGACATCATCATCTTGAATCCTATTGGTTGTTATAAAGTTTATTTTTGTTGTGCATTTTTCTTATGAGGCCCATTTTAGACCTCAAAATTCCCCTAATGTACTCCTCCTTCAACCCTCCTATCCTCTCCAACTGGATGGGGTGCATTAGGAGACTAGCATACAGCATTCAGGAACTTATATGTCACCCACATCTACAGAGAGTATAATAAAGTGGCGTACCTCCTCTCAAAGAGGGGTATTCATTATGATCTATTCAAGTTTCATTTCGCATCTTATGCACATGGCTCCTAAAGTCTAGGTCAATCTCCTCTTTGTAGTATTGCTCTTCGTACACACCTTTTTGGCCTTATCTCACCTGTGCTACTCCTCATTGAATTTTTTATTATTTGATTGTCGTAGCATTTTGAATTTTTGTACTGTGCTCCACTGATGCATAATTATTATACGTAGACATTTCAGTAATTTCCTTAGACAAATTTGATAGTATAAAGAAAAAATAAGATGGAAGAAGGGGACAAAACATGGAAGCCTGAATTTTGACTGTAAGAAAAGATCTGAGAATGTATTCTCGAGAATGTACTCTCTTTTTATAATACGAAAAGAAAGTGTTTTTTTTTTCCGCTTAAAAAAAAATGGATGGTTGAGTTGCTGAGCTCAATTCGGTAGTTTGTTCTAGCATTTTCTTTTAGAAACTTCCACTGGAAAACAATCAAAGTACCATAGATTGGAAATCTTCCAAAATAGGCCGAATGAACTAAAGATTATTCACCTTGTTAGACCCTACAACTATAATGAGTTGTGTGGTTACTAAAACAAGATTTTGCCTGATTCACTCTCTGGAATCAGTCCCTTGAGGACCCTTTCTCCTGGGATGGTATAGAATTTAGATTTCCAAGATTGTGGAAGTTCCAAGGAAAATTTTAGGAACCCCCTTAAATTTATATGTATAATAAATGGGCAAATCTCCATGATACATAGGAAAAAAGGAAAATGCTTTTATCAATAATATAATATGTATATATAATTTTTTGGCGAATCTCTCACCATATTATATTATCTTATAAAATAAAAAGCTGGAATAAAATTCCCGAATGCGGGTGCCTCGTAGAGAGAAGGTGGCATGCCACACGGCCTCCCCAAGCCAAGCAGTTGTCCTCGCCACGAGTAGCACATGGCTCTGGCGTGGGTGCCATTAAATTCTCCTTGTTGGATTAGAAGCAAGGAGCCATAACTAACACTCAATTCTGCATTCATTTCCTCCATCGTGAACTATCTCAGGTCCATCTTGGTTGCAGAGTGCCCTGGCCATTTATGGGCAATGGCGATGATGCTCCTCCACATTTCTCCCTCCACTTCTCTGTCAGGTTGGCTCTCGGTTCTATCTCTTTTGGTTGTGCCTCCTCCCCTCTGTCAACCCTTCAGACTCCCTCCGCCCACTCGGTCCACACTGCCTTCAGTCTCTTTGATCGCCCTTCACTCTCCATTCATCCCACTCAGTTGCATTCTCAGAATTATGTCGCTTCCATGCCTCGCCGCCATCGTATGCGTTGTCGCAGAGGCGGAGGCCGAGGTTCGCCTGACCACCCTCCCATCCCTACAATTGCAGAGCGCACGGTGGATTTTTCCTTGTCCATGGATGTGATAGAGGTTCTTGACCCTCAGCACCTCTCTGCCCATATTTATCTTTGAATTCCTGAAGCCCAAACTCGAACTTATGGCTTGGGGTCCAGGAAGAGGATGAGGAAATCAAATCTCTCTCCCTATTTCCCTCTACAGCCCAGGAAGATGGTGGCTCTGCTCGTAAAAAATATGGAGGATTATTCGGACAGTGGTGACAACAACAGTTCAGTAGTTGGGGGAAATGCAGAAGCAACGGGTGCTCGATTCCACGCCTGAGCAGGATTCACTGCTTTCCAAGCTAGAGGACGACCCCTTCAATTATGGCTGCTACATAGAGGAAGATCAGCCTCCTCAGCAAATTCAAGATGCAAATGACCAGAACACCTAGCGCCATGGTTCCTCCTTTTCTTTCTTTTTCCAGCTCAATTCTAGTTTCTATGACTATTTACTTTCTGCACAGCAAATTTGGCTACTGGGTTATACTGTTTAACGCTGGTTTCTCTTTAAGGGGAAGCTCCTATTATTCTTTGTGGACTGGTTTCCCCCCTAAGGGCAGCCCCATTTTTGTATTTTTAAATTTTCTTTTTCCCATCGGAATTGGCTAACTCAACAATTCTGGTCTGGAAGTTGCGATGTCCTCTGTATTTTTTGTATCATATAATAGAATTTAGACTTATTTAGAAGAAAAAAAAAACTGGGAACAAAACAAAGTAAACTCAAATTTTGGCAAGACCAAACATTACAAGAAATTTCAGAGTATATTTTACTTCCCTAAGGCATGAAGGAAACTAGCAAACTTTGTTGCTACTACACCAAATATACTTGCATCACAGTTGTTGCTACAATCTAGAAATGTTGGAACCAACTCCTCTATGGCTTATTCTAGGCACTTTTGTAGTCATGCATGAGGCTCGATATTGGACATGGAGAGTCAAGATTGTCTATTTTGATTTTCCAATTATGTTATGAGACTGCAAGCTATGTAGTTGAATTGAGTAATATTTGTAAATTTGATCATGGAATCATCTTTCAATTCATTATTTTGCATACATAAATCAAGTTTCAAATGTTGTGTTCTTATATTGTATGACATGATCTTATGAATTTCTGTATAGATTGTGGTTTTATAACCTATATGGATTGGAAATGTCATCAATATATTTTGTGTTCACAAAATTTTTCCTCTTTGCCGAGTCTGAAAATAGTCTTTGCAAAGTAACTGGCTAGCTGAGTAGAGGCATTGAAGATCTGACCATCTCATCAGGATATAATATATATACACTTCCCAAATAATCACCTTCAAAACTTAGCAGCTGCAACCCACTCATATCAATGGAATAGTTACTGAATTCCTGAGGTTGTCAGTGATGTGCCACATAGGCTGCCAAGGCTCCTCCTCCTCCAAAGGCTATGCCCATTTCACAGATGTGATCGTGCAACATAAAGATTTTACGGTTGACCTCTACAAGACACTTGTTTTCCAAGTTATGAAGACTCAACAATCCTCCCCAACCAAATCCATCCTTTATTCTTATGACGTATAATCTTCTTCCATGAAGAAAAAGTGACTGCCAATATTGAACTCTCTTCTTTATTTTGGTGATCCATTTTTTTTAAATAAAAGGTTGATTAAGATATATTATATATACTCATGAAAATAACTATAACTGAGAATCTGAGATATAAGGTTCTAGGTTTCAACAGTGGGCAAGGATCCCAAATTTCCATGAAGTGCCCCTATCTATCATATTCATCCCATGAGACTAGAAGGGAGATTTAAAGAGACTTTATCATATCCCTAACTAAAACCACTCTCTAACACAAAGGGGGATATCCTTTGTTATATGTATCTACATTTTTAACACAGAATGTCTTCATAGTATATTTTCTGAGCTACATTCCAGGTGCCTAACTGCACTGTACAATCTATCCAAAATATGAAACAAAAGTAACTCATGAACAAGGGATATCTATCCAATGCTAAAGATGGAGCATAATACGAAAATGATAATGAAAAGATAATGTCACATGACCCATACTGAAATGTTGATCACAGGGTTTGGGATGTAAGAGACTTCTCTGCAGTGGGTTGTTACACCGCATCTCATGGCTAGATAGCAAGATAGTTATCGGTAAATTTATAGAGCAGCAAGGGATAGAGGAAATCCACAGAGAGAAAAATATATCTTTCTCCTCTTCTTCAAGTGTGTCATAGCTAATTTTAAGCCTTCTTTGTATGTCTGAAGGAAGTGCTTTAGATATTTTTCAGAATCGGGCTTTCAAATAATCCAAAACATTTTTTCCATGAAATGTTGCACCAATAGCTATCATAGATAAGGGAAACCAATCGTAGGCATCTAAAAATTGTCTAAATAATTCAAATCCCATTGCAAAATGTGGCTTGTGTAAGGCATGCAGGCCAATAACATTTTGAGAATGTTCTATGTTGAGGCTTGTCAGCTTTTAAATGGCCTACCTTTTGATTGCTGAGATGGTAAAATCATTGTTAATGTGGCTTGTCAACTTTTAAGTGAAGCAACCTTCTGATTCCTTAGATGGTAAAAATTTAAAATCATCATTGAGGCTTGTCAACTAAAATTAGGTTACTAGAATTAGGGGCATTGAAGGAAAGATGTCCTTCACCAGTGAAAATAATGCATGCAGCTGCTCACCATGATCCACGCCATATAAAAATTATGAGGTTGAAAACATGAAAGATGGTGTCTGAACATCACCATGCCTTCATTGATGCTATATATTGATTGACCCACTCCATTCAAATCCTCATAAGCTTTCCTTTATAATGATGTTAAATTTCTCTTCAGTAAAACAAAAAGCAGGATCGATTGTATCCTAATCTTCTCTTCTGTAAAGCAAAAAGCAGGATCGATTGTCCATTCAGTTTTACAGGCTCATGATTTTCCTAAATGGACACCGGATCAACAAGAGTAGCGTGATTTTGCTTTTAATGGCATTATAATTATAGTTCAACACTACAATCAACTATTTTTTTCTGAATGTCAATTTATCCTCATTCACACCTTTCCTTTCATCACGTCCTGATATATTTCTGTGAAACAAGCAGTATCTTTGTTAAAGTCCATAAGTTCCACCTCCATACAATTCATGCTAGTCTGGAAATAATAACATCCTTATCTATATTACTTCAAAGAAGTTTATCCTTATCACAAAAGTTTACACTCTCAAATAAGCTTCTTTGATTACTTTGAGAAAAATTATATGCTACTTATCACACCTTAAACATACACTTATTTCTTGAGTAATCTTATCTTCCCACTACCCCTGACACAAATCTTCAAAATACAAGCAAGTAACCAACAACATAAACTATTGTCTGCATGCCAAGCAACTTCACACTTTACAAGAATTTTCACTATAGCTTGTATTTCCCTTAACCTGGCATCAAACTATCAAAATTCAAAAGATAGGCCAACAACCAATATAACATCTTGGTAGCTAAGAGTAAAAATTAGATGTATGGATATGAGATTCTAGCCAGCTCAAACACAAAAATATTATATGTCCGCAATTTTTTTTTTCCCAATTTCTCAATTTGGCGACTCACCAAATATGTACAAAAGAATTCAAATTTTTACAATATAAATACAAATGAAGATTTTTTGACATACAATACACTTGATGTTTGTGGCTGAATGGGCTAATCATGCAAATCATTATTTATTCTAGTTGCCCAAAAAACAGGCGTCAATCATCATGTTGTACCAGAGTAATATGATCCTGGTCTTGAGATTACCATAAAAAACACTCCATCATGATAAGAAAGCCACCTTTATAGTTGTGTTTAGTTCTGACATAGCACAACCCACCAAACACACCACAATATTTTGAGGTAGACACTGTTTCTCTCTTTAGACCCATAAGAAGTTTATTTTCCTGTACAACTTTTTTTTTCAAATTGATAAATGTAGGTAATTTACAACTATTGTCTATTGCTATATAAAGCCAGACCACATGCAACTTTACTGTTCAGTAGCCTTCTCATGAACAAGGTCTGAAAAAAAAAATTGTAATATCACAGGGCCTAAACTATCAACCAACATTCTCCAAAATCTCCCAAAGGAAAAACTGTTGTTGGCTTCTTCTCATGAAAATTGAAATAGAATTTCTTCATATTTTTTGTCCTCGATATACCTTTGATTCTCAAAATAAGGAAAACTAATATGTACACCTCAAAACACAAAAAGATAATGATTTGTTTTCTTTGTCTTCAACAGCTCCCTGAGATAGGGTCAAAACAATCAATTTTGGGCACAAATTACAAGAAAATAATAGCCCAAATAATTGAAGCCTAAAGTAAAGCTAAAACTCTGATAATGTGTATTTACCACAAGAAGGCTCTTCTGATTCTTGGTAGTTGAGAAGCCTGCACGCAGTCAGCACAGAGCATATCAAGACAAAATGTTTCTTCATATTCACTACCATCAATACAGCTTTCACACTCGTCACAACGTGCAATACAAAATGTACAATCCCGACACTCTCTAACTTTCTGGTATTTTTTCTTTTGGAAACTTTCATTGGTGAAGTCATGAGCAAGCCTTGCATTCCCACATCTAGGGCAAGCTTCAATATCAATTGTACTATCATCATCATGTGAAAGTGAATAATAGTGACCATTAGGATAAAACTGTGTTTTTAATGAATGAGACTTCTGCTGTAAACCACCATCCAAAAGGTAATTCAACTTCTCAAGGTGCTCTCTTGTTATCCCAAAAAGACCACTAATTCTCAAATGCTTCAATACGTGCATGTTGCATTCTCTGTGTGCTTTGAAATTTTTTACAATGCCATCGAAAATCAATCTTGTGTAGCCTGGCAAACATAATTGCAAAGCCTAGAAATAAGTGCACCACATATAGTCAAGGGCAGAGTAGGAGGTACCAAGAGAAAATGATATTTCACTCAAAAATTCTGAATTAACGAGCTTAAATTGAGCAAGTGTAAGATAAAAATATAATTGCATCACGAAAATATAATACACTTGATGACAAAAAGAAAATTACACAATCAATGCACAATATGGTTTTGAAAAGAATGGACAAACTAAAAAAGAGAACAACCTACAAGCAGTACCTTCCATCCAACATCATTTTCACATAAATGCATTACCTTTCCATGTTTCCAGATATGTAATGAAAATTAAGGTATGCCAAGCAAGTTGAGGAGAAACCACCAGTGTGTGCAATAATAGAAGACAAACCAAGAAACGAGAAATTTCAAACACATAAGAACATGAAATACCAAATGGAAGAGTTGCACCAGTGCCTCCCTTGATGGTTTCAACATTTTGGGGCAAATTCTACCTACCTTTCCTTCAAAAAATAAGCTTCTAACATTTTAAGTTTCTATCCTTTTATCATTGTATTTAAAGGATAATGGGGTTTAAATTCACATACAAACACATCCATTTTGTAACCCTGTTTGAAAACATTTTACGGGAAGCTCAATTCCATTTCAAGAAACCCATGAAATTACATTAACTGAATCTAACTGTTGACATTTATAATCATGCCAAAATGTAGAAAATATATATTCAGAAAGTAAATATACTGTTATTTTCAAAATGAAACTGCTAGTTTTTCCAAGAAGGGGTGCTGATAAGCCCAAATGAAACTACTAGTTTTTCACTGTGATAACAGAGGAACTTTTCTTTATGTTCCTCATCCACATTATGCAACACAAAAATTTTGTCTGGCACATAACTAGCTGCTTTCATATGCACAACCAATTTATCTAATGTTGCATAAATCTCCTTAATTTGTGGGTGCAATGTATCATCTGAAACAAAGGCATGCACCTTAGCCTCAACCTCAATCCAGCTATATGTTGTTTCTTTCTTAACTCCCCTGTCATTCATCATTTTCCTCACCTTTGCTACATCCTCCCACCTGCCAGCAGCGGAAAATATATTAGAATGTAGTATATATGGTGCTGCATTTTTTGGTTCCAACTTGAAAAGGCAATCTGTTGCACGTTCTCCCAACCGAATGTTCCATGAATTCTGTATGCACCAAGCAGTTCCAACCACATAATAGCATCAGGTTCACATGTCATATCATTAAATAATTCTTCTGCTTCATCTAGGCATGCATAACGACAAAGAAGATCGATCATGCAGGCATAGTGCTCTACTCTTTGTGTTAGACAATGATTTCGACTCATGGAATTATAATATTGATAACCTCCATCCACTAGTCCAGCATGGCTGCATGCAGAGAGAATAGTAATGAAAGTGACCTGGTCTAGCCTCATCTTAGAATGTCATTTCTTCATATAGTTGGTGTGTTTCCCTGCCATACCCGTTCTGAGAAAATCCTACAAGCATAGCATTCCATGAAATCAAATTCCCCTCAGGAATTTTTTTGAACACGTGGAGTGCACTCTCTATGCTTCCACATTTGGAATACACATCAACGAGAGCACTTCCAGCAAAGAAATTTGTTACAAACCTAGTTTTAAAAGTATGGGTTTGAACCTGCTTGCCTAGTTCCAAGGCAGCTATAGTGGCAATGGCTCTAAGAATGCTTGCAAAGGTGGCCTGGTCTAGTTTAGCACCTCTCCTTTGCATTTCTTGAAATAATTTCAAGGCATCCTCACTATGTCCTTTTTGTGCATAGCTAGCTATCATTGCAGTCCATGAGATGACATTACAGTTAGGAATTCTCGCAAATATTGAGCGTTCTTCGTTTAAGTCCCCACATTTGGCATACATATCAACCAGAGAATTTCCCACAAAGACACTAGAATCAAATCTTGTTTTGATGATTTGGGAATGAATTTGTTTCCCCAGTCTGAGAGATTACAAATTAGCACATGCACTTAGAACACTCGCGAACGTGAAATCAATAGGTTTCATACCTTCTCCTTGCTTTCTCCTTGCATTTGTTGAAAGAACTTTAAGGCCTTCTCTCCGTTCCCTTGTTGGGCATATCCCGTGATCATTGCATTCCATGAAATTCCATCTCGTTCAGGCATTTCAATGAATAATTTGTTTGCATTGTCAATGCTCCTGCATTTTTCATACATATCAACAAGGGAATTCCCCACAAAGACATTCGACTCATATCCATTTAGAATGGCATGAGCATGGATTTGTTTGCCCCTATTTAGAGCTAGTAGGCTGGCACATGCATTGAGAACCCCTGCAAAGGTAAACTCAAATACATCCACCCCTTTCTTTTGCAATTGGCTATAAAGGATCAATGCACCTTCCCCGCGTTGGTGCCGAGTGTATCCAAAAATCAAGGCATTAAATGAAACATCATCTTGCTTTAGCGTTGTGTCGAACATGAGCTGTGCATCCTCCATATCTCCACATTTTGCATACATATCAACAATATTATTCCTTATTAACACATTTGATTCGTATCCAACTTGGATAATATGACCATGAATCTGCTTACCATATTCTAGATTTCCAAGGCTGGAGCAAGCGCTAAGAACAATGGAGAAAGTGATCCGGTCTTGGTTTAATCCTTTCCCTTGAATTTCGTGAAACATCTCAATGGCCTCCTCACCCCATCCATTTTGTGCATATCCTCCAATAATTAGAGTCCATGACATTGGCGTACCAACCACAGTCCACAATTCAACCCTGTAGTCAGCTGGTCTTCTTGAAAGGTTGCATTGTCCTCAGTTAGCCTTTCCTTTGTTAAATCTTGATACATCTCCTGTAACAAACATTCTCTTGAAAGTTATCATGTTCCACATTCATTCAATCAGCCAATGCCATTCCAATAACCCTCCAGCTTTCCAAGCCAAAAATTGGGGGACGAATGCAACCCAAAGCCCTCCATTGCCCTCATCATCGGCGTAAACGGCGTAAATCGGAGGCGAATGCCATTCCAAAACACTCCAACCCAATAAATCAGCTCCATTGCCCTCATCATAGGCGTAAACAGAATTGGGGGTGAATGTCATTCCAAAACCCTCCAACCCAGTAAATCAGCTGCATTGCCCTCATCATCAGTGTAAACTGGGGGCGAATGCCATTCCAAAACCCTCCAACCCAGTAAATCGGGGGCGAATGCAACTGAAAATAGACCAAATCAATAAATTGGGAGGCGAATCCAGACTTTCACGTTTTATGCACCACTATTTTTTTGGGCTAAAACATAACAATTAATTATTTTTAAAATAATTTTGGGGCTAACTATACAAAAATTATAAAAATAATTTTATATAAAAAATTCGCCCCTCTAAAATCTAAAACCCCTTAAATTTCGCCCTTGAGCTACAAATAGCCCCCAAAATTATCCAATTTTTGTTTTTTTAAATGATTGTGGAACTGTATTATTTTTCAGTTTTTGCTTTTTTCTGTTGTATTGGTAAATCTGGGCATTTAATTTATAAATTGTATTGGGCTTCCAGCATAGACGCATCTCAACACAAGGCTAATTTTAAAGTCATTACATAAATCTCCTTTAAAGCGTTTTGATCAACCATTGGGCTCTTTTAAAACCATTCTTTAGTCGAATTTTGTTTTTAAAGTCTTAGGCGAAATCTGTTTTAAAGTGATCTAGTAAAGGAATTCGCTCTTTAAAGTGATTCTCCAAATGGATAGGTGTTTATTTTTTAAATAGAATTTTGAATTTTCTTAGGGAAAAAATCTCTTTGGCAAGTTATTCAAAAGAGTTGGCTTTGATTTGTATTGTGGTTGATTATGAATCTTTCTTGCTATCACTTTCCAAATGGTTTTAATTATTTAATTTATAAATGATATATTAATTTATAATTATATATTATTTCATTTTATATTAAAAATAAGTTTCAAAAAATATTTTTAAATAAGATTTATTTTTTAATTAAATAAAAAATTGTGTTTTTTTCTAAATCATGATTTTGGAGAATTGGTAATTTTGATCAGATTGGCTATTACAAGTTTTAATAAATATTTTTAAGATTGATTTATTATTTATTAAATAAAAATATAGTTTTTTTTTTAAAGAGAAGGAAAATTTATTACAGTAGGTACAACTATTTCATAAATGCCACTAATGGCCTAGTTACAACATGTCCAAGGAGATTTGAACCTACACAACTAAGGAAACAAATTGTTTGTCAAACCATTAGAGTTATGATCTTTGACTTAAATGAAAATGAACTTAATAACTTTTTTGAAATGAATTTATTTTTCATTAAAATAAAAGTTTTTTATAACAATGTTTTTGAACCTTGATACTACGATGTGTTTTCAATATAAAAATTTATGTCAAAGTAATAATTATGTATCTTTAACATCTTTAAAATGAATATAATATCTTAATTTCTATTGAAATTTGAAGCTAGGGTTTTTTACTAGTCATATTTTTCAGTTGGTACATTAAATATTGGTCAAACTCGTATATCATTGTTGAAGTGATACATCAAATTAGTGTGAAATTTTAGATTTAGAATAGTTGAAATGAATATAATATCTCAATTTCTATTGAAATTTGAAGCTAGGGTTTTTGACTAGTCATAAAATTAGTGGCAATGTTGTCATATTTTTCAGTTGGTAGTTTAACTATTCATCAAACTTACATATCACTTTTGAAGTGATACATCAAATTAGTGTGAAATTTTAGATTTAGAAGATTTGAAATTTTATTGATACATCATAACAAGGGCTGGTTGACAATATAATTTTTAATTCATGTTCTGAAATGTATGTTTGTTTTTTTTGTAAGTCTACAATTTCTATTTATTCATGAATATGTTACGGTGTGATGAGCATGGGATCAAAACACATCTGGCCTCATTCCTACTGGACTTATTGGCCAGATGATACTAACTGTTAGGGTCTTGTGATTTAGCAAATTGGTATACCAAATGCACAAGGTAACATCAGACCAGTCTTTGGAGTCCTAGGACCTAGCCTTCCTGGACTCAGAGAGGGCTCTCTCTATTATGTGCAAAGGATGTAAACTTGTTTGCTTTTAGGGTTGATTTTAGGCTAGTTGTTAAGTGTAGAGTTTTGTTGTTTGTTCTGGTTGGGTAAGATGATCAAGTAGGATAGGTGAAGTGAGAGGTCATAAAATCATTAGGCTATGGAGTCTATGAAAGTCATGGATATCTCAATAATGAGTCAGAGTGCATCATAGGAAAAATCTAGTATGGTCAATGGATATTTAAGGTTATGTGTGAAGTGAAATGGACATTAAGTTGGTGAACAAGGTAGGGCAAAGGGCAGTGAAGTATCCTTTGTCAAATACCCATAAAAAGGAAGGTCTCAAATACCAATAAGAAAAAGATAATAATCATGAGATAGGGAAAACCATTAACTCAATGACAATATTTAAACAAATAGACATTCAAGATGAACAATTTAGTGAAACAAAGAAAGTAAGAAAACTTATCTAACTTTAGTGATTTCACCTTCAAGGTTTGAAAACATATAAGATGAAAAATAACTTTAATCAAAGAAGAGGGAACTCCTAAGCATCATTTGATCAAGCTACAAAGAAATTTGAGGCAAACTACTCAAGCATGGACAAAGGGCATGATCAAAACATGGCCTCTTTGGCTAAACCTAGCGAGTAACACATCAGAGAGAGATTCCACAAATAGAGTTTAGATAGCATCAAGTAGGCATGGCTAACCATAAAACATATTTGAAAACTACTTTCTTAAACCATTGATGAAACAAAAAAGCTTAGGTGGGTCTAAGGAGCAGCTAAGAATTCCTTAAACTAACCCACCAGAGGAAAACATAAAGACAATAGTAAACAGGAAGGACTAAGGTGCCTCAAACAACATTTCTTAGCCTATAATTTTCTGATCTACTGCAAAATAGAAGGATGGATACAATGATAAACAAGAAAACATGAAAAAATTAGAGGCACATCACCATTAACCAAGCTCAGGGATCCTGCAAGCAAGCCTTCATCATCATCAATCAAAGCAAATCATTCACAAGCTCCACAACACCAAATTTCTCTTCAACTTCAAAAAACCATGTATTGCTCTCAAAACTCATCAAATTTCAACATTAACAAAGAATCCTCAATGCTCTATTTAACAAGAAAGGAGGAGAAAATCCTAATAGAGTCTCTAGAAGTCTATTGGCTAATCAGAAATGTCACTATTGTCCTTGAGACATTGCAAGGCCCAAGGCACAAAATATCTAAAACAAAATATATTTTCAGGTATTTTTAGCAAATAAATTGACATTTGGGATCTGCCAAGCGTACATTGTTGAATTTTCCTCTATTAAGGGTGCAACACTGTGTTTTAGGATGAATTTCCATGCCAAGGGCGTAGCATTGGAGCAGGAAAACTGGGTCAACTTGCAGGAATGTTTTGAAGGCCTTCCTGATGTCGAAATAGGCTCCGTGATGGCTCGTTGGAAAGCCCTTTGAGTCTACTTTCCAGAACTACCCTTATTTCTCTGATTGGACATATGCAACCAGTTCAAAAATAAAAAATTCCAAGGCTGGTAAAGGCGCAACACCTTTCCTGAAAACTAGGCAGAAAGGTGAAAATTAGGGTGTTTTTTTACCCTTTTGGAGGACCAAAACAACTCCAGTTGACCTAAAAATTTGTGAGCATGCTATAATTGAGCCAAGGATTCCAAAAATGTAAGCCTTTCCTCCTGAAGATGCTCTGAGAAAAAGCGTAGCACCATGGGTGCTACCCCCTTGGTCCTCAAATTAGCAAAAAACCAAAATTTGTCAAAATTCTCCCAAATTTGGTGGAAGTGTGCCTCATGGGTTTTGAGAGACTTGTAGAGAAGCTTGTGCCAAGGTTCCAAGGTTAGCTTGGCATTTTTCCTCTTTTAGTGCTTGGATCTTTGTTTGGGCCTTTTTCAGTTTAGCCCTTGCAATTTGGTTTCTTTGGGCATAATATTTAGTCATCCTTCTTTGAAGGTCAAGATTTTGATTTTATTTCTTCAATTTAGCCTCCAAATGTATGTTGGATCTTTCCAACCAAGGCTCCCGATCATGTGTTATCTCCATGGCCAAAAGCTCATCTAGAGGGAGTTGTTCTGCTAGGGCTGATTCTTGTTCCCTTTGCTTTGCCAATGCCTTCCTCAACCCCATGGTTATAGGTCTCCCCCTAGATTATCCTTCCTCATCCTCACTCTCTTCATAAGTGCCCATGAACTCTTCTAGTTTCACCTGTGCCTTTTGGGCTTCTTTTAGGGCCTTGATAGCTGTAGCTTCATAAATTGCGATTTGTGCTCCTAGCTGCCTGTTCTCCAAGTCAAGGGCATTATTCACAGTCTGGGCCCTATCTAGATTTTCTCAGAGGTATTCAATTTGTACATTTTGGTTTTGGATGAGCAAGTTTGAGATCGTTTCTTCATTCTCCTCATCACTGTCCACCTGGATGATTTCAAATTCTCTCTCAATCTCATGATCTTATTTTTCTTCCTTTACCTTTTGTTTACCTTTTTCTAGTGCCTAAGCTGAGGTGGAGGGCATGGTCCCTTTCCATTTTGAGGAAGAAAACACATGCCTCTTTCCCCTATGATAGGTGAGAGGGAAAAGCTCAAAATTTCCCACTTGAGTGCCCTCACCATGGCTGATCTCAAGACTGCCTTTCTTTTCCTCAATGATCTCTATGTTGATGTCCTTTTCACTGTGTTCTTGATTTCCCTCTTGAGACTTACCTTCATATTCCTCCATGCTAACATTACTGTTATGATATTTACCACTGTCATCAACCTCTTCACTGATTTTTGGGTTCATAGTGTCACTATTGTCATCATCACTAGGGTTATCAGTTATCATGGTTTCTTCTTCATCACTGTCCCTTGTGTTTGCAACATTATCAGGGCCATTATCATTTTTTGTGTTCTCACTATTAGAGGTGTCTTTATCAGTGTCTTCATTACTGTTTTGTGAATTTTCATATTTATTTTCCTCAAATTCTTTACTGTCCTCTGTAATGTCCTCACAGTTTTCATTTTCATCTATGCTACCTTTAGCTTCTGCACTTTCCTCACTGTTATCATCTTTATCAATGCTGGCCTCTTTGTCACTTTCCTTTTCATCACTGCTCTCTTCCTCCTCTTTATCAACATCTACATCTTCATCATTTGTATCTTCCTCTTCATCCTCATTCTCTTCTTGATATGATGCTTTAGGAGAAGGTGAGGGAGGTCCTAGGGTTCCTTCTTTGGACTTCAACTTCCTTCCATTAAATGATGGCAACAATGCTTGGAAATGGGTTGATGTGATGGTACTTAACTTTCAATATGCCTAGAGGACCTTCAGGAAGAGTATAGGAGTGAATTGAGTGTTTTTAGGGTTGAGGAGGCCCTCCTAGCCAAGGGCACAACACCACCTCCCAGGTGCGCAATGCCATGTGTAATTTACATGGGAAAAAATTTCCAGGGGCGGAGCACCAACTCCTAAGCGCACAACACCATTTTGCAGAGGGAATTTGGAGGCCTTCCCGGTGTCGAAATTGGGCTCGTGATAGCTCGTTGGAAATATTAATCTGTCTACCTTCCAAATATTCCATTTTTCCCCTGATTGGAGTTGATTTTCCCTGTCAAAATCTAATTTTTCCATGACTCGTAAAAAAGTGCTGAGTGATGGTGCAGAAATGCAAAGTGCTGGTGCAGACAACTTTTGGAGGCCTTCCTTAACTTAAAATTGAGCTCATGATAGCTCATTGGAAATATATTCTAGTATAGTTATCATTTGACTCATTAATCAGTCATTTGGACATTCCAGCTATGAGAAAATATGATTTTCCCAATGTCACTCCAGCAGTGCAACAATTCTCCCATGACACCTATATTTTTGATATTGCTCCCAAACCATGATACCTGTGTAAAAAATGAATGATATTTTTCTTATTGGACCTATTATGGAAAAAAATCTCTATCACTTTTGTCAAATTCATTTCAGTTTGGTCAGAAAGATAGTTTGAAGAAAAACTGGCCCTAGGTGTGGCAAATGATTTGTCCTTTGGAAAGAATTCTTGGAAAATGATGGAGTCATGATTTTTATGAGTTGGTATGGATTTATGATTACTAATATTACCTATCATATGAATCCTCTTCTCCTATGTCTCCTTTCCATAACAAACCCTAGCTTAGTTGGAAGAGGAAATTAGGGTTTGGTGTACGCAAAACATTGGATTTTAGGACTGCCTTGTAGAGGGAGGGGAATGAAGGGGTTAAGGGTTGTCTAAATTCTTGGGGAAATTTTTGGGGATAGGGATAGATGTTAGAGAGTAGGGGAAAGTGGAATTTCAAGAATTGAGTGAGGGGAAAGGGTCCAAAAGGGAAAAAAACGGGCCTAGTCTCAAAAAAGTGTCAAATTGTAGCAATAGGCTAGGTTTTGTAGAAAAATGATGATTTTGAGGGATAGGAGTGATGGGAAGTGTTTATGAAGGTATATTAAGGATAGTAGGAGGTGTAAGAGCATCGGGATACAAGCCTTGTTGATGATTTAACCATGGAAGTCATGAAACCAAGAAAAAGCCCTCAAAAACCCTAGATGGACAATGGAGTCATAGGCATGGGACAAACATAGTAATGAGATTATGGGTAGGAAAAAAGGATGGAAATGAGAGGCACAAGCCATTTGGAGTCCGTAGGAGTTACAAGGTGATCATGAAATGGAAAAATGGTAGGATAGTGAAAAATTTTCTCTATGGATAATGAAGGCAGTGAGATTTCTAAAATTCACAATGTTCATGGAATTTTGTTTTTAGAAATATAGGATAAAAATTTAGTCATCTAAAAATAGAAAAAATTACTGATGACTAACAGTGGCTCCACTTGGGGAGGACAGCTCCTTTTCAGAAGGTGTCCAGAACTTCAGATATCTAGGTTTATGAAGACCAGTGCCTCATCCATTAGGCATATTTTTCTTCTTTTATTTGTTGATGTTTCTTTTGAAGTTATGATCTCAAGAATCTGAAAAAAATGATTACTTCAACTTCATCTCTACCTACCCATCCTACTTGCCTAACATTTTTTCTTCCTTTGGTGCACTTGGACTGGAAAACCCTTGACATTCTTTTCTTTTGAAAGAAAAAACAAACTATCTACTTGTAACCTTATTGTCTCCAAGAGTTCAGATTATGCTAGTGAACTCTTTTATTCTCTACCTAGACTATTTGACTGTCAAGATTAAGCTGTTTGACAGACTTCATTCTCTAAGATATTGACATGAAATTGAAAACATGGTTTAAATCAGGGTTAGAAAATCTTATTTACCATGGGCTGTGGCATTAGGAGAAGCTTCACACGAACATTATTTTTGTACAAACAAAACTAGAAATATGAGGGTTGTGATCTATCATTTGTTAAGCCTCCCATATTTCTCTTCTTTGGTTTAGATTTGAGCATGTGGAACCAAAAATCTTTTCTTCCTAATCTATTGCTACTGAAAATTCAAGCTTAAATGGTTTAACAAGTCTTCTTTCACTAACCTATCAGCAAAAATTTAAAAGATGTTCAATCATGATTAGGCTAGATGACTAAACAAGACTATTTTTCTCAACTAGTAGTGGCATTTAGACTTGCTCAGTTTTAGCAAAACTCTTTTTTGGGTATGGGGTTGTACCTTTTCTTTTCATATGCCCTCTTTTTCATCTTTTCTATGTTTTTGTGTTTTCAAGATCAACATTCTAAAACTAAAAACTAGAAATATGCTCATATTGATGAGCTTATTTGCATGCCTATCTATCCTAATCTAAACTATACATGATATACATTTAGCTGGTGAACTCTCTTTTCCAATACAACCAATCAAGGTTATGATTCCATGAGGTATCTTGGTTTATCTCTTTGAGTATTTTGAAAAAATAAAAAGGCCACTCCCACCTCACTTGTGTTTGAACAGTAGTGCCTAAAATGTTCTTGAAATTATGCATCAAACTTCTCTTAACATGTTTTAATCCCTTATCAAACGTCTCTAAGAAATCAGCAAAGTGATCTTGAAACAATACTTGGCTCTGAGAATTTGAAAAATAAGCTTGATCTAGGATTGCTTCTTCCTCCACTTCGCTGAGCTTGGGACTCTTTTGGGAAAGAAACTCTTCCTCTTCCTCAAGATCATATGAACTAGTAGCCTCAACATATATTGCAATGCTGTTCTCTAGCATACTTGATATGTTCTGATTGAGTGAGCTGAATTTTGTGGGGAGGCCATCATGTTGATGAGCAGGAGTATTCTTTGGCAACAAATATTCTTGAGAAAGGAGGGCAGCAACTCTTATGTGATTATCCATTTCCAAGCCTTCATTTTCAATCTGAAATTCAAGGGAACTTGGTGGTTGCAAATCTGGAGCTGAGAAGGAATCTATGTCATCAAGGATTTCCCCAACCATGTCAGGAAAATGATTCTTACTGAAAACTTGCTCAAGAAGTTCACTATCTTCCTCAACCTCAACACCAAACCAAAAAGGCTGTTGATTTCCAATCACATGAAAGTTATTTCTGATGGACTGAAATGAAGTAGAGCAAAGAGTCAGAGATCCCTCACTTACTTCTAAACTTTCAAGGCTTTCCTCATCAATGTCATAGATGGTATGTATTGGTTGCCTACTATTTCCAATTTGAGGAAAATGATGTTCCTCCCACAAATGATCTGTTGATTTCTCTGCAAGGTTAGATTTTGTTTAGAGGACATTGTCATCAGACTGATCAAACTTTGGAAAATAATCAAAATAAGTAGTGTTACCAATCAAGCATATTGGATTATCAGATGGTTTTTCTTTGAATTGATCTACAAGTTCACTTTCTAACTTATGGTAGATGGGATTAGTAGGAGAATGAACATAAATGTTTTTTTCACATGAAGGTTTAGAGGCTGGCTACATGTTTAGCATCTGATTTATTTCACCTTCAGTAAAAAATGGAGGCAATTTTCTCTTTCTTTGGATAGAAGTACAACAGTCCTCTTTATCTTGTGAAGGCTGATTTTGAGGCTGAATGTTTTCTTGAGCCTCACCTAGAAGAGATGGTGAATCATCACTTGTGCCTTCAGAGAGATCCTATGGGTTTTCTTCTATTTCTTGATTGGGTTCTTCCTCAACTAACTCCTCTAGGCTGTCATGATAGCTACCTTGAGAATGAAATTGATGAATGGTTTCTAAGAGGTCTTTAGGATGCAAATTTTCCAAATCTTCATCACTATCTATAAGGTACTGTATGATATCCTGAGATTGATCACAATAATTTTCAGCCAAGGATAAGGATGGCGAATTTTCTTTATAATGATCACAAAATACCTTGTGGAGATATTTAAAGGAAAAAAAGCTACCAGGTTTTAGCCATTCATACCATTCTCTTGCCTTACCTTCTAATGTTGCCATAAACATTTTCATGAGGCATTCCTCGTGCGATTCAACCTTTAGCCTCCATACATGTATATGAAATTTGATGAGATGTAGCAAGGGGTCATCACATTTTTCATCTTGAAATATAGGCAGGCTTTTTATCCAATTTATCTGAGGCACTTTATGTGGAAATCCGGGGATATGATCTCTGTTCATCGGAGCATATCTTCTTTGTATCCTTGGATCCATGTTTGTAAATCAGAAAGGGTGTCACTGTATCTTTTCAACCAGTCTAGAGATCTCTACTAGTGGAGTCTTTAGGTCTATTGAGAGTTGTGGAGTTTCCAAGTGGAAGGTTTCAACTTTCTGTCCACCATCAGCATGATTGGGATTTATCAATGCATTCCCAGGGGAGTCTGTAAGAACTAGTGGGGTAGTAGGCCTATTGGAGGCTAGTGGAGTTTCCTAGTGGATGTTTTTAGTTGGTTTGAGGATGTGTATGCATGGTCCACCACCAATAATTGACAAAAACCAATCTAGGGATGTTTTTGGGGTTTTATGAGTTCCTTTATGTAGCCCTAAGGGTTCTATGTGTGTCTTCTAGTTGAGTCATCATTTTTCTAGGATGGTAAGACAATTGGATTCTACTTCTTAGCTAACATTTTAAGCTCTCTATGATTTGATAAGGGTTTCTGAAGTTCTAAGGGGTACTTAGATTGTCACTAACATTAGAAATCTTCTCACCTTGATTTTCCAATTATGTTAGGCTATGAGTTGGTGATAAATCAATAGATACTGTTTAACAAGGGTTTTTGAAGTCCTAAGGAATACTTAGATTGTAACTGACTCAGAAGGTCCCACCGTGATCGCCATTATGTTAGGGTCCCGTGATTTAGCAGATTGGTAAACTAAATGCACAGGGTAACATCAGACCAGTCTTTGGAGTCCTAGGACCTAGCCTTCCTGGACTTAGAGAGGGCTCTCTCTATTACGTTCAAAGGATGTAAGCTTGTTTGAATTAGATGGTTGATTTTAGGCTAGTTGTTAAGTGTAGGGTTTGTTGTTTGTTTGGTTGGGTAAGATGATTAAGTAGGATAGGTGGAGTGAGAGGTCATAAAATAAATTGGGTTATGGAGTCTATGAAAGTCATGGATATCTCAACAATGATTCAGAGTGCATCACAGGGAAAATCTAGTGCGGTTAATGGATCTTAAAGGTTATGTGTGAAGTGAAATAAACATTAAGTTGGGGAACAAGGTAGGGAAAAGGGAAGTGAAGTATCCTTTGTCAAATACCCATAAACAAGAAGGTCTCAAATAATGATAAGCAAAAGATAATAATCATGAGATAGGGAAAACCATTAACTCAAAGACAATACTAAAACAAATAGACATTCAAGATGAAAAATTCAGTGAAACAAAGAAAGCAAGAAAACTTATCTAACTTTAATGATTTCACCTTCAATATTTGAAAACATATACGATGACAAATAACTTTAATCCATGAAGAGGGAACACCTAAGCATCATAAATCAAGCTACAAAGAACTTTGAGGCAAACCTATTAAGAATAGACAAAGGGCATGATCAAAACATGGCCTCTTTGGCTAATCCTAACAAGTAATACATCAAAGAGAGGTTCCACAAACAGAGTTTAGATAGTATCAAGTAAGCAGAGCTAACCATGAAACATATTTAAAAACTAATTTCTTAAACCATTAATGAAACAAACAAGCTTAGGTGGGTCTAAGGAGCAACTAATAATTCCTTAAACTAACCCAGCAGAGGAAAACATAAAGACAATAGAAAACAGGAGGACTGAGGTGCCTCAAACAACATTTCTCAACCTATACTTTTCTGATATTGCAACATAGAAGGATGGACACAATGGTAAACAAGAAAACATGAAAAAATTATAGACACATCACCATTAACCAAACTCAAGGATCCTGCAAGCAAGCCTTCATCATCATCAATTAAGGTAAATCATCCACAAGCTCCACAACACCAAATTTCTCTTCAACCTCAAATAACCATGTATTTCTCTCAAAACTCATCAAATGCCAACATTAACAATGAATCCTCAATGCTCTATTTAACAAGCAAGGAGGAGAAAAACCTAATAGAGTCTCTAGAAGTCTATTGGATAATCAGAAATGTCACTATTGTCCTTGAGACCTTGCAAGGCCCAAGGCACAAAATATCTAAAACAAAATATCTTTTCGGGCATTTTTAGCAAATAAATTGACATTTGGGCTCTTCCAATCATCCTAATAATTGCCAAGCATACATTGTTGACTTTTCCTCTATTAAGGGCACAACATTGTGTTTTAGGATGAATTTCCATGCCAAGGGCATAGCACTAGAGCAGGAAAACTGGGTCAACTTGCAACAATGTTTTGAAGGCCTTCCCGATGTCGGAATAGGCTCCGTGATGGTTCGTTGGAAATAAAGTTGAGTCTAATTTCTAGACCTACCATTTTTTCTCTGATTGGACCTATGAAACCTATTCAAAAATAAAAAATTCCAAGGCTGGTAAAGGTGCAACACCTGTTCTGAAAACTAGGCAGAAAGGTGAAAATTAGGGTGTTTTTGACCCTTTTGGAGGACCAAAACAACTCAAATTGACTTGAAACTTTGTGAAAATGATATAATTGAGCTGAGGATTCCAAAAATGTGAGCCTTTCCTCCTGAATATTCTCTGAGAAAAAGCGTAGCACCATGGGTGCTACCCCCTTGGCCCTCAAATTAGGAAAAAACCAAAATTTGTCACAATTCTCCCAAATTTGGTGGAAGTGTGCCTCATGGGTTTTGAGAGACCTGTAGAGAAGATTGTTCCAATATTCCAAGTTTAGCTTGGCATTTTTCCTCTTTTAGTGTTTGGATATTGGTTTGGGCCTTTTTCAGTTTAGCCTTTGCAATTTGGTTTCTCCGAGCATAATGTTTAGTCATCCTTATTTGGAGGTCAAGATTCTGATTTTATTTCTTCAATTTAGCCTCCAAATGTATGTTGTATCTTTCCAACCAAGGCTCCCGATCATGTGTTATATCCATGGCCAAAAGCTCATCTAGAGGGAGTTTTTCTGCTAGGGCTGATTCTTGTTCCCTTTGCTTTGCCAATGCCTTCCTCAACCCCATGGTTCTAGGTCTCCTCCTAGATTTTCCTTCCTCATCCTCACTCTCTTCCTAAGTGCCCATGAAATCTTCTAGTTTCACCTATGCCTTCTGGGCTTCTTTCTGGGCCTTGATGGCTCTAGCTTCATAAATTGCAATTTGTTCTCCTAGCTGTTTGTTCTCCAAGTCAAGGGCATTATTCATAGTCTGGGCCCTATCTAGGTCTACTTGGAGGTCTTAAATTTGTGCATTTTTGTTTTGGATGAGAAAGTTTGAGATCCTTGATTCATTCTCCTCATCATTTCCACCTGAATGATTTTAAATTCCCTCTCAATCTCATGATCTTCTTTTTCTTCCTTTATCTTTTGTTTACCTTTGTCTAGTGGCTGAGATGAGGTGGAGGGCATGGCCCCTTGCCCTTTGGAGGTAGAAAACACATGCCTCTTTCCCCTATGATAGGTGAGAGGTAAAAGCTCAAATTTACCCACTTAAGTTCCCTCACCATGGCTGATCTCAAGACTGCCTTTCTTTTCCTCAATGATCTTTGTGTTGATGTCCTTTGCACTGTGTTCTTGACTGCCCTCTTGTGACTTACCTTCATATTCCTCCATGCTAACATTACTGTTATGATCTTCACCATTGTCATCAACCTCTTCAATGATTTTTTGGTTCATAGTGTCACTGTTGTCATCATCACTAGGGTTATCAGTTATCATGGTTTCTTCTTCATCATTGTCCCTTGTGTTTGCAACATTATCATGGCCATTATCATTTTCTGTGTTGTCACTATTATAGGTGTCTTTATCAGTGTCTTCATTACTGTTTTGTGCATTTTAATCTTCATTTTCCTCAACCTATTTATTGTCCTCTATAATTTCCTCACTATTTTCATTTTCATTTATGCTACCTTTAGCTTCTGCACTTTCCTCATTGTCATCATCTTTATCAATGCTGGCCTCTTTGTCACTTTTATTTTCATCACTGATCTCTTCCTCCTCTTTATAAACATCTGCATCTTCATCATTTGTCTCTTCCACTTCATCCTCGTTCTCTTCTTGATCTGATGCTTTAGGATAAGGTGAGTGAGGACCTATGGTTCCATCTTTGGACTTCAACTTCCTTCCATTAAATGATGGCAAAAATGTTTGGAAATGGGTTGATGTGATGGTACTTAAATTTCATTATTCCTAGAGGACCTTTAGCAAGAGTTTGGGAGTGAATTGAGTGTTTTTAGGGTTGAGGAGGCCCTCCTGGCCAAGGGTGCAACACCACCTCCCAGGCGCGCAGCGCCATGTGTAATTACATGGGATAAAATTGACAGGGGCGCAGCACCAACTCCTGAGCGCGCTGCGCCATTTTGCAGAGGGAATTTGGAGGCCTTCCTGGTGTCAAAATTGGGCCCGTGATATCTCGTTGGAAATCGTAACCTAAATAATTTCCAAATATACCATTTTTTCCTTGATTGGAGTTGATTTTCCCTATAAAAAGTTTATTTTCCCAAGAATGGTCAAAAATTGTTGAGTGATGGTGAAAAAATGCAGAGTGCTGGTGCAGAAAACTTTTGGAGGCCTTCCTTAACTCCAAATTGAGCTCATGATAGCTCATTGGAAATATCTTCCAGTCTAGTTATCATTTGACTCATTAAGAAAGTCATTTGGACATTCCAGCTATGATAAAATCTGATTTTCTCAAGGTCAGTCCAGTAGTGCAGCAATTCTCCCTTGACACCTGTAGTTTTGAAATTGCTCCCAAACTATGATACCTGTGTAAAAAATGAAGGAGGTTTTTCTTCTTGGAAATATTATGGAAAAAAAACCTCTCTCAGGCTAGCCATATTCATCTCTTTTGGGTCAGAAACATAGTTTGAAGTAAAACTGGCCCTAGGTGTGGCAAATGATTTGTCCTTTGGAAAGAATTCTTGGAAAATGATGGAGTCATGATGTCTATGAGTTGGTATGGCTTTATGCTTGCTGATATTACCTATCATATGGCTCCTCTTCTCCTATGTCTCCTTTCCATAGTGTTAGCCATCAGTAAATTTTGTTAATATCAAAAGATGGCTAAGTATTGATCTCAGATTTCCAAAAACAAATTATTATGAAATATTGTGAGTTTTGCAAATCTCACTGCATTGATTATCCTAAGCCTATATGTTTCACTGAAAATTATTTATCTCTGCCTTCTCAAGTTTACCCTACTACTCTAAGAAGAATCCATTTTTTGGGTTATCCCCCCCATTCTCACCATCCCTCCATACTTTTTCCTCATTCACCCTTTCTTCCCTTCTAACCCTCATTTTCCCCCTTGAAAAACCCATTTTCCCCTTCCCCTAAACCCTCATAAACCCCTTTATTCATCATTTTTCTCTAAAAAGCCTTCAACAATGTAAAAGTCCCTTTTACATTGTTTAAACCTAACCTTATAAAACTATCAGACTCTTAAAAACCCCCCTATAAAGACCCCCCTTAACCTTTGAAAAATCATATTAATAGGCCCCGCCTTCCACTTGGCTCTACCACCCAACTGAGACCCGACACTTTTCCACGGGCTCCACCCTCCAGACCTATGCTCCACTCCCCCTATTCACTCCGCAACGTTGATATCACTCCTTGAGATCCGATGGCCCAGACTTAATATTGCATGGAAAACTTGCGCCGATGTTAAGAACCTTACCCCACATGAAATAAGCGGTATTCACCCTGCCACGCATCGATTAATCTATGGTATCGCGCACCCATCAGCCAATACCACTTACCACCACCAGCGCATGCGATAAACCACTGGGGTTTCCCAAAACTTCTTTCTCCCTCCATGCCAAAATTCAAAATTTCCCGCCTCCATCTGAATTCTTCTTGGTTTCGCCTTCCTCCTTTGCAGATGCCTCCCAACCACCCAGAAACCCTTAAAAATGCAGTCTTACCACTCCTCGCAGGTTTTAAGCTAACATGTGTTTGTTGTGTGCAAGTTTAATGGTGGGATGCCCAAGGGGCATTCCAATGATCGAAAATGGTCAAATTGACCTCTCGATGACAATCCAGTAGGTAACATTCACATAAACGAAAGCCAGGGGTTTGCATAAAGGTTTACCCTCGATGGATCATGATCATTGTAGGGTTATAAACCCTCATACCACAAAGAAGACCACCTCCCTGCACACAAAACAAACAAACAGTTAGAGAAAAGAAGTAAAAGAATGAAGAACAGAAAGGTTAATGGCCTAATCCTAAATCAAAGGATTAACACAGAGGATTAGCTAGGCAGAGCAGAAATTAAAGGCAGATAAAGACAGGCATAGAATGATCATATGATTAAAAGTTTAAAAAAAAGGACAAAGGATAGTAAAGCAGTTTATTAAAGTTAAATCAAGGTTCAAAGGTCTAATTAGAGTCTGATGATTCAAACAAAGAAAAATTAACCTAAAGGCAACTTCGAATGACTCAACAACGAAGCATTTACCCCTCCGAAGATCAAAATTCCATCTACAACATGATTTCTTTTAGGAAAGGCATCAGGAAGTTATTACACAGTCAAAGATATTTTGGAAGCAGCTCAATAGTTATTATAAAGTTATTACAAATCCTTTAAAGTCAAATATTTCAACTAAAATTAACTCAAAAGTTAAGACAAAAGTTATTGTTTCAGAGTAACTCTTTCCTATATTTTTTTCCTTGGGCCTTGCATGGTCTCAAAGGTCAAAAATAATTAACTCTGCAATAAATAACACCTTAACCCTAGTTTTCAATTCCACCTCCTCATTTGCATATAAATATTGCATAGGAGGTTCATTATTAATGTTGGTTGCTGAGTTAAAATTGGGATTGATGAGTTGCTAAGCTAGTTGAGGAATACTAGGCTGGATAGAGAAAGCTTTGAGCTGTAAAGACCCATTGTACTCGAGTATGTAACTGGTTTGAAAATCAATAATACAAGCATGTTCACAGGATCCTCGAACTATTTAATGATGAATTTTTCCTTCTCTGTTATTGTTTTTTCTTATGTTTTACATTCTGTCCATATTCTCTGATAAAGAACGGAAAATTTAGATTAGGATTTGTTGTTAAAGCACCCTATTTCTTTCTACAATCTTTATCTTTATGTTTTCTTCTGCAAGGTTTGATTGGAGGATTCTTAGTTTCCCTTCAGTTTTGTCTAGCTTGGATCTTTAAGAATGATTCAATAGAGTATAACTAGGTGATTTTTGGTGAATCCATGTTCATTGGTATGGCTTGAGAAGTTTTTTTAAGGAATGATTTCAATAGAGTGTAACTAGGGAAAGTAATGGTAAGTCCATATTCATTGAGTACAACTTGAGATATTGTTTTTAAGATCTTCTTTGAAGTATGCTTAGTAGAGTCTAAACCAGGGAAGTCTATGGTATGCCTTGTCCTCTGGTCTGCCTTAAAAATTTGCTTTGAAAGATCCCTAGAGATTTGGTCAAAAGAAGATTATATTATTTCTGTTTGATCTTAGGATGCTCTCATTGTTATCTTGCATGTTTTATTTATCTGAAAGCAGTCTTAGGATTACTGGATTGTTGTCTTAGAGGTTTTCTTATTGAAAGTTTGTTTAAAGAAGTTTATGGTTTTCCCTGTCCTTTGGCTTGCTTCAAACAGTTACCTATAAGGCTTTTCTTGTCTATGTAGAGCTAGAATATTCTTAACTGACTATAGCTTTGCTGCCTTCACAACTTATTATTGTTTCATATCACAACCTAATCTAAAGAGATCCTTTTAATATAGATAGCTTTCCCTATGAAAACCCTTGTAGAGTTTTTGAACAATTAAACCCTTTTATGAATCCACAACCCAATGGATTAATGTTGTCCCACAGTCTATCCTCTAGCTGAAACATTCTCTCAATCAACTCCAACATTTGATCTATCAAATGACCTTTCAATCAACCAAAATCAACAAAGTTATCAGATCTTCATAACTAGCCTAATATCATAGACTAAAAAATAAAGAATATCATTCAAAGATACTTATATCGAGAGATCCCTCTAAGAATCCAGGAAGGCTAGATCCTAGGATTCCAAAGTGGTTTTGATGTGGCCCCTTGCAACATTTTTTCTTGCCAATCTTTCAAATCACAGGGAGCCAACATAGTGGTGACCATACTAGGGAGTTACTGAGTAATAGATAACTTCAAGAACTCAGAAAAAAACCTCATTTTAAGCTAAAAAGAATGAATCAAGTGTCAACCAAGAATGGTTGTGGATTGTTGATGGTGGACAACAACCAGTCCTATAAAGCAAGTAAAAATCCTCTACCTGGTGACTCCACTGGTTTTCAGTAGGCCTGCTGACCCCACTGGTTTTCCATAGATTCCACTGGGAAACTTATTTTATCACTAAAACATCACAAAAACCCAGTTAAGAAAACTTTTGTGGAATAAGTTTTTCTTTGTGCAGATTGGTTTTCTCTTAAAGACTGTTATACGTAGCAAACCTTTCTTATTCTTGGGTCTAATTCTTGGCTTCTAGAAGAATTTGTACTAGATCCCATCCTAACCCAAATCCTCCTAAAATTGTTGATAATCCTGAAAGTATCCTTAGGAAGTATCCTAGATTTAATAATCCAGCTGTTGTCAGACCAATCCACAGAGCAAGTTCTGTCCCTGAAAACCTTACAGCTCTACAAAATACCCAAGTTGACTTACCCCTTATAAAAAACCTATCTAGAACCAAGTCACAAAGTGGTATAGACTAGATAAACCTTGAGCCTGTAAACTCACAACAAAGTAGTAGTAGGGAACCCTCTCCTTTCACTCCTCCAGATCTCCATTTCATTCATAACTTTGGCTTCTCTCATCCTAAATCTACTCAACAATGCTTAGTTGGTCCAAGTACTTCTGTTACTCCTACTCATACATCCACTGTCAAAACCACCCCACTTCATCATCCACTTCCTTTCACAAATCCTTCTCCTGTCAACCCTCCATTGTTCCCACAACTCCATATCATGGCAACATGGTTTGCCCCCGTATTCCTTCCTTTACCCTTAGCTATCCTACCACAAGATTATCAGTCCAAAATTCCTTTATATGATGCTAGTAGTTCTACTGCTTCTCAACAACATGTGGACAAAATGAATGACTACTTTGACAGACAAGAAATAGATGGTGAAACCATTAAAATTAGAATGTTTTCTCAAAGCCTAGGGGGAGAAGCAAGAAAATGGTTCAAAGGCCTAACCCTAACAATATAAATGACCTCCCTGCTTTTCATCAATTATTTTTTAACAAATGGGAATTCAAGAAGAACCCTCTCCAAATTTTATCAGAATATGAAAACATTAAGAGAAATGTTGTAGAGGGTGTAAAATAGTATTGCACTAGATTTAATAGTGTGTACAATGCCCTGCCTACCCATATGAAACCTCCACAAGGCCTAGCTCTAATGAAATTTCCAGATGGATTTGATCGAGAGATGGCTTACCAATTAAGAGAAAGAGAACCCCTCACCTTAGAAGATATGCAGAGGGGATCAGTAAGTGTAGAGGAAAATCTGATTGCTAAAAGAGCTAGGATGAAAAATGAAAAAAGGGTGACATATAGGGAAGAAGTTGTACCCTCCAAATCTGACACAAAGCTTGATAACTTAGTCAAAACCATGGAGAGAATGATGGAGAGGATGAATGTAAATGAGATAACTTATCCTAGAGAAAATCAAACAACTCCTCAAAAAAGAAATCAAACTCAGAATCAAAACCATAACTTTAGGAGAAACCCTCCTCAAATTAGACAGAGAGGTCCTGATCAGCAGATAAGACCTCCCTTTCAAGAAAATTATGCTGATGAGGATGAGGGGATAATAGAATAAGCAAAGGGAAATCGCATAAACTTAATAGGAGTAAAAAATGAGGATACTGTTTTCCTCACTAAAGAAGAACAAGGTATATTTACACCTTATGAAGAAGAAATCCTAGAATCTGAAGACTACAAACAAGGCTTTGAAATTGATATAATGGAAGTGCACAAACAATATGACCTTAGAAGTAAAAAGAACCAAGGCACTCCCAAAAATAAGACCTCTAAAATTTCTGCTAAAAATAATTCTGGAAACACTCCTAAAAAGACAACAGAAAACAATAGCATAGTGGCTTAAAGTTCTGATAGAAACCAAGGAGAAAACAACCAACCTAGTGGCAAACAAAGTAGTGACCCTAGCAGCACTAGCACCCCGGCTAGTGCTTCTAATAAATCTTTTTTAACTTCTGTCCATAATAAAAACCAACAAGCTGATTTTGCTTAGAAAACAGTGACTAAAAAGGTTGATTTAAACAGTCCTAAAACTTAGACACCTTTTAGTAGAGAGAGTGAAATTGCCAAAATTAAAATCTCTATTCCTCTCATTGAATTAGTCACTCAGTATGTATATAAAAACTATCTTTTAAGAGCTTTAAACATAGGCGAAAATAATGATTCTATCAATTTAAGTGATGACAAACCTGAGCTCCTGTTTGGACCAGAAGTTGAAGGGAAATTTCAAGGGGGAGGTGTCCCTCCATTTTATGTCAGTCTAAACATCGACCATGATAAAAATTTTCACAATGCCATGCTTGATTCAGGAGCATCAGACAATCTCATGCCCAAATAATGCAAAGACCAGGCCTTGAGGTGACTAGGCCATACAAAGATTTATACTCTGATTCTAGCAGAGTTAAGTGCCTAGGCCTAATAAAAGATCTATGTGTCAATTTAGCACAAATCCCAGCTAAAAGCTTAGTAATGGACATAGTTGTGGCTAACATACCTCCTAAATATGGCATGCTCCTTTCAATATCATGGGGTGCTAAGCTACAAGGCACCCTACAAATGGATATGATTTATGCCACCATCCATGTCTTCAGTCAACCCAGAAGACTATACAGGGAAACACACATGAAATTCATGGTTAGTAGTCAAGAAAAACCATATAAATCTCCTCTTTATTCTATTCACACAGGCCTTGACTCATTCATTCTTTACAATGATGAAAATTTTAATGAGCAGGGATTAGAAGATGCGAAACCAGCTTTAGAAAAAGAGGAAAAGAAGGAGGAACAACCAAAGTAGTTTGCTAACTTAGAAAATTACAACAAACACAATGAAGATCATGAGCCACCAAACAACCCACAACAAAGTGAAAACCTTGAGGTACAAAGTAAAAATAAACATAGTGCTGACCCTAAAAAACAACATAGTGGCAGCTGCAACAAACAAAACAAAGAGGACAGAAGTGACTTAAATGACCAATCTGAAATTGGTCCTCTTTGGAGTATGAGTTTTGATGGGTCATGTAGCAAAACTGGTGCAGGAGCAGGAATATGGGTGCATAACACAAAAAATAATCATGCTGAGGGCCATTCATACAGGCTAAATTTTCAATGCACTAAAAACATATCTGAGTATGAAGCACTCCTCTTAGGACTGCACTTACTAAAGAAATTAGGAGGCAAGAGCATAACTGTCCATGGAGATTCAGAGCTGATTATTAGGAAAATAAATGGAGAATACACAACCAAGCATCCAAGAATAAGAGCATATCGAGATGATGCCATTGACCTTTTGAAAACATTTGCAGAGTATGAGCTCACCTTTGTCCCTAGAAACCAAAACATCCTTGCCAATGGATTAGCCTTTGCTCCCAGTACATGTATAAAACCTTATCAAAGCAAACAATACACTATACAAGTCAAATATAGACAGTTAGCCCCCTAAATTGCTCTCTTTTTTCCATATTTTCCCTTCCTAAACCATAATCATTTACCTCTGTTTTACCCTTTTTATGAACCCTCATCCTGCACTAGTCTAAGCACAGTGACATATTTTGTACAAAGCTTTACTCTTCATATTTTAATTCAATTTAGCATTTATTAAATATTTATTACATGATTTCTTACTTTTAAATTATTCTTTGTAACTTATCGATATCTCCAATGTTGTTTGGTGGTTAGAATGCTTATCATGATTGCTGATCCTAGTGCAGGATCGGATCTTGTACCATTGCCAGCACAGCAGAATCTTCACCGTGGATCCAAACCCTTTCGATCACCGCCTTGACTTAAGAAGTTTCCACCACGACAGCACGTAATCCAAAGGCAGCCAAAGATTAGATCCGTGAAGGGTGGAAGATGAAGATTGGTTACGGCTAGTTTTGCAAAACCGTCTTATTTTGAAGACCGAACAATCTAAATTCTGCATTTTGTTCTGAAGCAGTTGAACGATCTGTTTCGGCCTTCGGCCAACAGATCTATATAATGTAATTTGTAAATAGGACTTGGGGAGCGAAATTTTTAGAGAATAGAGAAGAAAAGAGAGGCGATAGCAGGTTATTTTGTTATCGCCCGAATCTGTGTTGAACGTGTATTCACGCATGTATTTTCCTCAATGATCTAATAAAAATGAATTCTGACTCGGTTTCATGAATCGTGTTTTTATGGTTTGGTTGATTAATTAAATTAAATGTTGAGTTGTGTTTTCACTTAAGAGGGAAACGCGCTAGTTGGCTAGGGCCCAGCCAACCTAGCACGTTTACCCCATTTCTTGATTTATTTAATTTGTGTTTGTGTTATTGAAGTGTAATTTAAATTCAAGCACATGTATTCCTATTTTGAGTGAAATCGGATCCACTGTGTGAAGTGAATAGATTTCTTTCTCCTGCAATTCTGTTTCCTGTACTTAATTCCAGATTGGCTTCTTCGCCTAGTTCGAGTAGGAGAAATCATCCTGCACCAGTGCATGTTGGTGTGACATTTCTTTTCCTGCAATTTCGTTTGATTGGCTTCTTCACCTGGTTCGAGCAGGAGAAATCACCTGCACCAGTGCACGTTGGTGTGTTACAGCAAGTCTTCATTTAATTTTTGCAACTTTCTTTCATTGAATGATTATGACAGGATAGATGTTTATGTTTCTTTATTTTTTCACTTCGTTAAATTCAGAAACATTTACTTTTCATATGTGCAATCTAGTTTTACAGCAAAATAGCACTTGTGATAATTAAACAATCATTTCAAGAATTAAAAGCTAAGTGCAGGAAGCTCTAATTTGGTGCAAGAACTAGTTTCTTGTCACAAGATAGTTCGAGCCCTTGCATGAAGTAGAAAATCCTTCATAAAAGACACAGTTTATACCTTCTATATAAATCTCTGATCCTACACTAGTGCAAGCACTAGTGCAGGACAGATTAATGCAAGAAGGAAATATTTAAGGAAGTAGGTTTAAGGGCCCATCTAACAAGACTGCTAAAGTGCCTCTGCTGAAGAAAAACACACACTCAGTAGTTAAGCATAATCAGCTAGAGTGATTTCCTTTTTATCTTTGATCTCCTTTTCGCAAATGTATTCTTTCTTGTTTCAGTCTTGGATTATTTTGATGACTCAAGTTATCTTTCTCTCGTCTTGATTTGATTCTGCAATATTTCCTTCAATGAAAGTAGGGATTTATATTAGAAAGATTCATACCATCTCTGGCATTGCCTGTGATTCGTCTCTAATTTTACAAATCCCCCAGGTTGACAATTAAGTGTTGAGGAGTTTGCTTAAGTGTAATTCCTGCACCCAACATTTTGGTGCCATTGCCGGGGAGGCGATTTTATTTGGTAAGAGTTTTCTGATTGTATAATAGAGGTAAGTTTTCCTTTATTTCTTGCAAGTATTGTTTGGAAATATTTTTGAAGGATTTTTGCTGGTGTTGATTGTTTTCTGACAAATTTTTTTACTAGAAGTTGTTTGTTCTTTTTTGAAATGAATGCCTAGGAAAGGTAAGGGTTCGAAGCCCACTAAAGGCCAAAAGAATTTAAAAAAAAAATCTCATATTGGGTCTCCTTCTGTAAGAAGGAAGCCCAATCCAATTCAAACCCATCATGCAGGAACAATCCACTTGGACTCTGGTGACAACAGCTCAGGTGTGGTTCAACCTGTTGAGAGCGATATAAGTAAAAGGGAAACAATGGTGGACCATGAAGATCAGGTGGAAAGGACTGGTGAAAACCAGGTAAGTGAAGAAAATTCCACTTTTTTGTTTCCAATTGTGGATCCTGATACTATGGCGCAGATGAAGAATATTCCACCATCAGATCTCCCTCACTTCCATGGTAAAGTTCATGAAGATCCTGACTCTTTTCTATTCGAGTTTGATATTCTATGTAGAAGTTATGATTATTCAACTGACGCTCAGAAGTTAAGATTATTTCCTGTTACTCTCAAAGACTCAGCTCTACGCTGGTTTATGGGGTTAGGAGGAAACACCATAACTTCTTGGGATTAGATGAAGAGAGTGTTTTTGTCTAAATATCAAGAATATTGCAAAACTTGGGACATGCAGGATGAAATTTTTACAATCATACAGGATGATGATGAAACTCTTGAAGATTACCTGGAGAGATTTCTATATATTTTACAAAGGTCAAAGCTTAAGTTTGATTCCAGTACTATTAGAACCTTGTTCTTAAGAGGACTTACTGATGATGCTAGAAACAATTTAAATCTGTTAGGACAAGGTGATATCTCTCAGCAAAATTTTGAACAAATTTGTGAATTATGCAGGAAATTTTCAAGAAATCAGTATAGATCAGGTAGAGGAACTCGAATCAAAAATAGAAAAACTGAATCTACTGATGCTATGATTATTGGACTAGAAAATAAAATGGAGAACATGAAAATTGATATAATGAATATTGTTACCAAACAGTTAGACTCTTTAAAATTTCAACAAAAACTTATGAAGGAACAAGATTCACTATGTATTTTCTGTCCTAAATGTAGAGACAAGCATCCTCCTAAAGAGTGTCCTATTAATTTGAAAGAAACTAATAACTGTGCTATTTGTGCAGAAGACCATATCATAGAAAATTTTCCCTCTATACCAGGACTTAAAGTTGTATTTACAGGGGGGCAGCCTAAAGATGAAAAATTGTATGCTATGGGAGCAAGAAGAAATTGGCCTCAGGTAGGTGCAGGTATGGCTCATGAATTTTCTCCACACTATTTTGGTCATAATTCTCATGCATATTCTTATCCTAACACTAATAAGCAATGGCAGTATGGGAATCAATATCAGCAGGGGCAACCTTCTCAACCATGGCAACAAGGTTGGAGAGGGCCAACTCATTTTCCATATTCCTACCAGCCACCCATGCAGTCATATCTGTCTACACATGCACCTTATTCAATGCCTCAACTTCCAAGTCAGTCTACTACATCGTTACCTTTACCTCCGCCCTTTCGACCTCCTCAGTTGCCTGCTCAACCTATGCCCAATCCTAATAATAATAAAGTAGTGCAAATGATCTATGTCACAAACCCGCCTTTACCATTTGAGTACCAGTCTATTCCAGTTGGGGTTCACGATATTCAATTAAGATCGGGAAGGACTGTCACACCTGAAAATCAGAAACAACCTATGGTGATTGTTGAAGAGAAAGGAGAAGAGGAAACTCTTAACCATTCTCCGAAAGTTGTCATTAAGCAGCCCTTACCCTCTGAATCCTTGCCATCTTCTTCCAACCGGCCTCCCTTTCCAGAGAGGCTAGTAATGGAAAGGAGTGAACCTATTTCTGAGACTAGTTTGGCAACTGAGCTTTAGAATATTTTTATTAAGATACCTTTGCTCCAAGCCATTAAATAGATCCCCATTTGTACCAAGATTATTAGGGAACTCCGTCTCAAGAAACCCAGGAGGAAGAGATTGGAACCCCAGACCATTCAATTTGTTGGTAGGGCAGCAGAGTTAATGACAGGATGTGTGCCTATGGAAAAATATACTGATCCCAGAAACCCTCTTGTCTTAGTTCAGATCGGTAATGTCCTTGTCTCTAATGTTCTTATAGATCTGGGGGCAACCATTAATTTCATGACTAAGCAAACCATGGATCAACTTCGATTATCTCATCTTCGTCCTACTCCCACTGTGCTTGAATTAGCAGATAGATCTAAAATTAAGCCAGAAGGAGTATTGGATGATGTGATAATATCATTAGACTCTTGGGAATATCCTGCTGATTTCATTGTGCTTCAATAGAAGAACCCAATAGGAGGACATCCCTTGATCTTGGGTCGAACATGGCTTGCTACAGCCAATGCATATATTGGATTTCATTCCAGTGACATGTATATTTCACATGGAGATTCTAGGAATAAAGTTACCTTATATCCCCTTTCCAGATCTATTCAGGACCTTCGAGATAATTTATGGTTGGATCAAAGAAGTGATGAGGAGACTCCGTCCATTTCCCTTATCCATCATTATACTGGGTCTTCACAAGAAGATGAGATTCAATATTTCCTGAATAATATAGACACCATGCCTAATTTTGAGCCATTGAGCCATATTTTTAGCCTATATTTTCAAGAAAATCATGATTCTCATTCTTTTGTACTGCTATCTTTGACCACTCCCTTGAGTACTCCTGAGCCTGATACTACTCTTTTTGAGATCAGCCTGGATAAATCCTTGCATATTAGTTCAGATTTGGACTCATCTCAGCAAGAGCAGCTAGTAAACTTGTTGCAAAACCGTCCTAGTGCATTTGCTTGGGGCTATGAAGACATGAAGGGTATCCCTCCTGAAACCTGTACACATCATATCTATATTCAGGAAGGAACCCAACCTGTCTGACAACCCCAAAGGCGAATGAATCCAACTCTAAAAGATGTTGTGAATGAAGAAATACAGAAACTCTTAGATGCTGGTTTTATTTATCCTATTTCTGACAGTCAGTGGGTCTCTCCATTAGTGCTATTACCTAAAAAAGATGGAAGATGGTGTATTTGTATTGATTATTGAGAATTAAACAAATCCACTCTCAAATATTGCTTCCCTCTCCCTTTCATTGATCAGGTGCTTGATACCCTTGTAGGAAATAAATATTTCTCCTTTTTAGATGGTTTCAGTGGCTATAACCAGATATAGATTGCACCCGAAGATCAGGATAAAACTACCTTTACATGTCCATGGCAGAAATTTTCTTACAAAGTGCTTCCCTTTGGTTTATGTAATGTCCCAGCTACCTTTCAAAGGGCAGTCCTGGTCATTTTTGCTGATATAGAAATTTTAGAGATTTATATGGATGACTTTTTTGTGTTGGATAATTATTTTCAGGAAGCTCTCAAAAATTTGGAGAAAGTACTTCTTCGTTGTCAAGAAGCCCACCTTGCTTTGAGTGAAAAGAAATGTAGATTAATGTGCAAAGCAGGAGTGGTACTTGGCCATTTGATTTCTGACAAAGCTATCCAGGTTGATCTGGCAAATATCGAAATCATTCTGCATCTTCCTACACCAAAAACTAAAAGGGAAGTAAGAGGTTTTTTAGGACATGCTGGTTACTATAGAAGATTCATTGAAATTCTTCTAAGATAGCTGCTCCTCTTTTCTAACTTCTAGCTAAGGATAGTGAATTTTCTTGTTCCACGGCTTGCCAACAGTATTTTGAAACATTGAAGGAAAATTTGGTACAGGCACCAGTTTTGAGAGGTCCAAACTAGTCCCTGCCTTTTCACATTTCCTCTGATGCTCCAGATTTGGCTATTGGCACAAATTTAGGACAAGAAGAAAGTAATCAATCCTATGCCATTTATTATATTAGTAATAATTTGTCTTCCGCTGAATTGAATTATATAGTTACAGAGAAAGAGTTTTTAGCTGTGATTTTTGCAATTAATAAGTTCAGGCACTATATCACAGGATATTAAGTATTTGTACACACTGATCATTCCACGATTAAATATTTGATGAACAAACCATTGACTAGCGGTAGAGTGACTAGGTGGTTGCTATTATTACAGGAATTTAATGTTACTATTGTTGATAGACCAGGAAGATCCAATGTTGTAGCAGATTTTCTTTCTAGATTAGATAATCCTGGTGAAGTAACTCTTGTTAATGATGATTTTCCGGATGAACATCTTTTTTCTATGTCTACAGATTCTCCGTGGTTTGCTAACATTGCTAATTATTTGGTTACTGGAAAAACACCACCTCACTTTCTCGCTCGTGAAAAGCAGAATATTATTCAGAAAAGTGCTGCATACTCCTGGATTCAAGGAGATCTCTTTTACACTGGTCCAAATCTGATTATCCGTAGATGTGTAAGAGAGGAGGAAGTGTTTGACATATTGAAATATTCTCATGATGAACCTTGTGGAGGCCACTTCGCCGATAAGCGGACTGCATATAAAGTGTTATGTTCTGGTTACTTTTGGCCTTTCTTGTTTAAGGATGACAAACAATATGTCAGGCGATGTGATAGCTGTCAACGAATGGGCCAGCCTAATCAAACCAATGAAATGCCTTTATGACCCCAAGTTATGATTGAGCCATTTGAAAAATGGGCTATTGATTTTGTAGGTCCAATAAATCCAACATCATTAAGTAAAAAGCATATTTTGGTTTGTACAGATTTTGTTACAAAATGGGTAGAAGCTAAAGCTGTTTCTTTTGCTACAGAAAAAGTTGTTGTTGATTTTATTTTTTCTAAAATATTTACTAGATTTGGTGTGCCTAGAGAAATTGTTTCTGAAAATGGTCTGCAGTTTATTTCTAATCTGGTACAGGGTGTGATGGAGCAATACAAGATCCGACACAGGAAATCCACACCGTATCACCTGCAGGCAAATGGCCAGGTGGAATCCACAAACAAAATGATCGAGTCCATTCTTACAAAGACAGTGAATATGCATCGGAAAGACTGGGCTGAAATATTACCATAAGCTTTGTGGGCATACAGAACCACTTGGAGAAATAGCACGGGACATACACCATATGAGCTGGTATATGGCAAACAGGTTCTGTTACCAATTGAATTCTAGATCAAAACTTTCAGAATTGTAGTTCAGTTAGGACTAGATCTCTCCGAGGCACAACAACAACGTCTTCTTCAATTAAATGAGTTAGATGAATTTCGTAGAGATGCTATTCAGCAAAACATATTAATTCAGCAGCAACGAAAAAGGTGGCATGAAAAGTCTATTCAGAAAAAGTAGTTCCAACCAGGTGATTGGGTGCTCCTTTATGATTCTAGATTTAAAATTTTTAAAGGGAAATTCCATACACGTTGGATGGGACCATATGAAGTGATCCGAGTATTTGAGAATGGAGCAGTAGAAGTCAAAACTATTGATGGACAAAATTCAGTATTCCTGGTAAATGGACATAGATTAAAGAAGTATTTTCAGCCACTTACCAGGAAATATTTTACACAGCAAGTTCAACAACAATTTGGAACAGTGGTGGTGAATGGTAATACCAAAATCTTGAAAATTTAAATTCTTCTTCTTCTTAAAAAGAAAAATTTAATAAAAAAATAAAAAAAAAGTAAAGAAAAAATAATTTCCTGTAATTATGAAAATCAGTTCGCTGACATGATTGCAGAAGGATCAACCTGAAAACTAGCTAGCTGGTGGGAAGATAAAAAATTTATAATAAAAAGAGAATGTTGCTTGATATTTAAATATGCTAGTAACCACCGAAGTAAAAGCAGGTTCAGCAGAGCCAACCTTTATACAATTGGGGTAATTAGCATGGATATTTTTATTTCAAGTAACGCTTAATTCTCGTTGCAGTTATTTTTCTTGCACCAGTGCAGGCATACCTTCCAGAACTTTTTTTGCCTTTCTTCATATCCCATTTCGTAATGATCCCTCAGTTTTCTTCTTGAAATCCCAGTATAATTAATCTTCCCATATTCTTCTAAATTTACCCTACCCACTTCGTAAAAATCCCACTTTACCCATGAATTTTTTTCCCTATCCCACTTTTGTTCATTCCCTCTGGTGGTATTATTCTTGGAATCCCTGTAACGAAATTCCTTCCCATTCTAAAAATTCCCTTTCCCACTTCTTTGTTCCCACATGAATTTATTGCAAAATGTTATACACAGAGCAAAAGGATATGCTCTGAGCATAAAAAAGGGCGAAGCAAAATTCCAAAAGAAATTGAGGAAATTGTGTTAGAAGTCCAGCCTATATTTTCTTTAAATTCTCTGTTTTTTCAGATATTATGCTTGCACTAGTGCAAGCATGTTTTCCTATATAATAATGTTAATAGATACCAGCAGAACAACTTAGTCAAGCAGTGTAAGCATGCACTTCATCCGAAGCATAATATTTGTTCTTTTTCAGAAGTGTACGCCATAGGAAAGTGGTCATTATAGAAGTTTATGAGAATTTTTTCATTCAGTGATAAGTACTTATGCTATCATATCAACGAGGAGAAATATTTTCAAAGTATAAAGTTTTTTAAAAGTTAAGAGTCATAATTATTTTTAATGAATGCTAAAGATCTTTTTTGAATTATGAAGGAATGTGCGAATATTTAACTGTTGCTTAGACATAATTACTCCTCATTCCACCATAACCTTAATGTCCTTTCACTCATATCATTCCCTCACCTAGCCATTAAAACCGCTGCCACCAGTACTAATTCGGCACGATTCAAAGATGTCGCGCATCTACGGCTATTTCGGTGGAAGCAATTAGTGATGAGATAGAAGGGATGGGAGACGGTTGGATCCCTATTTATAAAAAGCTCAATTTTCTGGTGTTGCATGCAGCTTTCATTGGACTGTTCATAACTGTTAGCATCAATGTCGCCAGTTCGTTGTGAAGCATCGTCCCTCAGCTAGGTAGATCAGACCACCGAGTTTCGCAATAGTCTTGCACTATTGCGAGACTCAGTCTTTCTTCCGTTCCTACAGAAATTTAATGGGCACAGCAGGGAGGTGGCCCTACAGTTTGCAAAATTTTTTAGAAACGGCCGAGTGAAAATTGGGCCCCTGAAATTTAAAGTCACGGAGAAACTGATAGCAGCAACAATGGGTTTGAGTAGCACTGGAGAGAAATGGTTTAAGAATCAAAAGATGGAAAGAAAGAAATGGCAGCACTTCGTTGTTGATAAAAATATGAAGGTAAATTGGAAGAAGGGAGTTCCGCACAGTGCCCTGTTGGGACAGTGGCGAGACCTGCTTTTTATCCTCCAGAAGTTCGTGACTTGTGGAGGGAGGTACTCCCTCACCTTTGTATATCATTTCAGGATGCTCCAACACTTTGAAGCCGGCCGTCACATTTGATGGAGGATGGATTTCCCCCATTTATTGCTTGAAATCTTAGAAAAGATGGCCAAGGGTGTGCAGGGTGCGTGGGCAGATAAGATCGATAAGAAATTGTATCATCACGGCCTGATCAAGATCTTGGTCCAGAAATAGTTGAAGACTAAAAGCATGACCTGGGAGACGCTGTTGGAACATCTAAAGGAAATAGAGGACCCCGCCAGTACGAGCAAAGGACTGGGTAAGAGTGCGAAGAGAAACAAACTGGAAAATCAACAGAAAAGATGGTTCCATCTCCAAATAAAAATACGGCTGGTATACTTGTTGAAGAATATCCACCAGTACACGAATAGACCCCCGAGAACAATGTTACCGATGAAATAGGTAACCTGACCTCAAAACGGGAACTCTAGCCCAAAAACTCCCAAAAAACATGAAAAAACACCAAAAAAAAAAAAAGTGTGTCTTCCAGAACGCACTTGTTTTTTTTTTAAGGTCAAATTTCAACATTTTCTAAAATTATGCTAAAAACAAAATTGTTTGTTGAGAAAAGGATTGAAAAAACACCCCCCAAAAAAAAGTGTGTCTTCCAGAACGCACTTCGTTTTTTTTGAAGGTCAAATTTCAACATTTTATAAAATTATGGTAAAAACAAAATTTTTTCTTGAAAAAAGGATTGAAAAAACACCCTCAAAACAAAACCAGTTGATGCTAGAATAACAAAAAAAAAAATTGTGTCATACTTTTGGCATTTTTAAAAATAGAAGTAACATTTTTTAATTTTTAAAATTCAAACATTAAAAAATAACCTAAAATTTAAGAAAAAAAATAAATTTAAAAAATAAAAACATTTAAAAGCTTAAAATTTAAAAATATATGAAGATAAAAAAAATAAAAATAAAAACAAAGTAAAAATTTTAATTCAATCATTAAAAAGAACCTAAAATTTAAGGAAAAAAAAATGAAAAAATAAACCAAAAAAAAATTAAGATTAAAATTTAAAAAATATAGAAATTAAAAAATAAAAATAAAAACAAAATAAAAATATTAAATTAAAAAAAAAAAACAAGTTAAAAAAGGAAGGAAATTATAAAAAATAAAATATAGAAATTAAATTTAAAAAAGAAAAAGAAAATGTTTATTAAATTTAAAAAAAGAAAAAAAAAATCTAAAACAAATAATTAAATTTAAGGAAATATATTAAATTTTAATAAATTTAAAAATTCAAAAAAAAAAAAAACACTCTTCAAATTGAAAGGAAAAAAAAAGAAAAATTAATTAAAAATAAAAAATAAAAATAAAATACAATGAAAATATCAAATTTAAAACAATATATATTAAAAAAACAAATAAACTACAAAAAATAAATTAAATTTAAATTATAAAAAATAAAATATATATATGAACTTAAATTAAAATAGGTATATACATCAAATTTTATTAAATTAAAAAAAAAGAGGTTAATATTAAAATAACAAATTAAATTTAAAAACAAAAATATTAAATTTTAATAAATAAATGAATAAACAAAAAAAATTTGAAAGAAAAAATAAATTTTAAATATAAAAGAAAATTTTTTATGTAATTAACCAAAAAAAAAAAAAAAAAAGAGTAAAACATTTAAAAAAATATTAAATCGAAATAAATTAAAAATATATATATATAAAATTTATTGAATTTTATAAAATTATATTAAAAAACTAAACATAAAAGTTAATAACAAAGAAAAATTATGAAATTTAAAAAAAAAAAAAATCAATTAAATAAAAAAATTGGGCAAAATTTAATAAAAATTATTAAAAATAATAATAATAATAATAAATTTAAAACAAAAAATAATAAAATTAAAAAAAAATTAAAACAAAACGAATTTTATTTTAAATAATTAAAAAATATATATATATTTTGAAATTAAAAATAAAATAAAATAAAAAAAAGAAAAAAAAAAATTATAATTTGAAATTTAAAAAAAATTTTAAAAAAAATTAAAAAAAAACAATTAAAAAAAAATAAAAAAATAAAAAAACAATTTAAAAAATCGACAAAAGGCGCGCCTGCCATTGGCTAAGGCCGGGTGGCGGCTCAGCTCGGCTCCGCTTCTGGCCAAGTGAGGGTCGAGCCTTAGAACGGCCGGGCAAGTGAGGCCGATTCCTGACCTAGCCTGCCTCTGGGCCAGGGGGCTCGAGGTCGGGGCCGCTAGCCCGGCCGGGCTTCGCTAATGGGCGGGAAATGGAGCGCACACTGCATTGACAGCGGGCCGGAGTGGCTCGGGCCTCGGCCGCCCGGCGGGCGAGGCGTCACCCCTGCAATCGGCCCCGCCCCCCTCGCCGGGCCGGGCGGCCCGGCCGGCCCCCGCCGCCCAGCGGGCGGGCCGCGCCCATTTGTAATCGATTTTTTTTTAAAAAAAAAAATTTAAATTGTTTTTTTTTTTTTTTTAAATTTTAATTGTTTTTTTTTAACTTTTTTTTAAATTTCAAAATATAATTTTTTTTTTTCGAAAAATTAATTTTTTTTTTAATTTAATATTTTTATTTAAAATAAAATTCGTTTTTTTTTTCTTTAATTTTTAATATATATATGTGCATCTATTTTTTATTTGATTTTATTTGATTTTATTTTTTTTCAATATTTTTATTTTAATTTGATTTTTTTTTTTAATTTTTGAATTTCGAAAAGTTTAAAATTATTTTTTTAATTCAATTTTTTTATTTCAAATTCAATTTGTTTAATTCTTTTTTATATTTAATATTATAGAATAATTATTTTTTTAAATTTTAAATTTAAAATTTATTTATTAAATTTATTAAATTTTAATTTAATTTAATTGTTTTTCTTAATTTTTCGTTTATTTAGTTTTTCATTTTTAAAATGTATAAATGGTTTTATTTAAAAAAAAAAAAAAAAAAAAAAACACTAAATTTATGTATATTTGTTTTTTAAATATTTGCACGTGGTTTTTTTTCATTTTTTTTGTTTTTTAATGATAGGTTTTTTTTTTTTAAATAATTTTTTTATTTTCTTTTTCTTTTTCAATTTTAATTGTTTTTTTTTTAATTTGTTTTTTTTGTAAATTTTAAAATTTGTATTTCTTTCCTTATTATTATTATTTTTTTAAATTTAAATTTTTAAATTTATTTTTTTTTTTTATTTTTTTTTTCTAAATTTTATTTTTGTAATTTTAATTATTTTAATTTTAATATTTTTAAATATATATATATATATATATTTTTTAATATATTGTTTTTTTTAATAAGTTAGAAAGAAATGTTTTTGATTTTTTTTTTTTTTTATTTAATTGCTTTTTTCTTTTAAATTATGTTTTTTCTTCAAATTTTGTCATTTCCTTTGATATAATTTCCAAATATTTTTGTTTTATTTATTTATTTTTGCTTAAATTTTATTTTACGAGTTATTTTTGCTTTTTTTACATTTTTATTTGTTTTTTTATTTGCTTTTATATATATTTTTTTAATTCAAGTTTTGTGTTTTTATTACCAACATGAAAATCACCACTCTAAAAAAAAAAGGTTGATGCAACATCAATACGTTTCGAAATTAGCATGAAAATCACCACTCCTAAAAAAAAAGTTGATACAACATCAATACGTTTCAAAATTAGCATGAAAATCACCACTCTAAAAAAGGTTGATGCAAAGATCAATATCGCCAAAAATTAGCAAAAATCACCGCTTTTTAAAAAAAAAAAAATTGATGCCCATCAATACATTACAAAATTAGCATGAAAATCACTAACATTTTAAAACAAATATTCATACTTCATAAATAAAAATTTTAGAGTGTCAAAAATGTGCACCAAAAAAAAAAATGGTGATTCTCCATCACCACTTTTCAAAATCGGGTGTTTTTTATGCTACCAAAAAAAAGTAGGTATTATCATGGTGCCACTATTTCACCCGGTAACATTGTTCGAGGAAGACGATTTGCTGTCAGTCCTTGTAGACGCAGTGAAATCTGTAGAAGACGAAGATGATATATTGCTTTCCGATTTCCTTAAACAGAGTCGGAAAAAGGATGATGAACCTGATGCGGGTGTAGAACCATAGTCTCCACAAGACATTGAGTCCCCTCCTGCACCAGTGCGAGAAGACGAAGAAGAACCATAAGAGATAGAAGAGAAATAACTGGAAGAAGAAGAAGAGGGAGAAGAGCAAGAATTGGAAGGATAAGAACAGGTAGAAGAAGAGGAACCCGAGGAAGAAGAAGAACAAACGGAAGACGAAGAACAAATAGAACAAGAAGAACCTGGGGAGGAAGAAGAGATAGAACAAGAAGAACCCAAGGAGGAAGAAGAAGAACCCGAGGAAGAAGAGGAAAAGAAAGAAGTGCTTGCCGAAAATACAAGGGATACTGAAGTCCCTGAAGTTCCTATCGTGACGGAAGAGGAAGAAGACTCGGTAGCTCCTGCTGCTCAAATAGTCGAGCTAGAACTTCAAGTGCAGAACTTGGAGTTTCTCGTAGCTAAAGTGTAGGAAGAAAAGGAACAAAACAAAGAATAATTAACCGCAGAAATCCAGAAAAAGAGAAGCGAAGTTAGAGTTTGGAAATACAGAGCTTCGCATTGTTTCAAATGACTCAGAAAGGCAACAAAGAAGCTGAAGAGTATCAAGAAAAATAATTTTGAAACATTGCAGGCTGAAGTCACTATAATGGAGTAGGATTGAGCTGGGATGCTCAAATTTTGAAGGTTTTTTGCAAAGGTAAAAAAGTTGTGTGAGGACACACAACAGCTTAGGGATGGGAGGATGTTAGCCCCCTAAATTGTTCTCTTTTTTCCATATTTTCCCTTCCTAAACCATAATCATTTACCTCTGTTTTACCCTTTTTATGCACCCTCATCCTGCACTAGTCCAAGCACGATGACATATTTTGTACAAACCTTTATTCTTCATATTTTAATTCAATTTAGAATTTATTACATGATTTCTTACTTTTAAATTATTCTTTGTAACTTATCGATATCTCCAATGTTGTTTGGTGGTTAGAATGCTTATCGTGATTGCTGATCCTAGTGCAGGATCAGATCCTGTACCATTGCTAGCACAACAGAATCTTCGCGGTGGATCCAAACCCTTTCGATCACCGCCTTGACTTAAGTAGTTTCCGCCATGACAACACGTAATCCAAAGGAAGCCAAATATTAGATCCGCGAAGGGTGGAAGCTGAAGATTGGTTACGACTAGTTTTGCAAAACCGTCTTATTTTGAAGACCAAACAATCTAAATTTTGTATTTTGTTATGAAGTAGTTGAACGATCTGTTTCAGCCTTCGGCCAATAGATCTATATAATGTAATTTGTAAATAGGACTTGGGGAGTGAAAGTTTTAGAGAACAGAGAAGAACAGAGAAGTGATATCAGGTTATTTTGTTATCGCCCAAATTTGGGCTGAACGTGTATTCACACATGTATTTGCCTCAATGATCTAATAAAAAGGAATTCCACCTCGGTTTCTTGAATTGTGTTTTTATGGTTTGGTTGATTAATTAAATTAAGTGTTGAGTAGCATTTTCGCTTAAGAGGGAAATGCACTGGTTGGCTAGGGCCTAGCCAACCCAACACGTTTACCCCTTTTCTTGCTTTCTTTAATTTGTGTTTATGTTATCGAAGTGTGATTTAAATTCAAGCACATGTATTCGTATTTTGAGTGAAAGCGGATTTGCCGTGTGAAGTAAATAAATTTCTTTCTCCTGCAATTCTGTTTCCTGTACTTAATTCCAGATTGGCTTCTTCGCCTAGTTCGAGCAGGAGAAATCATCCTGCACCAGTGCACGTTGGTGTGAAATTTCTTTTCCTGCAATTTCGTTTGATTAGCTTCTTTTCCTGGTTCGAGCAGGAGAAATCACCTGCACCAACACACGTTGGTGTGTTACAACAAGTCTTCATTTACTTTCCGCAACTTTCTTTCATTGAATGATTATGAAAGGATAAATGTTTATGTTTCTTTATTTTTGCACTTCATTAAATTCAGAAACATTTACTTTTCATATATGCAATCTGGTTTTACAAAAAAATAGCACTTGTGATAATTAAACAATCATTTCAAGAATTAAAAGCTAAGTGTAGGAATCTCTGATTTGGTGCAAGAACTAGTTTCTTGTCACAGAATCTGAGTGCTCAGAACCTTGAACAGTTCAATCCCTTGCATGAAGTAGAAAAGCCTTCAGTAAAGACATGATTTATACCTTCTACGTAAATATTTGATCTTGCACTAGTGCAGGACAGATTAATGCAAGAAGGAAATCTTTAAGGAAGCAGGTTTAAGGGCCCATCTAACAAGACTACTAAAGTGCCTCTGCTGAAGAAAAACACACACTCAATAGTTAAGCATAATCTGCTAGAGTGATTGCCTTTTTATCTTTGATCTCCTTTCGAAAATTCATTCTTTCTTGTTTCAGTCTTGGATTATTTTGATGACTCAAGTTATCTTTTTCTCGTCTTGATTTGATTCTGCAATATTTCCTTCAAAGAAAGTAGGGATTTATATTAGAAAGATTCATACCATCTCTGGCATTACCTGTGCTTCATCTTTAAATTTATGAATCCCCCGAGTTGACAATTAAGTGTTGAGGAGTTTGCTTAAGTGTAATTCCTGAACCCAACATAGACCAACAGTTCCAGATAATGAAAGATACTAGCAATTTTTTGAGGGAGATAAACAGATAGAAGATTTCCTGCAGTCCATAAATGAGTTTGAAGTGCCAAATTCAAACTCAGACTATGAAGAAGACTGCCCTACTGAGGAACAATCTTATAAAGGAGAACCTCCTGACACTGCTGATATAAATATGTTAACCAAAGAACATAAAACAAAAAAATGCACTGATTTAGAAAAAGAAAATTTAGAAGTGCTGCAGTCCAACATCGACAACTTGCCAAAAGGACTAGTGTCTCTAGAAGAATTGTTTGACTTCAATGATGTTGCTAAAAAGCCAAAGATGGAGCTCACTGAAACTGAAGTTGAAGAATGCAATATAGGTAGTAAAGAAGAGCCTAAAATGATTAAATTATCCAAAACACTTCCAACTCACATAAAATTGAAATATCTTGAGCTTTTTAGAGAATTTTCTGATGTTTTTTCTTGGAGTTATGAAGATTTCAAGTCATATGATACAGAGATAATTCAGCATAAGATACCCCTCAAAGAGAACTAGAAACCTTTTAGACAAAATTTGCACAGAATAAACCTTGTGCAATTACCCCTGGTTGAGGAAGAAATCAAGAAAATGTATGATGTTGGAATCATAGTCCCCATGAGATACTCAGAGTGGGTATCCAATCTTGTATCTGCGAGAAAGAAAACAGGAAAAATATGGCTTTTCATAGACTTTAGAAACTTGAACAAAGCCTCGTTAAAGGATAACTACCCCTTGCCCAAAATGGATCATATATTACGAAGGGTAGTGGGTTCTAAGAGAATTTATTTACTAGATGGCTTTTCATGATACAACCAAGTGTTGGTACATCCTGATGATCAACTTAAGATAGCCTTCACCACACCTTGGGGCACTTTCATGTATGTGAAAATTCCTTTTGGTTTAGTGAATGTTGGTGCCACATTCCAAAGAGCCATGGATATTGCTTTCTCAGAAGAAATAGGGTAATTCATTGTGATTTACCTTGACGACATCACAATCTATTCCAAAACAGATGAAGAACACCTAATACACCTAAGAAAAGTCTTTGAGAAATGCAAGAAATATGGTCTATCCTTAAACCCCAAAAAAACTCTATTTGGCCTCCAAGAAGGTAAACTCCTAGGCCATATCATATTAGAAGAGGGAATAAAGATAGACCCAAAAAGGATTGAAGGAATATTGCAAATCAATCATCCTAGAAATATCAAAAAACTTCATTCTTTCATTGGAAATATCAATTTCTTAAGAAGGTTCATACCCAACCTAGCTGAACTCCTTAGAAACATTACAAACATGTTAAAAAGGGAAACATGAGTTAAATGGACCTTAGAAGCAAAGAAATCCTTTGAACTGGTAAAAAAAGCACTCACCCAAACACTAGTTCTAATCAGTCATGATTTTACTAAAGACTTTTTCATATTCTCCTTTACATCAGAACATACAGTTGCTGTTGTCCTATTACAGAAAAACATAAAATGACAAGAGTAGCCTATTGCATTTTTTATTAAGGCATAAAGAGATGCACCTCTGAAATACAACATAATGGAAAAACAGGCCTTTTCTTTAATCAAAGCATTAAAGGATTTCAGAGTTTACATTTTACACTCACATATTATTGCATTTGTGCCTCACTTAGTGGTAAAAGACATATTAACACAAAGTCATAATGATAAGAGAGGCAAGTGGATTGCTGTTATATGGGAATATGATTTAGAAATCAAGCCCACTGAGCTCATCAAAGGCCAAGGACTTGCCAAACTCATGGCTGAAACCAATTTTCAAGCACTTGATATGAACATGATAAATACATTAGATGAACAGGAGGAGTTGGAAACTCCACTCATTGAAGATTCTTTTCTGAATTCATCTTGGTATGCTGATATTTTATATGTTCTTCTTAATCTTAATGTCCCTCCTGGTTTGTCAAAAAAAAGGCAAAGTTTTTAAAGTTGAAAGCTGTAAATTACTGCATTTTAGATAAAAAAATTATATTGGAAAAATGCTAGTGGATTATTGCTTAAATGTTTGCCTGAGAATGATATAGATAAGATCAAGCATGAATTCCATGAAGGAGAATGTGGAGGCCACCTCTATTGGAAAAATACTGTTAACAAAAACCTTAAACCTGGCTATTATTGGCCCACCCTCTTTCAAGATATCCATAAAATGGTAGTTGCCTACCATAAGTGTCAAATATTTCAAGGAAACAGAAAGATGCTACCCTTACCTCTGCATCCTATCACTGTTGAAGCTCCTTTTCAACAGTGGGGTCTAGACTTCACTGGGGAAATCCATCATGCTTCATCTAACCAACATAAATGGATCCTCACAACAAATGATTACTTCACAAAATGTATAGAGGCCATCCCTTCTAGGAATTCCATAGACTCAGTCATCATTAAATTCCTTGAAAACCATATTTTATCTAGATTTGGCTATCCTAGGAAGATTATCACTGATAATTCTACTACCTTTGGATCCAAAAATATGGTGGAATTTTGCCACAGATATCAGATTACATTGGGCCATTCTACAGCTTATTACCCTCAAGGTAATGGGTTGGCAGAATCCTCAAACAAGAGTTTGGTAAACATCATTAAGAAGTTGCTGGAAGAAAATAAAAAGTCATGGCACAATAAGCTAGTACATGCATTATGGGCAGACAGATTGACAACTAAAAAGTCAATTGGGATGTCTCCTTATCAGCTAGTCTATGGAGAAAGTCATTTTTGAAAGTGTGCAAGTCCAAGTGCCACTACTTTGAAAGAGAAAGTCTTGTTCAGTCATACAGCTTAATCATGACTGAATAATTCTAAATTTATGCTGATAGGTTAGTGAATGAAGATTTTCCAAATTGTGTAAACTTGGCTTATCAATAGATTAGATTAGGAAAAGAGTTAATGGTTCTAAAAAGATCAAAACTTGAACCAAAGAAAGAGAGGGATGCATAACAAATTTTAGATTATAAGCCCTCAAAAGTTTTGTTTTAAAGTTTTCTACAAATAAATTCTATGTGCAGCTTGTACAAAATGCCATAGCTCATAACAAATCAGACTGTCTAATCCTGAATTTGGTTATGTTTTCAATTTTCTGTTATAGATTAGAGAATGAAAATCTGTCAAACAATTTAATCTTGACAGATATTTAGAATAGGTAGAGAAATGATGAGTTCATCAGTTTAATCTGAACTCTTGGATGATAGAAGGTTAGAAGTAGCTGGTTTCCTATTTTCAAAAAGAAAAATTGATGTTAAAGGGGTTTGCAATTCTAAAAGCACCCACTGAAGAAAAAATGCTAGGAAAGTAGGATGGGTAGGTAGAAGTTGGATTGAAATTAATCATGTTATAAATCGTATGCTGTAGATCAATACTCCAAACCAACAAATCATCAAGTTAAAATGGAGGTCTGTCAATGTGCAAAATCAAGGCACTGGTCTACTTCTTCTAGAGGTTTAATCTCTGAGGTTCTTGATGTTGGGTATGTGTTATATTCTTTCCACGACTAAGCACGCGCGGGGGGGCGATAGCCCCCCATTTGCGCTGGGCGCAATGGGGGGATCACAGGGGGGGCGGTAGCCCCCCCTATCGGGGTCCAGGGCAACGCCCCGGCGAAAATTTTTGGTCCTTAATTTCCGGCGGGTAGTCCACGTCCATGGTTTTGTGCATGGTTTTGCACATGGTATTGGGGTACGATGGTTTTCAGCCCCTGGTATTTTTGTAGATCCGGTCAAGGGAACTACGATTATGTTTTAATGCAGGGTTTATGGATTGGGGTTTATGTATTCTTCGGCATGTATATATATGTGTGTTGTAACACTAAAAGGAATATAATGAAAAATCAAGCTGGTCGTCCCGATTTGGGATCCAGGGGAAAATCTCTGTGTTTATCTGTTTATGTTTTATGCTCTTGCTATTGTTTATTTTCTGTTATAAGATTTGTGTGTAGATAATTTTTGTTCAAGGTTAAAACCTACATTTGGTATCAGAGTTGTTTCGGCTTCAAGGGGACGCCTTTGCTGCTGAGGGTTTTTTGCTTGGGCCTGAGGTAGACCCTGTTCAGTGGGAGATCTGCAAGATCGATTCTTGCTGTGAAAGAAGATGGCGAGCGGCGGGAAGATAGAGATCGAGAAATTTAATGGTCCAGAGTTTTGAGTTGTGGAAGCTCAAGATGGAGGATCTGCTGGTGGATAAAGATCAGTGGATCGCGGTAGATCCAGGTACTAAACCAACGACAATGTCAAGTGAAGACTGGAAGAAACTGGTTCGGAAGGCTAAGAGCACAATACGGTTGTGTGTCTCAGATTCAGTATTGTTGAATGTATCCGGGGAAGCTACAGCGAAGACCTTGTGGGACAAGCTAGGGACTTTGTATCAATCTAAGTCTCTGGTGAATAAGTTGTTCCTGCGGAAAAAGCTGTATAACCTGAGGATGAAGGATGGAGACTCGGTGACAGAGCATCTGAATGCCTTCAATACTGTGGTAAGTCAGCTGTTGTCTGTTGATATTAAAATCTCAAATGAAGATAAGTGCATCAGTTTGTTGTGCTCTCTACCAGACTCGTGGGACAGTCTGGTTATTGCAATAGGTAGCAATACAACTACCTTGAACTTTGATGACATTGTCTCAGCCTTGCTGTCGGAGGAAATGAGACAGAGAAATATGGAGGGTCGGAATGGAGATGCCTTATCTGTACGAGGAAGGTCCCAGAACAGAAACAAGAATAAGGTTTCGAGTGGGAGATCCAAATCTAGAGGGAGATCTAAATCTCCTGGAAAGTTTGTAAAGGTGTGCTGGAAATGCGGAAAGGAAGGACACTACAAAAAGGAATGCAGATCTAAAGCTCCCGAGAAAGGAAAGGGATCTGATGAAGCTCCTTCTGCAGAGGCAAAAACCACCTCAGATGAAGGTGGGGATGTGTATTTGGCTTTTTCTTCAAATACACATGTAGATCATGAGTCATGGTTGATTGACTCAGGTGCATCCTTTCACTTCACTCCCCATAGGGAGTGGTTCTGCGAGTATGAGAAATATGATGGTGGTGATGTCTTCCTAGGGGATGATAAGAAGGCCAGAATCATCAGATGTGGAAAGGTCAAGCTGAAGCTGTAAGGTGGAAGGATTATAACACTTCCTGGTGTTCTGTATATTCCCGCATTGGCCAGAAATCTGATTTCTGTAAGCAAGATGGATGATTCAGGTGTAAAAACAATGTTCGAGAAAGATGCCTGCAAGATGGTTCGGGGATCACTGGTATTAATGCGGGGAGTTCGGATTGGAAATCTGTACAAGCTACAAGGTAGCACTGTTATTGATGGGTGTAATAGTTCTGTGGTTCCTGAAAGTGGGACGGAAAGCCTAGCTGTGTCTAGAGAAAATACCATTCTATGGCATCAAAGGCTTGGACATATTGGAGAGAAGGGCCTTCGGATACTTCATAGAAATGGTATGGTAGAAGGTATGTCTAATTTCTCTCTGGATTTTGATTTCTGTGAACATTGTGTATATGGGAAGCAGAATCAGGTGAGTTTTCCTTCTGGTGCTAAGAGGGCAAACAAGATATTAGAACTTGTGCACAATGATGTGTTTGGGCCTGTGTCAGTTCCATCACTGGGAAAGTCTGTGTACTATGTTTCATTCATAGATGAATTCTCAAGGAATACATGGATATATTTCTTGAGGAAGAAATCTGAAGTCTTTGACAAATTTAAAGAATTTAAGGCTCTGGTGGAAAACCAGACAGAGAAGAAGATAAAGGCGCCGAGGACAGATAATGGTGGGGAGTTCTGCAAGAAGGAATTTGAAGAGTTCTGTAAGAAGTGTGGTATAGCACAGCAGAAGACTACTCCATACACACCTCAACAAAATGGAGTTGCAGAAAGAATGAATAGAACACCGATGGAAAAGGCAAGAAGCATGCTCAGTGGTACCGGGTTAGGACAAGAATTCTGGGCAGAGGCAGTGGAGACTGCATGTTACTTAGTTAACAGATCACCTTCATCAACGTTGGATGATAAGACCCCACATGAGGTATGGACTGGTAAGAAACCCTCTCTTTCACATCTAAGGGTATTTGGATGTGATGCATATGTACATGTTCCAAAGGAGAAAAGGACCAAGTTGGATAATAAATCCGAAAGGTGCATCTTTATTGGGTATAAGGATGGTTTAAAGGGTTACAAGCTTTGGAACCCAGAAACAAGGAAGGTTGTGTATAGCCGAGATGTGGTGTTTAGAGAAGTGAAAGATGTTGTTAAACATGAAGTCCTACCAAAGGAACCCGAGAAGATAGAGTTTGAGCTAAAGGAGGATGAATCAGACTCTACAACAGAAGAAGACTCAGAAGATGAAGAGCCACAAACTCCAGCTTTGAGAAGATCAGTTCGGGAAAGAAGGCAACCAGAAAGGTATAGTCCATCTGCTTTCTGTTCAGGTTTTTCCTTAACTATAACTGATGATGAACCCAGAACTATTAGGGAGGCAGTATATTCAAAGGATGGAAAACTCTGGAAGGAGGCCATGGTTGATGAAATGGAATCCTTGCACAAAAATGATGCATGGGATCTGGTGGAGTTGCCAGCTGGAAGGAACCCCATTGGGAGCAAATGGGTGTTTAAGAATAAGATGAATGTAGAAGGCAAGGTGGAGAAATACAATGCTCGGTTGGTAGCGAAAGGTTATTCCCAGGTGCCAGGAATTGATTTTGGTGATATTTTTTCTCCTGTTGCCAAGGTTACTTCTATTAGATTACTTTTATCTGTTGCTGCTGCATTTGATCTTGAGATAGAACAGATGGATGTGAAGACAACTTTTCTTCACGGGGATCTAGAAGAGGAGATCTACATGAAGCAACCTGAAGGCTTTACGGTGAAGGGTAAGAAAGAACTGGTATGCAGGTTAAAGAAGTCTCTGTATGGGTTAAAACAGTCACCAAGGATGTGGTATCAGAAATTTGATACCTATATACGGGGACTTGGTGTTGGGAAAAATACTGAGAGGGGGGGGTGAATCAGTATTTACTGTATATTCAAAACTTTACCTTTTCTTTCTTTTAAAACCCATACGCTACTTTCCTGATATAGACTCGCGTATATATGCGGATTACCTTTATGTAACTAGCGTATGCACAGAGATATTAATAAACATTCAATTCTTTACTAAGATCCTTGCATGTATTCATTCATCAGAAGTTTATATATCAGTAGAGATGTGCAGTAATAGCAGAATGAAACATTACACAAAAGCATCACATATGAACACCATGATTTTTAGGTGGAAACCCAAGTCGGGAGAAAACCACCGCTGCCATTGCTCAGCCTTCAATATTTTATTATAAAGAAAGACTTCTTACAATCATGTACTGGTGCAGATTTATACCAGCACGCAGGCACCCACCTGCAGAAGGCTACAACCTTCTCTCGTTTACCAGCCTCTCTTGGAAGGGAGCTTCAACCCCCTACTCTCGTTTACCAGTCGCACCTGGAAGGGAGCTACTACCCCCTGATATTAGCACCAGCCTCTGTTGACAGAAAGCTTCTATTATCAGACTGAAGGCTTCAACACTCAGATCCACTGCAGACCACGTTTCATCAATTTTCAAACTGGATCCAATAGCTCCAACACAACCCTTCACTCTTCAACAAACATACTTTGCCAAATGCTACAAACAGAACAGAGAACCTCCGAAACCAGAATATCAGAGTTAACCTAGACTTCAGAACAAACCTTCATAAACACATTCAACTTTGAATAATCATCAGTTTAGATATCATACGCGCTTTTCTTTAGATGGATCCGCGTATATACGCGCTTTCACTAAAGACAACTCGCGTATACATTCGTGCAACTTTTTAGAAAAACCCTAACAGGTCATACGCGCCTTTGTAGAAATATATCAGCGTATACACGCGCCTTCAGTGAGGCGAACCTGCGTATTGATCTATAAAAGATAAACTTTGCAGAATAGACCAGATCTATGAACTTACCCTGATTGCTTCAACTTCTTCAACAGATTTGTGCTAGGTCTTCATCACTTCTTTTCAGATCATCTAAGAGTTTCACCATTTCAATATCTAGAGATCTTGGACCTTCATTATGTTCATAGATACATTATATAATCAGATCTATCAATTAAGAGCAAAGTTCCACCATGCAGGTATACTTCAGAGTGAAGTATTCATTAAAGCCCAGACTCATACCCACTTTGCACAATGAATTTCTTCTCCTTATATAGGTTTACCCTTTATCAATACCATGAGTCAAAACCACATTACTTTCGATGGTATTCCTGGGCGGGGTCACATAGATGAATCATTACTCAATATAATGGGTCAATACCATGGTGGTTACCCCTGGTTTTGCACTTTATGAGCGCTTTTGCCCATACGCGACTTGGCACGTTATTTCCCGCGTGCATACGCGACTTTTCCTAGAAAAATCCACGTATGCCTTGATACATACTCTTTTCATCATAGATCTTGTACATGCTGAATTCCTTTCTTCACTACCTTCTGTACTCATTGTAGATACATCATTTGACAAGTTCATCAAGACATATTCTATTAAGCACAACTTCATCAAGTAGGTTGCTATTCAAGGACAACACTCTATCAAGTGGGTTGCCATCAAGGACAACACTCTGCATCATATTGCCAACAATCTCCCCCTTTGGACTTGATGGCAACCACAATGGTGTTTGATCACTACAACAGATAGATATATTAAGAATACAAAGACACCATGTCACTCTCCCCCTTTGACATCAAGGGCAAAGGGCGGATCAAAACCAACACAAGGTTTTTCTCCTCATGTAGAAGGAAGCGTTCTGCAGATATGTTGTACACTAAAGTGACCAAGCTCCCCCTGAGCTCATGCTGAATATTCAAACATATTTTTTTTTTTTTTTTTTTTAATGAAGTACATGACTCTATGACCTTCCTATCACCAAAGACTCATAATGACATCAAAGATCCAACCAAGTGGATTTACATATGAGACTCAAGTACCCAACCAAGTGGGTTTACACATTTTGACTCAACTACCCAACCAAGTGGGTCTACAAATTAGAACAAGTCCTTATATGACTGAATATTACAATTTTACATCATGGTCTCATCATGACATTTTCATGACAAATACCAGAAAGACCTCAAGAAAGAGATCATTTTTCAGAACCATCATAATGCCAACAATGCATTATACTCATCAAGACCAATGCTCCCCCTGAAGCTGTGCATCCAATGCATCCTTTCCATATGGCCAAGGATCCTCCTTAACTTGTGCAACCTGAACACCTTCAACAGCAAGTCATCCGCAACAAACTCTGCATGATCTGTCCATATCTCTGATTCATAAGACTTCCATCTCATCCAACAGATACTCTTTATCAAACCGGGCTCATCCATGATCTTCAACATAAGAAACCAAGTATCATATCATCATTATTTAGAACTGAGAAAATAAGTTGATACATAGTCAATAATACAGTTATTAACAGTCAGACTGATGCTCCCCCTGAACCTCTGCTCCAGATCTTCAGCTATCATATAAATTCTCTTATCATCAATGCATACGCAACTTGTGTCTGAGGTAACTCGCGTGTATACGCGACTGTGTTTCAGGAAACCTGCGTATACAATTTAATCTTCTGAATTTATGCAGATTTGTTCTTTTGACTGGCAGAGAATACTCCCAGCTTCTATCTTAGATACTTGAAAGCTTCCTTGGGCAGAGGTTTGGTAAAGATATTAGCAACTTGTTCTTTGGAGGGAACATACTCCAACTTCACCTTTTGTTCAAGCACTTGTTCATGTAAGAAGTGATACTTGATGGGAATGTGCTTGGTCTTCGAATGCATAACAGGATTCTTTGAGATACTGATGGCACTTGTATTATCACACATAATGGAGATAGGAGAAGTACATTTGATTTGAAAATCTCCCAAGGTTTGTATCATCCAAAGGAGTTGAGTGCAACAAGATGCGGCAGCCACATATTCTGCTTCAGCAGTAGATAAGGCAATAGAACTTTGCTTCTTACTAAACCAAGATACCAACCGAGGCCCCATATAGAATGCACCACCACTTGTGCTTTTTCGATCATCAACATTTCCTGCCCAATATGCATCAGAGTAAGAATGAAGAATAAGATCAACATTCTTTGGATACCATAGTCCAAAGTCTTGAGTTCCTTGCAGATATTTGAATATTCTCTTGATAGCCTGAAGATGAGACTCTTTTGGATTAGCTTGGAATCGTCCAACAATCCCAACAGCATGCATAATGTCCGGTCTAGTCCCAGTGAGGTAAAGTAGACTTCCTATCATTGATCTGTATTCTGGTTGATTCACCATGGGAGAATCATCATGAGAACTGAGATTTCATCCGGTTATCATTGGTGTACTTACAGGCTTGCATTCTTCCATGCCATACTTCTTCAAAATTTGCTTAAGATATTTTGTTTGTGATAGGAATATACCATCTGTAGTTTGATGCACTTGCAAGCCAAGAAAGAAAGTTAGTTCCCCAAGTAAATACATCTCAAATTCTTGCTGCATAATTGAAGCAAATTTTTGACTCAAGGATTCTTCATTACTCCCAAAAATGATATCATCAACATATACAATCACAATCAACAGTTTGTCATGTTCAATTTTTGTGTATAGGTTTCTATCAGCAGACCCTTTTGAAAATCCTTGTTGATGGAGATATTTATCAAGACGATAGTACCATGCCCTTGGAGCTTGTTTGAGACCATATAGAGCCTTTTTAAGTTTACAAACAAGATTCTTGTCATTTCCCAAAATGAATCCCTCTGGCTGTTCTATATAAACTTCTTCTTCAAGATCACCATTGAGTAAATTTGATTTGACATCCATTTGATAGACTTTGATTTGTTGAGAACTTGAAAAAGAAAGAAACATTCTTATGGCTTCAAGTCTAGCTACAGGAGCAAAAGTTTCTTCAAAGTCTATACCTTCTTGTTGAGTGTACCCTTTGCAAACCAATCTGGCTTTGGTTCTTATAACATCCCCATTTTCATTTAACTTGTTCTTGAATATCCATTTGGTTCCAATGACATTTTTATCATGTGGTCTTGGTACCAATTCCCAAGTGTGATTCTTTTCAATTTGATCAAGCTCTTCATTCATGGCTTGAATCCAACATTAATCTTTGCTAGCTTGATTGACATTTTGGGGTTCAATTGTGGATAGGAATTCCAAATAGTTAGAAGATCCCACAAGAGTCCTCCTTGTTTGTACACCTGATTCCTTGTTTCCCAAAATTTGAGATTCAGGATGATTCTTTTGAACATATATGGATGGAGCTTTTTCTGATAAATCATCTTCAGGTTCTTCATTGGATCCATTGTCTATATCATTTCCATTTGATGTAGAAGGACAAAAATCACCATCATCTTCTTCTGTTGCTTGTTTTTCTTCTTTAAGGGCTGTAGGAGACTCATCAATGACAACATCAATACATTCAACAATATTTCGAAGCCTTTTATTGAAACATTTGTATGCTCTGCTTGTAGATGAGTAACCAAGAAGTATCCCTTCATCTGATCTAGGTTCAAACTTGCCAAGCTTTTCATCATTATTTTTGATAAAGCATTTACTTCCAAAAATTCTAAAATTCTTTACAGAGGGAGAATTACCATACCAGAGTTCATATGGAGTTTTGTCACTATTTACCCGCACATGTGCCTTGTTGAGAATATTTGCTGCTGTATGTGCTGCTTCTCCCCAGAACATATTAGGAGTTCCAGAATCATCAAGCATAGCTCTAGCCATTTGTTGAATTGTTCTATTCATTCTTTCTGCTACGCCATTTTGTTGTGGAGTGCCTGCTACAGAGAACTGTCTCTTTATGCCATGTTGTTCACAAAATTCAAAGAATTCATTTGATGTATATTCTCCTCCTTGATCAGATCTAAGACATTTGATTTTAGATCCAATTCATTTTCAACCAGTGCTTTGAAGATCTGAAATTTCTCAAATGCTTCATCTTTGTGTTTAAGCAACCCAATCCAACACATTCTAGAGAAATCATCAATAAATAAGATATAGTATTCTTCTCCACGTGGAGACTTTTTCCTCATAGGTCCACAAATGTCAGTATGAACAAGTTCAAGAGGCCTACTTGATGATCTTTCTTTGGCATTAAATTGTACTCTGGTCTGCTTACCAAATTGGCAGGATTTGCATATGATACTTTCTGGTGGAGTAATATTGGGAAGACCACGACAGCTTGAAGTCTGCTTGCTTTGTTGATTTGAGAGAAGCTTAGATGCCCCAACCTTCTATGCCATAGCCAATTTTCTGAATATTTTCTCAAGTAACATTGATCTTTGCAGTTCTTCAATACATATAGGTTGCTTGGAGTTCTTTTCCCTTTTATAATAGTTCTACTTGTATCCAGATCACGAACCACACATTCTTTTGAACTGAAGACAACTTCTGTACCTTGATCACACATTTGAATTACACTTAACAGGTTATGCCTTAATCCATCCACATACTTGACATCATTAGCCTTCACCTTTTCTTTTAGAAACACAGACCCTTTTCCTTTAATTATAGCAGGATTATCATTTCCAAAAGTAACTTTCTTTTCCTTTTCTAGAGCATTATATGAAAGAAGTTTGCTTTTGTCACCTGTCATGTGTCTTGAGCACCCACTATCAATGTACCATTGATTTTCTTCACCTTTTGCAAATAACGCTATCCCACAATTTTCAACCTGTAATTCCTTCTTTTTCCATACTTTGGAACTTGAAGAAAAATGTTGTTTTGTCTGGACTTTGCTCCTACATTCAGATTCTTCATGACCAAAGTTATTGCAATAAGCACATTCAACTTCATTTTGAAGAGGAGAAAAATTGTTATAGGTGTTCCCTTTTGGTTCAATATCCATCCTTTTCTTTCTTGCTTCTCTTGTCATGATGGTTTTATATGCAACACATTGAACAGCTTTATGACCAAAATTGTGACATGAGAAACATTGTCCATTGAAGTAGAAATTTCTGCGATCATGAATTATTCTATTTGAATTTACCTGTTGATTGTTGCTTCTTTGAGAGATATCCCTGTTAGTGTTCCTTTTACTGTGATGATCATGCTTTACCTGTAAAGATTCTTTTTGAGTGGTTGAATGTAGTAAACCAGTTTTAGCTGCTTTTAGATAATTTGGTGCTAAAGCCTGAGAGGATTCTCCGGTATATCCAAGACCTGTCTTAATCAGAGGAGATTGTTGAACTTTGATAATCTCTTCTAATGTTTTAGATCCTTTAGCAAATCTAAGATTTAGATTCTTTAATTTCTCAAGTTCTTTTCTCAGACTTACTACTTCACATTCTAATTTTTCATTATGTTTCTTTGCTTCTTCATTCTGCCTTTTCAGAGTCTCTATGATTATTTTACTTTCTTCCAGGCATATTTTGAGTTGATTTTTTTGATCAAGAAAATCATTGTCATCTAGAGCGTCCATAAAAGTATCCTTATCGTCTCTAGAATTATTTTCAAAAGCCATGAGAAGTCTAAGTTCTTGTTCACATTCTTCCTCACTGTTAGATACCCCATCACTGTCTTCATTTGTATAGTAGCTTTTCTTAGTGCTAGACCGGTTCTTATTTCTTCTTGCTACTTCTTTCTCTTTAGCATATGTTTCTTTATAAGGACATTTTGCAGCATAATGACCAACTCTTCCACAATTAAAACATTTGAAAGGGAGCTTACCTTTGAATCTTCCGGTTCCCAGTTGGAGCTTTCTCACAAAGTTTGCCTCATCTTCTTCTGAGATATATCCTGACCCTTCCAATTTTTGAACTTCTTTCCCTTTTGTAGAAGCTTTAAAAACAACTTCTTTGACTTCAGATGATCCTCCTCTCCTCATTTCGTATGCAGTCAATATACCATGAAGTTGCACCATAGTAAGATTTTGAAGGTCCTGTTTTTATTCAAGAGCAGAAACTTTTGACTCAAACTTGGTCGTTAGTGATCTCAAAATTTTCTCAACCAAAGTGGATTCGGTTATTGTTTCTCCCAGATTTCTCATACGGTTTACAACATCATCAACACGTAAAAAGAAACCAGCAATATTCTCATCACTATGCATTTTTAAGTTTTCATACTCAATTATGAGAGATTGAAGTTTTGCACTTCTTACCTTTGCATCACCTTCATAGCTTAGGATGATTTTGTCCCATATCTCCTTTGCTGTATTAGCTGCATGACTTTGAAAAATTCTGCTTCAGTTAGGCTTCCAGTTATAGCATTGACCGCTTTTGCATTTGATTCATAATTATTTATTTCAGTTGGATCTGTTGGTGTAGCAGCTGGATATTGATATCCTTGTTCAACAATGGCCCATATATCTACTCCCATAGACTGAAGATAGGATCTCATCCTTATTTTCCAGAAGATTAAATTTCTTCTGTTGAAGAGTGGAGGTTTGATAGATGCTGTTCCCTCGTGATTGCTCATCCTGCTTGATCTTCCTTCTAGCGGTTAAGCCTTTTCAGAAGGACCTGCTCCGATACCAATTGTTGGGAAAAATACTGAGAGGGGGGGGGGTGAATCAGTATTTATTGTATATTCAAAACTTCTACCTTTTCTTGCTTTTAAAACCCATACACTACTTTCCTGATACAGACTCGCGTATATACGCGGATTACCTTTATGTAACTAGCGTATGCACAGAGATATTAATAAACATTCAATTCTTTACTAAGATCCTTGCATGTATTCATTCATCAGAAGTTTATATATCAGTAGAGATGTGTAGTAATAGCAGAATGAAACATTACACAAAAGCATCACATATGAACACCATGATTTTTAGGTGGAAACCCAAGTTGGGAGAAAACCACTGCTGCCATTGCTCAGCCTTCAATATTTTATTATAAAGAAAGAATTCTTACAATCATGTACTGGTGCAGACTTATACCAGCACGCAGGCACCCACCTGCAGAAGGCTACAACCTTCTCTCGTTTACCAGCCTCTCCCGGAAGGGAGCTTCAACCCCCTACTCTTGTTTACCAGTCACACCTGGAAGGGAGCTACTACCCCCTGATATTAGCACCAGCCTCTGCTGACAGAAAGCTTCTATTATCAGACTGAAGGCTTCAACCCTCAGATCCACTGCAGACCGCGTTTCATCAATTTTCAAACTGGATCCAACAGCTCCAACACAACCCTTCACTCTTCAACAAACATACTTTGCCAAATGCTACAAACAGAACAGAGAACCTCCGAAACCAAAATATCAGAGTTAACCCAGAATTCAGAACAAACCTTTAGAAACACATTCAACTTTGAATAATCATCAGTTTAGATATCATACGTGCTTTTCTTTAGATGGATCCGTGTATATACGCGCTTTCACTGAAGACAACTCGCGTATACATTCGTGCAACTTTTTAGAAAAACCCTAACATGTCATACACGCCTTTGTAGAAATATATCAGCATATACACGCGCCTTCAGTGAGGCGAACCTGCGTATTGATCTATAAAAGATAAACTTTGCAGAATAGACCAGATCTATGAACTTACCCTGATTGCTTCAACTTCTTCAACAGATTTGCGCTAGGTCTTCATCACTTCTTTTCAGATCATCCAAGAGTTTCACCATTTCAAGATCTAGAGATCTTGGACCTTCATTATGTTCATAGATACATTATAGAATCAGATCTATCAATTAAGAGCAAAGTTCCACCATGCAGGTATACTTCAGAGTGAAGTATTCATTAAAGCCCAGACTCATACCCACTTTTCACAATGAATTTCTTCTCCTTATATAGGTTTACCCTTTATCAATACCATGAGTCAAAACCACATTACTTTCGATGGTATTCCTGGGCGAGGTCACATAGATGAATCATTACTCAATACAATGGGTCAATACCATGGTGGTTACCCCTGGTTTTGCACTTTATGAGCGCTTTTTCCCATACGCGACTTGGCACGTTATTTCCCGCGTGCATACACGACTTTTCCTAGACAAATCTGCGTATGCCTTGATACATACTTTTTTCATCATAGATCTTGTACATGCTGAATTCTTTTCTTCATTACCTTCTGTACTCACTGTAGATACATCATTTGACAAGTTCATCAAGACATATTCTATTAAGCACAACTTCATCAAGTAGGTTGCTATTCAAGGACAACACTCTATCAAGTGGGTTGCCATCAAGGACAACACTCTGCATCATATTGCCAACACTTGGCTTCACCAGAAGCAAGGAAGATCATTGTGTTTATTTTAAATTAATTAGTGATCGTGTTATATATCTGGTCTTGTATGTGGATGATATGTTGTTGATTGGAAATGACAAAGAAATTATCCAAGATTTGAAGACCCAACTGTTCTCCAAATTCGACATGAAGGATCTGGGTGCTGCAAACTATATTTTGGGCATGGAAATTAAGAGAGACCGGGAAAAGAGGAAGCTCTGGTTAAACCAGAGGAAGTATGTCGAGACTATATTGCAGAGGTTCAATATGCAGGATAGTAAACCGGTGAATGTTCCTATTCCTGTAGGTGTAAAGCTGTCTGCTGAACAGTGTCCCAAGACACAAGAAGAAGAGAAGTATATGTCCCGTGTTCCATATGCAAGTGCAGTGGGTAGCCTGATGTATGCAATGGTCTGTACTAGACCAGACATTGCACATGCAGTGGGAGTATTGAGCAGGTTTATGTCAAACCCAGGGAAGGAGCATTGGACAACAGTGAAGCGGGTTTTCAGATATTTACGTGGCACTAGTGATTATGGCTTGTGCTACCAGTGAAGACCAGGATTGGAAAGAATGTTGGACATTCGTGGTTTTGTTGATGCAGACTGGGCTGGAGATCTGGACCAAAGAAGATCTACAAGTGGGTATGTGTTTAGCCTATTTGGAGGCGCAATCAGTTGGATGAGTAAAAGACAGTCTGTAGTGGCTCTTTCAACTATAGAGGCAGAATACATAGCAGCCACTCATGCAAGCAAGGAAGCAGTTTGGTTGCAAAGATTGTGTTCAAGTATGGGGTTGGTACAGCAAGCTATAAGGATAGACTGTGATAGCCAAAGTGCAATTTTCTTGGCTAAGAACCCTGCTTATCATTCAAAGACAAAGCACATTGATGTTCAATATCACTTTGTTAGAGATATGGTTGAGGCTAAAAGGGTGTTGCTGGTAAAGGTGGACACTTTGAAGAATGTTGCAGATGCATTGACAAAGTCTATGAGCACTCAGAAGTTCTCTTGGTGTAGAGAAACAATGGGTGTTGAAGAATTGGGCCAATGACTAAGCCCTCCTATTGTCCCCCCGTTGAAAGAAAACAACAAGTGGGTTTTTGGCCCCTGGTATTTTTGTAGATCTGGTCAAGGGAACTACGATTATGTTCTAATCCAGGGTTTATGGATTGGGGTTTATGTATGCTTCGGCATGTATATATATGTGTGTTGTAACACTAAAAGGAATATAATGAAAAATCAAGCTGGTCGTCCCGATTTGGGATCCAGGGGAAAATCTCCGTGTTTATCTGTTTTATGTTTTATGCTCTCGCTATTGTTTATTTTCTGTTATAAGATTAGTGTGTAGATAATTTATGTTCAGGGTTAAAACCTACACTTGACACCTCCCCAAGTGGAGCCACTGTTAGCCATCAATAAATTTTGTTAATATCAAAATATGGCTAAGTATTGATCTTAGATTTCCAAAAACAAATTATTATGAAATATTGTGAGTTTTGGAAATCTCACTGCATTCATTATCTGAAGCCTATATGTTTCACTGAAAATTATTCATCTCTGCCTTCTCAAGTTTACCCTACTGCTCTAAGAAGACTCCATTTTCTGGGTTATCCCCCCCATTCTCACCATCCCTCCATACTTTTTCCTCATTCACCCTTTCTTCCCTTCTAACCCTCATTTTCCCCCTTGAAAAACCCATTTTTCCCTTACCCTAAACCCTTAGAAACCCCTTTATTCATCATTTTTCTCTAAAAATACTTCAACAATGTAAAAGTCCCTTTTACATTGTTTAAACCTAACCTTCTAAAACTATAAGACTCTTAAAAACCCTCGTATAAAGACCCCCCTTAAACTTTGAAAAATCATATTAACGGGCCCTACCTTCCACTTGGCCCTACCTCCCAATTGAGAACTGACACCTGTCCATAGGCTCCACCCTCCAGACCTATGCTCTACTCCCCTTATTCAGTCTGCACCGTTGATCTTACTCCTTGAGATCCGATGGCCCAGACTTAATATCGCACAGAAAAATTGCATCGATGTTAAGACCCTTACCCTGCGCGAAATAAGTGGTATTCACCCTGCTACGTGTCGATTAATCTATGGTATCGCGCGCTCATCGCCCAATACTACTTACTGCCCCCAGCGCACATGATAAACCACCGTGGTTTCCCAAAACCGCTTTCTCCCTCCGCGCCAAAATTTGAAAGTTCCCGCCTCCATCTGAATTCTTCCTAGTTCTGCCTCCGGAACCACACCACTACACCCTCTCCTCCTTTGCAGATGCTTCCGGACCACCCCGAAACCCTTAAAAACGCAGTCTTACCACTCCTCATAGGTTTTAAGCTAACATGTGTTTGGTGTGTGCAGGTTTAATGGTGGGATGCCCAAGGGGCATTCCAATGATTGAAAATGGTCAAATTGACCTCTGGATGACGATTCAGTAGGTAAAATTCACATAAAATAAAGCCAGGGGTTTGCATAAAGATTTACCCTCGATGGATCATGATCATCGTAGGGTTATAAACCCTCATACCACAAAGAAGACTGCCTCCCTGCACAAAAAACAAACAAACAATCAGAGAAAAGTAGTAAAAGGATGAAGAACAAAAAGGTCAATGGCCTAATCCTAAATCAAAGGATTAACACAGAGGATTAGCCAGGCAGAGTAGAGATTAAAGGAAGATAAAGATAGGCATAGAATGATCAGATGATTAAAAGTTTAAAAACAGAGGAAAAAGGATAGTAAAACATTTTATTAAAGTTAAATCAAGGTTCGAAGGCCTAATTAGAGTCTGATGATTCAAACAAAGGCAAATTAACCTAAAGGCATCTTTGAATGACTCAACAAGGAAGTATTTACCTCTCCAAAGACCAAACTGCCACCTACAGCATGATTTCTTTCAAGGAAGGCATTAGACAGTTATTACACAGTCAGAGATATTTTGGAAGTAGCTCAATAGTTATTATAAAGTTATTACAAAGCCTTTAAAGTCAAATATTTCAACTAAAATTAACTCAGAAGTTAAGACAAAAGTTATTGTTTCAGAGTAACTCTTTCAGATATTTTTTTCCTTGGGCCTTGCATGGTCTCAAAGGTCAAAAATCATTAAATCTGCAATAAATAACACCTTAACCCTAGTTTTCAATTCCACCTCCTCATTTGCATATAAATATTTCATAGGAGCTTCATTATTAATGTTGGTTGCTGAGTTAAATTTGGGATTGATGGGTTGTTGAGCTAGTTGAGGAATATTAGGCTAGATAGAGAAATATTTGAGCTGTAAAGACCCATTGTACTGGAGTATATAACTGGTTTGAACATCAATAGTACAAGCACATTCATAGGATCCTTGACCTATGTTAATGGTGAAGTTTTCCTTCTCTGTTATTTTTTTTTTCTTATGTTACACATTCTGTCCATATTCTCTGATAAAGAACATAAAATTTAGATTAGGATTTGTTATTAAAGCACCCTATTTCTGTCTGCAATCTTTATCTTTATGTTTTCTTCTGCAAGGTTTGATTGGAGGATTCTTATTTTCCCTTCAGTTTTATCTAGCTTGTTTCTTTAAGAATGATTTAATAGAGTATAACCAGGGAATTTTTGGTGAATCCATGTTCATTGGTACGACTTGAGAAGTTGTTTTAAGGAATGATTTCAATAGACTGTAACCAGGGAAAGTAATGGTAAGTCCATATTCATTGAGTACAACTTGAGATATTGTTTTTAAGATATTTTTTTAAGTATGCTTAATAGAGTCTAAACCAGGGAAGTCTATGGTATGCCCTTTCCTCTTGTCTGCCTTAAAAATTTGCTTTGAAAGGTCCCTAGAGAGTTGGTCAAAATCAGATTAGATTATTTCTGTTTGATCTTAGGCTGCTCTCATTGTTATCTTGCATGTTTTCTTTATTTGAAAGTAGTCTTAGGATTACTGGATTGTTGTCTTAGAGGTTTGCTTATTGAAAGTTTGTCTAAACAAGTCTATGGTTTGCCCTGTCCTTTGGCTTGCTTCAAATAGGTACCTATAAGGCTTTTCTTGTCTAAGTAGAGCTAGAAGATTCTTAATTGACTATAGCTTTGCTGCCTTCACAACTTATTATTTTTTCATATCACAACCTAATCTAAAGAGATCCATTTAATATAGATAGCTTGCCCTATGAATATCCTGTAGAGTTTTTGAACAATTAAACCCTTTATGACTCCACAGCCCAATGGATTAATGTTGTCCCACAGTCTATAATCCAGCTAAAACATTCTCTCAAAAAACTCCAACCTTTTATCTATCAAATGACCTTTCAATCAACAAAAATCAACAAAGTTCTCAGAGCTTCATAACTAACCTAATATCATAGACAAAAACATAAAGAATATCATTCAAAGATACTTATATAGAGAGATCACTCTTTGAATCTAGGAAGGCTAGATCCTAGGATTCAAAAGTGGTTCTTATGTGGCCCCTTGCAGCATTTGTTCTTGCCAATCTTGCGAATCATAGGGATCCAACACATAGCAAACCCTAGCTTAGTTGGAAGAGGAAATTAGGGTTTGGTGTAGGCAAAACAGGGGATTTTGGGACTGCCTTGTAGAGGGAGGGGAATGAAGGGGTTAAGGGTTGTATAAATTCTTGGGGAAATTTTAGGGGATAGGGATAGATTTTAGAGAGTAGGGGAAAGTGTAATTTCAAGAATTGAGTGAGGGGAAAGGGTCCAAAAGGGAAAAACACATGCCTAGTCTCGAAAAAGTGTCAAATTGTAGCAATAGGCTAGGTTTTGTAGAAAAATGATGATTTTGAGGGATAGGAGTGATGGGAAGTGTTTATGAAGGTATATTAAGGATATGAGGAGGTGTAAGAGCATCAGGATACAAGCCTTGTTGATCATTTAACCATGGAAGTCATTAAACCAAGAAAAAGCCCTCAAAAACCCTAGATGGACAAGGGACAAACAAAGTAATGAGATTATGGGTAGGAAAAAAGGATGGAAATGAGAGGCACAAGCCATTTGGAGTCTGTAGGAGTTACATGGTGATCATGAAATGGAAAAATGGTAAGATAGTGAAAAAATTTCTCTAAGGATAATGAAGGCAGTGAGATTTCTGAAACTCACAATGTTCATGGAATTTTGTTTTTAGAAATCTAGGATCAACATTTAGTCATATACAAATAGAAAAAATTACTGATGAATAACACTGAAAAAAATATATATATAACAACATAACAAAGCTAAGTGACCATACATGGTTTTCCTACTGAGACCACAACTACCTAAGGATACAAATACAACCAACATAAATACCCAAAAAAATTACTCAGACCCGAATATTCCATCATGTTTCCACGTGGCTGATGGAAGGATTCCTGGATATGAGACCCCATATATGCTATCCTTCCTTCCATGCTTACAACCCTTGCTTGGAGTTGCTTTTGACCTCACTGGAGAGAAATGAACTTGTTAATGTGTCATTGATTATGCTAAAGATCATTCATGAAAACAATGATCTCATTGCGGTTGTGTCTATCTCGAGCTAATGGATCCACCATTGCTGTCAGTTGCTGAATTTGGGCTTCGCGGACATCAAAGGGCGGTGGAAGATCAACCCTTATTGGCGAATTACCACGCTGTTGCGCAAGCTCCTCCTTGTCATCCTCCTTCTCGACACAATGACCAACCTCTTGGCCTCGCAAACCAACATCACAACATGCCCTCCCACTTTGGCATATCATCTTGCCCTTGTTGTCCACTTGACAAAGCCTACGCAGACCATCCGTAGGGCCCCTACCCACAAGGCATTGAGTCCACCTAGACTCTCGCACCCAAACCCTCTGCCTAGTTAGACAGTCAAGAGTCCTCACCACTAGCCATATGTCATCTTCCCCTTCTGAGACCCCACTGTCACCTAAAAAATTCCAAGAAACGACAAGCCAATGTACCCTCATTGCATGTCTAACCCCTATACATACATGCCTCCCCTCCATCCTTTTGAGAGCTCATCCTTGCCACCGGGATCTTACAATTTCCTCCCCAGTTAAAATAAATCCCCTAGTTTCCAACCCCACACCACCCTGAACCCTGTCGACATGAGTGCGAAGAGAGGGGGAAACACAAGGCAACCAAGGGAACTTCATACCCTCGACATTCTTTCGAGCTCCTACCCAATAGGCCACAAACTACACCCTAGAAGCCCCACAGAAAAAGAACTAGATTAAATAAAAAATAAAACCATATTTAAAACCTGTACTTTCAGGTGAGTTGACTAGTTGCACTCCTCACGGCTGCCAAGTTCCTTACAGGGAGTGCAACCACCCTTTCCACCAACTGCTCCAAACACCCAGTTCACTCCAATTTCCACACAAACCTTCGTACTGTGCTTCATCAGACCCACCAACCAGGGCTCCAAGGTAGTCGACTAGTAAGAAATGCACAAAAAACTCCAAGTCGCACACACTGGAACATAAAGCCACTTGAAGCAAGAAAATTTTGTGCCCCCAGGTCCCAAACGTCTAACCCTTCCTCCCTCCTAAGAACCCAAAAAGCATGAGTAGTCTAACCTGCGAAACAACATACCCCCAGTCCAACATCTCAAATACCAGAGTGGCCTGGACTAGGAACCACCCAACTCTGTTATAGAATTGTGTCTCTCGGCACTTGTAACCCTCATCACCCAAGGGCCACAAACCTTCATCATTCGCACGCCCATGATGTTAAATCGATTGGGATCCCCCAAAATCTTCACCGATAAAGTGCCAAGTGAGGTGGCCTCCATACTACCAACTTGCATTATTGTCGCGTGGGAAGGGGGATGTCGGTCATCTTCCATGTTGCCAGATCGTTCTCTATCACCCTCATTGGGGAGTGTTCTAAAATGTATGTTAATTTAAAATGATTTCTATTTTTAATTGGAATTTTTGATTAAGTATCAAATAATTTTATATTTAGAAGTGTTTAAATTTTACTGTGCCAAGAGGCCCTCTATAGCTCAGTATGGGTACATGTCAAGTGTAAATGTTTAATATTTAACATTTAACAAATTTAATTTAATGTCAATGTCAACACTAATCATAGTATTAAAAATTGGTTGTTCTGAACCAGAAATTGGTCAAAACGGTCTGTTCATTAGCTAAAACCATCGAACCTCTCAAAAATCCATGTCAGATTCCCCATTTAGCCAAATTGTTAGACCAATCGAGCCTACACCGACCGATTTATGACAAAGTTGGTCGATTTTCCCATAAATTGGTTGGTTATGTCATAAACTAGCTAGTTCATTGCCACGACGCCCGTGGACCCACCAGACACATTTTTGGAGGCTTGTGAGGTGGTTTGGAGGGAAATTTAGGGTTGTTTCCCTTCAAAAGTATCTCCTCCAAGCCAATAAAAGGAGGTCTCCCCTCTCGTTTGCCTCACACATCTCATTTAGAGTTTCTGTGAAGTTCATTGGGAGCTTGGAGAGTGTTGCGTTTTTACTGAAGTAGACATATTGGAGGCTTGGAGTTGGACTTGGAGCTATTTTGGAGATAGTTTGGAGCCGTTATTCAAGTTGGCATCTTCAAGAGGAGGCTAAGAAAACCACTTTTCATTTCCATGTAAGAATTCTCACTTGAAAAAATCCATATTTCACTATTTTTCATGTATTTAATTTTTTATGTGTTACATGCTACATTGCTATCAAATTTCTAGTTCTATGCTATCAAATTTTGTAGGCTAAATATGCCCCATTTTTTTCCCAAATTTATCTTAGGTTTTCAATTTTTCTTACCTGCAAATTTATTGGCAAATTTCTTTGCAAATTTCAAATATTTCTAGCCACCATGCCTCCAAAATCCAATGAAAATTCATGGGCTCATTGTGATGTGATTGATGGAAAAATGATATGCAAATTTTTCAATAAATCTATTGGAGGCAGGGATATTATCAAGTTGAAACAACACTTGGCTGGGATAAGAGGCCAACTAAATCCATGTGATGTACCAAAGGAAGTGATAGGTCCTGCTAGGGTAGAATACCTTGCCAATTTGAGAAGTATTTGTTGAAAAATGTTAGTAGGTTCGGTCTTCATAAATTTATTTGAGTCATTATGTAATGTACTTGTCAAAAGAATAAAGAAATTTTTTTATTATTATTGTAACAATGAATTATTAAAGCATGGGTTTCATTCTTTGGTCATCATTATATTACTCAAAGTCCCCATTGTGGACTCCTACGATTAATATTGATTCATTAGAGTCATTGTATATTTTATAAGACCCTTCTTGGACTTTTGAATCATGGAAAAATGATTATTTTTGAGTAAAATATGAATTATGCCACCTCCACACCAAGTCAACCTAAAGGAGATTCAACCTCACTTGGAGCAGATTGAATTCATTTGAACACACTCACTCACTCAAGTTTGATATCTTAATAGGTCAGCTCTCAAGTCTAAGATGCCCCTCAGGAGGTCACCATCATCGAGTATCTTGACCGCTGCTCGGCGATGCCCTCAAGTTAGGTCACCGGTTTAACTTCCCAGCCCTCAGGAGGTCAGCCCCGCATCTCTGGTAGATCGATCAAAGTTGGGAAAAAGTGTGAAGTGGGCTAAGGAGGCTAAAAGAAGTACGAGTTTGGCTAAGGAGGAAAGAAAAAGAAAAATTGAAATTTTTTTCTATCTCTCTCTCTCTCTCTCTTGTACCCTACTTTTGAATATCAAAGTATTTTTTCTATTGTTGTTGCCAGTTGTTGCCCGTTGTTGCATAGTCAAAGTTGCTGGGGTAAAATTGTTGTTACTACAAGGTAAAAATAATGGAAGGGCTGACTTGGTGTGGAGGAAGGTATGGTCTAAGTCTAGAGTCTTGGATTATCGTAGGAAAACTATTGAAGGAAGAATTGTTGACTGGGTTTTCCCCGAGAGTGGGGGTTTTCCCTGGCTATCCACCTACATCTGGTTCCCTTGATATTTGTGTTATTGTTTTGGTAATTTCTTGATGAACTAAGATAAAATAATATCATAATAAAGTCAATAAGAATACAATAATATCACAAGTAATTATCAATTATAGGAAAATATTTCTGCCTTTCTGATTTTCTAACATGGTATCAGAGCTAAGGTGAAGAAGAGAGAAAAAGGCAGGTTGAAGATCTATTGAAAGGAGACTAAGGAATCTCAAGAATTTGAATAACGGATCGTCAAAGGGGGTCATATAAGGAAAGAAGCTTACTATCTTCAAGGAAAATTTTTAACTCAATAAATGGAGAGAACAAGCTTGAAGGAGCTTCAAATTATAGGTCATGGAAAAAGAGAATTGACCTCATTCATGAAAAGAACAAAGTATTGGATTTGGTTAAAGGGAAAGTAAAGAAGCCTACTGAAGAATCTAGTGATGCAGATAAGGTGAAGTTTAGAGAATTTGAAATATTGGCCATGACTTTAATGGTAGATGGAATAAAGGACAATATTGTCCCATATATATCCAACATTGACCATGCTCAATAGATGTATGAGGCCTTATCAAATTTATTCACTATCAAGAAAAGTGTTCAAGTAGAAAATTTGAAGAATGAACTAAGGACCACAAAAATGAAAAAAAGATGATTTTGTGGTTTCCTTCTTTGTGAATATAGCTATAATTAGAGATGAACTTCTATCCATAGATTATATTGTACAAATAAAAAACTTGTGATTACTACATTATTCGGGTTTCCACCTTCTTGGAGTGATTTTTCTTCAGGAATCAAGAGCTGGAAGGAAAATCCCACATTTGAATAATTATGGAATGCTTGCAGCCAAGAGGAGATGAGAATCACATTAGTATCCAGCAATGAAGAAGTTTCAAATTCCTACACTGCTCATCATAAGAAAGGAAACTTCAAGAAGTCAATAGGACTAAGAACAAAGGTATACATGTCCAAAATAAAATTCTACCAATGTCATAAAATGGGTCACTATAGAAGTGATTGTATTGACAATCCAAAGAATAAGAAAATGGAAAGAGACCAAGCCGATGTTTCTGAAGAAAGATATCCCAAGAAGAATAAAGTCGAAGAATCAAATATAAGTACTTGCATTACTAAGTCCTTTTCTCTGAGCCTTAGTTATTTCATTTTGCATTTTTTATTTGTAGTACTTGTATGTTTAACATACTTTTGGAAAGACATTTTTGAATTGTTTTTATAAGGTTATAGTTATCCATCAAGCTTGGAGGGAGCCCTAACCAACTTCCAAAGATAATTATCTCACTCCTTTTCAGTTTTGGTTCCCTGTACCTATTTAAGTTTGTTTATATTAAATACTAATAACATTTTTATTTCTATTTTCATGATTAGGAAAATTTTTGTTGTATTCTCAAGGATTATGGAAGAAAGATTGACAAGACAAAGCTTTGTAATTACAAGGTTTTTCAAGGAACAAAGTTATGCCTTAAACTATAAGGATTTTATCTATTCATAAAGGTTTATTCATTCTTTTTTATATTCTAAGCTTTATTGGATCATATAAATTCTTGATTGGGTGATTCAACATTAGATAAATCTATCCTCCTCATATCTTTTATTTTTCTTATAAAACCCTAACTTAAGGGTATGTCGGTGATAATATGTGAAACCCTAGCCTACTCAGGGTTATTGATGAAGTCTAAAGAAAATGTTTGTTATTTTGATGAAGTCATGTTTGGGGTTTTGGTATGGTTGTGGAAACCCTAATATGTTTGGGTTGAAAGGTGATATATGAAAACCCAAACCTTTGGAGGATTGGTAAATAGGGTTTGTTGTGTTATGAAACCCTATATATTTAGGGTTTAGTATGTTTTATGATAAATACCCTTATGACCTACGAATGAATCCCTAAGTATGTTTTTGTTCGTCTGATCAAATATGTTAGATGTCTGATTGTGTCTGTAGCATTAGGTTTTCCTAACATATGTTATGATATGCTTATGCATTATGATGGAATCCTAGATATATGTGTTGACCTAATTATTGATGGTCATAAGTCCTAGACTTTGGAATTAATACCTAGTCAAAGTTTGATATTCTAGGATGATATTGTTTGGGAATTCTAGTTTTTTGTACCTAAACCTTAGTACAAATTCTATAGTATATGATATGACATTATGGGATATATAAAATTGTATTGTGATCAGTTTAATAGTTAAGAATATGTAGATGAAAATCTAGGGTTTACATTAAACCTTAGTAGAATCTAGTCATGTTGATAAGCTATGATTGGTTTTGATTGTTGAAGCTCATGTCTGAAATCTAGGGTTAAATGAAATCCTAGTAAAAATTCTAACGTGTGAATTCTGAAAGTTAAAGCATTGTTTCTATGGTTTGTGAGAAAATGTATCTCTATAGAAGATATTAAGGCACTAGATATATTGAGATTGATATCTTGATTGAGTTGTTGTTATGATTTTGGGTTTGTAACAAAACCTGGGCAAGAAAGTTGAATTATTGAATTAAAGTATCTTGTTGATCATGTTTGTAAAGTCTAATGCTTCCATTATTGTATGATTTTGATATGGTTAAACTTCATGCTTCTATAGATTTGGTTGTACTTGCTATAAAATTTGTGAAGGTACATAATCTTCCGATGATGAAAATGTTCATAAGTAAAGTTGATGTGATAAGCATGATATATGAATAATGATGGTCAAGGATGGAAGCCATAAAGTTGATTGTAGAAATTATATACAATATGCATGTATATATCCAGATTCTACTGATCTAACAATATTTATCTTCTTTCTAAATACAGAATCCTTCCACTGTTAATTTTGTTGCGGAAATTTAAAACTCAATTGCAAACACATGAAGCAATAAAAACAATCGCACATAACACAGTTGTTTAACAGGAAAGCCTGAAGCTAAAAACCCCAACTATCATATATTATGTATCATGGAGATCATGTAACAATCTCATACAAAGTTAGTACATCAAGCTCTCAGTACAATACAATCGTCACACATTATCATGAAGAAATATGCAAATCCATACATTGATTTCTTGCCTCCTGATAGCCTGCCTCTACTGCGCAATCCTTGCTGAAGAAGACCCGTCAATGAATTCGAATTGGCCTTGCCTTGACTGCACAATCCTCATTGGAAACTCCAATGTGTGTGTGGTGCATTGAATGCATCACTATAGTCACAACGGATAGTCCATCTCACCCTTTCACCTACCTCTCCACTGGGTCTCCACTGGAACTGACATGTACTGTAGTTAACTGTTGTATTTGTTCAGTTGATTAATGAGTTATTATTTGTGAATTAATTAACTAATTAATTCACTCCACTCTTACTAGTGTATCATTCAATTAGACTAGATACAACTAGCTCAATTGAGTTTAACTCCATTAACTGAGTTAAATTGAATAACAACTCCCATAACTACTCTTCCAACTCTGTCATAACTTTGCCACTTCAGTTCTAACTGAGTCCTCCATGCATGAACCACTAGTAAACCTTAGGAATTGCGTAATTCCTTCAGCCCACTGATTTGGAAAATCTGTATACTGAAATTAAGTGCTCCAAGAGAATAAGTTGATATTTAGAGTCTGATTATTATTAAGGGCTAATAATAATCGACATGCATCTATTTTTAGATCGACGATATATAAATAGACTTCGCCCAATATTCTAAAAATAGAATTTCATCTATTTTTCCAACTTGAACAACCATCCACAAATAGCATCCTGCAACTTCTGAAATATGATCACCATGTCTAAAAATAGACATAGTCTAAAAATAGACTTGCACCTAAAAATAGCCTGCGGGCCCACTTAGTGAAGGTGACTGATTTTCACTAAGCTTCATCATCTTTTTGCTCCTGGTGAGCGCCTTCGTCAGAATATCTGCATCCTGATCTTCTGTAGGAATGTACTGAAGCAACATGATCTTCCGCTACACACAATATCTGATATGATGATACTGGATATCAATATGTTTAGATGTATCATGAAACATAGGATTAATCAAGAGTTTAATGCAACTCTGATTATCACAAAGTATCACTGTAGGATCTAAATGAGAACCGAACAAACCGACCAGGATCTTCCTCATCCAGGTAGCCTCACATGCAGCTTGACTTGCTGCCATGTATTCTACTTCCATTGAACTAAGTGCCACGAATCTTTGTTTCTTGATGTACCAAGAAACTGTTGTAGATATGATACTAAAAATCCCTCCTGATGTGCTCTTTATGTCCGTTGGGTTTCCTACCCAATCTGCATCCGTGAAGCCATGCAACTTCACCTCATCCGTCTGTCTGTACCATAAGCCATACTCATATGTGCACCTGAGATACCTCAGGACATGCTTGCCTACCTTCCAAAAGAGCTTTGTAGGCTTAACCATCGCTTGTGAAAGCTGGTTCACCGCATATCATATGTCTAGTCTTGTATTAACTAAATACATGAGGAAACCCACCAACTTTCGATACACAGTGGCATCCACTACCTCTGCCGATGTAGCATCCTCTTTCCTCCAACTGTCTGGAAGAGGAGTGTCGATAGGCTTGCAGCCTTGCATGTGAAACTTCTCCAGTATCTCCCAGGAATACTTGCCTTGAGACACAAACAGTTCACCTTCCCGCTGCCATATCTCCAATCCAAGGAATTAATGAAGGAGGCCCAAATCCTTCATCTCAAACTCCTTTGCAAGATTTTCCTTGCATGAGTGTATCAACTGCTTATCACCTGTTAGTATTAAATCATCAACATAAAGAACAATGATTAAAATATTACCCTCCACCACAATTTGGTACAGGTTTCCATCCGCCTCACTCTTGGTGAAGCCAAGTCCAGTGAAATAGCTGTCGATCCGAGTGTACCAAGCATGAGGTGCTTGTTTCGGCCCATACAGCTCTCTTTTGAGCCTGCACACATGTGACTCACTGCTGAAGATTTCGAATCCTTCAGGATGCTCAATGTACACTTCTTCCTCAATGATCCCATTAAGGAACATAGTCTTCACATCCATTTGATGAATGTGCCAACCCATCTGCGCTGAGAGAGCAAGGATGGTCCTTATGGAAGAATACTGTGCAACAGGTGCAAAGGTTTCTTCAAAATCAATCCCCTCGATCTGTGAGAAGCCCCGGGAAACAAATCTTTCCTTATACTTCTCAACGCTCCCATCAGCAACTTTCTTTACCTTGTACATCCATCTCGAACCTACCACTGATTTACCCACTGGCCTTGAAACAATCTCCCAAGCACTGTTTCTGACAATGGAGTCATACTCATCCACCATGGCATCTACCCATGTGGGCTCCTGCACTACTTATTCGAAAGAATATGGCTCTGTCATGATACACTTTCTCATAAGAGCCATGTATCCAGTAAATCGGTTAGGTGACTGTCTCTGTTTGCACTGTAATGTAGGGACTCCTACATTCTGTGCCACATCAAGCTTCAATCTCTCAGCTTCTGTGGTACGCTTTCTGCTAATTCTGATGTTTGGTTCTACATGAGTGGACTCCTCCACTCCATGAATCTCCTCCTGTGTTTGATCCACATCTAGAGGCTGATCTTTGGGAACAAGTATCTCCTCCTCTGCATGAAAGTCTAGCTCCCTCTCAAGCAACAACTTCATGGATTTCACCTCATTGAATTTTATATCCCGTTGCACCACAGTCATCCAACTGTTTGGAAAATACACACAATAATTATGGGGTGTTTCTGTGTACCCCACAAATATCCCATCTTCTGCAGTCGGCTCCAGCTTCTTCTTGGCATCCTTTGTCACATGAATGTAAAAAAATGAGCCAAAAATATTCAAATGAGAAATATCAGGCTTCTTACCAGAAAACACTTCTTCAGGTGTACTCATGCCAAGTACTCTATGTGGACAACGGTTTTGCACATAAACCGCAGTGTTGCATTCTTCCGCCCACAAGTGCATTGGTAGGTCCTGGTCATGCAGCATAGCTTGTGCAACACCCATGATCATTCTATTCTTCCTCTCCATGACCCCATTCTGTTGTGGGTTATGAGGCACTATGAGTTCTCTTCGAATTCCTTCTTTTCTACAGAAGTATTTGAATTCTCCCGAGATATATTCACCACCATTATCGCTCCGTAGAGCCTTCACTTGCGTCCCCGACTTCTTCTCCACCAATGCTTTAAACTCATAGAAATTTGAGTATGTTTTTCTCTTCTTCTGCATGAAGAAGATCTAACATCTATGAGAATAGTCATCAACAAAAATAACATAATACCTTTGTTTTTCTGTTGAAGCAACCGAGAAAGGTCCACACACGTCTGTGTGAATTTTCTCCAGGATCGCTGAAGCAAGGTTCTCCTTCTCATGAAATGTGGTCTTCACAAACTTACCCATAGTACATCCCTTGCACTGATCTGAATGCGCAAGAGTACCCTTGGGAAGTGCAGTAGAAATCTGCTGCAAAATATTCAAGGCGCCATGGTGAAGATGGCCCAATCTCCCGTGCCATAATTCACCCTCATCCTAGTTCACCACTTCTTCTGCTTTGCCCATCATTGTAGTGCAACCATCTACCTCCAGCTTGTAGAGATTATTAACTTGAATCCCTATCCTCTTGGTTTGACCTATTGTTTTATGTCGCAGGAAAGCTTTTCCATCGCTGAAAAAAACATCATAACCTCTGTCTTACAACATCGCGACTGAGACCAAGTTCTTCTTCAGACCTGGAACATGCATAAATTATTTCAACAGAAATGGTTTACCTGACTCCCTCTCAAAAGTAATGGTTCCAATTCCAGTCGCACTGTATCTACCATCGTCACCCATCTCTATATGCATTTGGAGATCTTTCTCCTCCATATCACTAAACAACTCCTTGTCTCCTGTCATAAGGAAAGACGCACCACTATCAAGATACCACACCAATCCCATTGCGCTTGAAACCAAGAATGTGATCAAAGAGAAATCAAGTTCAAATTGTGAGGCTAAGGCATCTCCCGCTGTAGCTCCAACAAACTTCTTTTTCTTCTTCTTCTGTGGGTAGTTAATGGAAAAATTCCCATGTTCATGACAGTGAAAACACTTCACCTTGGAAAAATCATGTTTCTTGCCCTTAGCTTTAGATTTTGAGTGGAATTTCTTCCCCTTCCCTTTATTTTCTTTGGCAGACAAAGTGAAATTATCTTCATCTTCATTCTTCGATGAAGAGACATCCTTGGTAGTCCACCTTATCTCCTCCTGTACAAGATCCGACCAAAGTAGCTCCCAATCCGGCAGTTTCTCCCGTCCATTGATAGAGTCCTGATAACTGTGCCAAATCTTCGGTAATCCAAGGAGAGCCAAGCTCACCAAGTCATCATCCGCAACTGTAATCCCTACACTTCCCAGCTCATCCATGCACTGGACAAACTTCGTGAGATACTTAGGAATACTGTCGCCCTTCTCCATTTTTATTTTTTTGAGCTTATCCTTCAGCGCCAACTTCCTATGGCCGTTGTTGCTTTGGAACAAATATTCCAGAGCCTTCCACATTGAAAATGGAGTGGCTTTCCCATGAAGGCTAGACACAATATGGTCCTTCACACCTTCCAACAGAATTCTTCTTGTCTTTGCTACCTTCTTTTTCCATGCATCAAGTATTGCAGCATCGCTAGAAGTAGGCTTCAGAATGTCATTCTCTATGAACTCCTTCAACCCATTATCTTCAAGCACCACCTCCATCCTATCCTTCCAGGCTATGTAATTCGATCTGCCCTCATGGGCATACTCCAATAAAAACCCATTGAAAGACATTTCAATGATTACTCAACTGTCGCACCAATAAATTTCTGCAGAAAATTCGAATTGTCCACCAACACAAAACTCAACCCACTTCAAAATTGCAATCTTCAAAAATTAACACTACTCTGATATCATGTAGAAATTATATACAATATGCATGTATATATCCAGATTCTCCTGATCTAACAATATTTATCTTCTTTCTAAATACATAATCCTTCCACTATTAATTTTCTTGCGGAAATTTAAAACTCAATTGCAAACACATGAAGCAATAAAAAAAATCGCACGTAACACAGTTGTTTAACGGGAAAGCCCGAAGCTAAAAACCCCAACTATCATATATTATGTATCATGGAGATCATGTAAAAATCTCATACAAAGCTTAGTAAATCAAGCTCTCAGTACAATACAATCGTCACACACTATCATGAAGAAATCTGCAAATCCATGCACTGATTTCTTGCCTCTTGATAGCCTACCTCCACTGTGCAATCCCTGCTGAAGAAGACCCCTCAATGAATTTGAATTGGCCTTGCCTTGACTGCGCAATCCTCATTGGCAACTCCAATGTGTGTGTGGTGCATTGAATGCATCACTATAGTCACAACGGATAGTCCATATCACCCTTTCACCTACCTCTCCACTGGGTCTCCACTGGAACTGAGATGCACTGTAGTTGACTGTTGCATTTGTTCAGTTGATTAATGAGTTATTATTTGTGAATTAATTAACTAATTAATTCTCTCCACTCTCACTACTATAGCATTCAGTTAGACTAAATAAAACTAGCTCAATTGAGTTTAACTCCATTAACTGAGTTAAAATGAATAACAACTCCCATAACAATTCTTCCAACTCTGTCATAACTTTTCCACTTCATTTCTAACTGAGTCCTCCATGCATGAACCACCAGTAAACTATAGGAATTGCATAATTCCTTCAGCCCATTGATTTGTCAAATCTATATACTGAAATTAAGTGCTCCAAGAGAATAAGTTGATATTTAGAGTTTGATTATTATTAAGGGCTAATAATAATCGACATGCATCTATTTTTAGATCGACGATCTATAAATAGAATTCGCCCAATATTCTAAAAATAGAATTTCATATATTTTTCCAACTTGACCAACCATCCACAAATAGCATCCTGCAACTTCTGAAATATGATCACCAAGTCTAAAATAGACATAGTCTAAAAATAGACTTGCACCTAAAAATAGCCTACGAGCCCACTTAGTGAAGGTGACTAATTTTCACTAAGCTTCATCATCTTGTTAAATCTCAACATCGATCTCCCTAAGTTAAGAGGAAGCCTAGATAGAATAAGTCTCCCCAGTTAAGAGGGAGGGAATATCATAGTCATGATGGTTACCTTGACAGAAGAAATTGGAGAATACATTTGAAGTGTTGTTGAAAGAAGGAAAGCAGGATCTGGTTGTAGAATATGTTGCTACATGGGAATTAGGAAAATGAATGGTCAAGGAATCTTGTGTCAAGATTCAAGTCCTACTGTGATAAAGTGAGAAGCAACATCAAGTTGTCTGAAAGACCCTGAAGGTTTGTTTTACTTATGTACATTTGAAATTGTATTACTTATTGGGGTTGTGTTTGTATAGGTAAATATTTTGGAGGTTTGATAACATGCTTTACATGTTGGTTACCGAAAAATTTGATCGAGAGATATTTGTTGTCCTTGATCTACTGGATCAAGGAGTTTTTGCTACTGATTGAATAATCAGGAGTGTTGAGGATTTTTGAGTGAAGCATTATCTGGGAGGATATCTGAACAACACGATGTGTTGTTTTCTAGATCAAAAAGTAAGAAATGTGGTGTTAGTCATAGAGCTCTGGCATGCACCTGGATCCCTGGGTTGATGGTTAGAAAGTAACCCTGATGGTACCTAGAGAGGTTGAAATCTTTATTCCATCTTAGTCCCACTTGGATAGATTTCCCTAGTCAGGAATCTAGTTCGTGGAATTGTGGTGACTAAATTGTTGAGAGACCTTGGATATATTTCCCTGGTCGGGAATCTAGTCCATGGCATTTCAGTGCCTAAACTGTTGAGATAACTTGGATAGAATTCCCTAGTCAGGAATCTATTCCATGGCATTGAAGTTCCTAAACTCTTCATAGTTAATATAGTTTGAGATCTTCCGTGTACTTGTTAAGAATACCTCCCTATTTAAGAGGGAGTTTTGAAAATGTAACTAGGTTTGGTCTTCATAAATTTATTTGAGTCATTATGTCAAGGAATTTTCAAGAGAATAAAGAAAATAATTTTTATTATTGTAACAATGACTTATTAAAGCATGGGTTTCATGATTGGGTCATCATTATATTAGTCAAATTCCCCATTGTGGACTCCAAATATTAATATTGAGTCATTAGAGTCATTATCTATTTTATAAGACCCTTCTTTGGATTTTGAATCATGTAAAAATAATTAATTTTGAGTAAAATATGAATTATGTCACCTCCACACCAAGTCGGCCTAAAGGAGATCAATTTGGCTTCAAATTGGGAAATTCGACCTCACCTAGAGCCTATATATTGAAGCATATCAAATTAATTTGGACACACTCACTCACTCAAGTTCGATATCTAAAGATAAGCTTGGAAAAGGTGTGAAGTGGGCTAAGGAGGCTAAAAGAGGTGTGAGTTTGGCTAAGGAGGAAGGAAAAATAAACATCAAAATTTTGGGCTCTCTCTCTCGTGCCCTGCTTTAGAAGACCGAAGTATTTTTACTGTTGTTTCCTATTGCTTCATAGTAGAAGTTGCTAGGGTAAAAGTGTTGCTGCTACAAGGTCGAAAGACTAGAAGGGTTGAATTGGTGTGGAGGAAGGTCTGGTCTGAGTCTAGAGTCTTGGATTATCTCATGAAAACTATTGAAGGAAGAAATTTTGACTGGTTTTTCCCCTAGAGTGGGGTTTTTCCCTAGTTGTGCACCTACATCTGGTTCCCTTGATCTTTGTGCTACTGTTTTAGTAATTGCTTGATGAACTAAGATAAAAGAAGATCATAATAAATTTAATAAGAATATAAGAATCTCACAAGTAATTATCAATTATAAGAAAATATTTATGCCTTTATGATTTTCTAACAATTTTGAGGAGAATAAATCTAGGGAGAAGGATATGCAAGAAGAAATTTCAAGGAAGAAGGAAATTTTACAAGCCATGAAAGAGGGTGGGTATGATGATTTTGAGATTCAGGACTCATCTTTTATCCCTTCCACCAATGATCCCTTTCACTATTTTCCTCCTACTCTTAGGTCTTATAATCAAGGCCAACAATCTAAAGGAACAAAGAGGATGAAAATCCAGAGTCATTTCTCAACCTTTGCCACCACTACCTTTGCTAATCCCACTTCCTCCCAACCAATTATAACTCAACGTCAACTCACTTTGGATGACCATCGGAAAAAGAAATTCAAAAAATCATCTTTTCAATACATTGCTAGATGGTGGTATGATGTAAATATCCCATTTAATGTTTCCCACTCACCTTATTATCAAGCTATGTGGGACTTTGTTATAAATACATGAAAGGGCTTCAAAGGCCTTATCGTGCATGACTTGAGGGGAGCTATTTTGCAAAAAGATAGTTCTTCCATTGATGATTATTCTGCTGAGTATAAAGATTCATGGCTCAAAACAGGTTGTTTCATCATGCCAGATGGATGGACCAATGGAAAGAACTGCACTGTCGTTAATTTTCTTGTTTCTTTCCATCAAGGAACCATGTTTTTTAGATCAGTTGATGCATTTGATAAGGTGAATGATTCAAACCTTCTATTTGAGCTTTTACATGACATTATTCAACAAGTGGGGGAGCATAATATTGTGTAGGTCATCACAAATAATGCCTCAAACTATGTTGTTGTTGGAAATATTCTAGAGTCCAAATATAAGACCATATTTTGGACTCCATGTGATGCACATTGCATAGACATCATGCTTGAGGACATAGGTAAAATGGAGTGGGAAAAAAACATTGTAGAGCATGTCGAGTGCATTACAAAATACATCTATAACCACTCATGGGTATTAAGCTTAATGAGGAAAAACATTGGGGGAAAAGAGATTGTTAGGTCTGGAATTACAAGATTTACAACTCACTTCCTTATGCTGCAATGCCTCAATTCTCATCCAAAAAATTATTGAAATTTTTTTCTTCTGATGATTGTAATTCATCTCGGTGGGCTCGTAGATAAGATGGAAAAGACACCAATAATAATTTTTTTGAAAATTATTTTTGGAAAAGGTTTGCAGAGATTGTGAAAATTATCGAGCCCCTTGTTAAGGTGCTATTGATGGTGGATGGGGAAAAATTGGCCATGGGCTACATTTATGAGGCTATCAATTAGGAAAAGGAGCAGATAAGGGCAAATTACAAGGATAAATTAGCTAAATATGGGCGTATTTGGGAGATCATTGATAATAGATGGAACAATAAACTCCATCGTCCTATACATGCAACTGAGTAGTTGTTGAACCCAAAGTATCATTATAAAGCTCAACTAGGAGATCTATAGGTTGGGGAGGTCAAAGATCGATTGTATGATTGCTTGGATTGCATGGTCCCTAACCATTCCGACCAGTTGGAAATACATAGATAACTTACTCTTTTTAGTATGAAAGCAGGTACCTTTGGCGAAAACTTGGAAAATATGGCAAGAGATGTGGATCAACCAGGTAAGAAATTGCAATTTGTTTTTGTTTTAAATTAATTGTTTACAAAATTAGAATTCAAATTGACTATAAATACTTGTAAATAAGTAATGAAATGAACTAATTTAATAATTAATGTATTCTTCTTTGCAAAACATTGGTGGGAGTCATTTGGCGGCCAATGTCCCTAATTTCAAAAAATTGTAGTTAGAGTTATCTGCCAAACTTGGAGTGCTTCAAGTTGTGAGCGTAATTGGTCTATTTTTAAGTGCACGCACACGAAGAAGAGAAAAAATTTGGAACAAAAACAGTTAAATGATCTTGTCTTCGTGCAATACAACCTTCAACTAAGGCACAACCAAATGATGAACATAAAACTTGATCTAGATCCCATTGTGTTGGATGATATTGATCCCACATCAAAATGGGTGGAGGACACTGAAGATCTGGAGTTTGATGTTTATTTTGATATTAAGAATAAAAAATATCTACAAAAATATCTAAAAATAATGCATGAATATTGTAACCATATCTATAAAATATGTAAGCCAATTATCCACATAGAATTATATTGTGCAAATGTTGCAATAATGCCTTCACGTTATGGTCCAATGAAATGTTTAAAAAATATATATTTTAATAATATTGAAAAATAAATATTTATTTTTCTAAGTCAAACATTATAATTTTCATTGATCAATGCTAAACTAATACTAATCAATAGACAAATTGATTGTTAGAGTCTTTCCCTGGCAGGGACTAATAATGATTCCATAACCATATTTAAATTTAATTAATAAGCACATAAAAACTTCATACTTACAATAAAACTACAGTATAACAAGTTTATTAACCATGGATATCCACCCCCACTTTAACATGGCTATTATTTACTTGTAAATAGGTTTTGTTGAAATACCATGGGCCAATACCATGGTGTATCAATACCACATGCCGAAAAAATATAACTCATTTCACAATAAAAAAATTAAAATGTAAAATATTTTAGACATTCCCTATAGAATTGATTACAAAGAGTGAAAATTCTCCATCATATGGAGAGAGAGAGAGAGAGAGAGAGAGTGATGGGTAGGGAAGAGAGAGATGGAGGTGTAAGAGAGAGGGAGAGAGAGAAATGAAGGGAGAGAGGAGGGGAGGGAGAGGAGAGGAGAGAGGGATGGAGAGAAAGATGGAGTTGGAGGGGGAGAGAGGGGGAGGGAATAAAAAATACATAGAGATATAGAGGTAGAGAGACAGAGTGATAAGGAATAGAGGGAGATAGGATAGGAGGGAAGATAGAGAGGAGAGGTGAGAGAAAGGGAGAGAAAGGGAAGAGAAATATGGATACATAAAGATGGAGGGTGGAGAGAGGGGGAGAGAGAGAAGGATAGAGGGAGGGAGATAGTGATATAGTTGGAGGGTAGAGAGAGAGATATGGTGGGGAGAGAGATAGGGAGAGAGAGAAAGAAAGAGAGAGAGGACTTAAGAAAGAGAAGGAGAGAGGGATGGAGAGAGTAGAGAGGGAGGCAAGAGAGAAAGAGAGAGGGAGATATGGATCTAACCTAGATATGGTATGTGTATATAAAAACCAGCCTAAATCCATCTTAAACTCATATCTATCAAGTGTTGAGATGTTGAAAATGCAGCAAGAAATCTCAGTTTGACCTTGCCTTGGTCAAACTAGAGAAAATTCGAATTTCCACATGAGCATAAATATTGGAGGTAGTTATCTGAGGTGACAAGGCACTTGTCACTCAGTTAATTCGAGTTGGGGAAGCTTGAGTTGAGTTAAGTATGATTGATTGCTAATTTGTAGCAATCTATTTCAGTAAAATTGAGTTATAGTGAGTTAAACTAGTTCTAAGTATTGGAGGAACTAGAAGAAGGTTAAGTTGTGGAAGTGTAACATCAACCACACCGAGTGATCAAACAGTTAACTAATTAACCAACCCAAAATAACTAATGCATGCAGATAATTTGAGTTACCCAGTTGAGCTGGAGATTCAAAGGCAATTTACTATTAGTCGTAGACTATTCCAATGTGTATAGGTGGTGCATACAGTAAGAGGATGAGCCTAAATGAATTTCACAATTCAATTGGGGGAATTTCCTCATTAATAGGGGCCTAATTCCTCAAGGAAAAACGCAAGGAATTATGATCTTGGAGGGCTTGAAAATTGGCTAAGTGTTGGCCAGAGTCTATCATTCAGGAAGAGGGATAAACTATACACTTGAAAGATGTGCTCAGGCTTGAGTAGCATATGTATTTCATCTCTATTCGTTCATTAATGCAATACACATAGGAAGGGGTTTTGACCAGTTTCTTTCCCCTGGATAAATGTCTGTGTATGTGTGATGATTATTCTTTCATGATTATGATTTGTGTTCTAAATCATGAATTGAATTCCACAAAGTAGTAGAGTAGATTTGAGTCTTGTGTTTTAGTAAATTTCATGAGAAGTTTTAGATCTACACAATAATTTCTACATGCTACCAGAGTAGGATTCACAGTAGAGAAAATTTTTTGAATTTTTTATCACAGGAGGATCAAATTTGTAGGATCAATTCTTCCGAGCTAGAAGGATGGATTTCTATGAACTAAGACTCGAGTATGCCCTTGAGGGAAGCTCGAATTATGTTGCTTGGAAGGACCGCATGAAGGTAGTGATGAAAGACAATGGATTGAAGGAATCTGTTGATAATTATATTCCAAAACCAGGGTCGGTTGATACTTAAAATCTAGGAAAAATGGAAGAAGTGTGTAGCCAAGATGAGGAGGATCATATTGGAGGGAGTACAAGACCACAAAATCTAAAATTTCCATGGGAATGTGACCCTGTATGTAATTTTGCAAGCACTAACATATTTTTTCTAAAACAGTAGTGACCACAGGAAGTTGGCACTCAAGGATAAACTTCAAAATGTCAAGATGCAGAAGAATGACACTATTCCACAGTACTTGAGCAGGTTCACACAATTTCATGATGAACTTGGTGGAGTTGGTGTTACTATTTTAGAAGATGATTTGGTAATCATAGCTCTTCTAGACCTTCCTTAGAACTGGAACAACTACCAAGATTCGATGAATGAGAGGGAGAAACTACCACATTGGGAAAACTTATGGTCTAATTTTTTATAGGAGGAAATAAGGTAGAATACCAGAGAAGGGACTTCATCGGAGGGCAAGGATGAATAAAATTGTGCCTTGGATAGAAATGAAAAGAAGGGAAAAGGGAATAAATCCAAATCCAAACCAGAATCTAGTCAAGGGGGCAAGAAGAAAGACTTGTCCAAAATTAAGTGTTTCAATTGTCATGAATTCAGGCACTATGCCAGGAAGTGTCCACACAAGAAGGAAAGAAAGAATACATGAGGAGGAGTGTAAGGTTAAGCTTTGGCTTCATAATTCAAGCTTTACTTCACTCTCATCGCATGCATGGTGAGAACAGTGATGGGAAGTGTGTGGTACTTGGACAGTGGTGTCTTGTTCCACATGACAGGGAATAAATAATTTTCCAGTGATTTGGAGGTGAAATATATCCATATGCACATCGATATGGGAGATGATGGAAGGTACAACGTGACCGGGATTGGTATCGTCGTCTTTTAGAGGGAGCCAGGCTCCCCTATCAGACTCAAGGATGTGATGTTTGTTTCAGGTCAAAAGAAAAATATCATCTTCATTGTAGTTTGGAAGACCATGGTTATGATGTGATCTTCAGCAAAGGGAAATTATTCTTGAGACAGATATCCATGGGACAAGTGAAGAATATTGGGGTTCATGTGAAGAACATGCACAAGATAAATGTGGAAGATTGTGTTACATTAAGCACAAAGGTGGAGAAGGTGCAAAGTTGAGATGTCGGTGAACTTTGGCATAGAAGACTTGGCCATTTTCATCATGGTGCCTTGAAGATTATGCAGTAGATAACCATAGGCCTCTCGAAAGGAGCACTTGAGCAACATGATACATGTAAAGGGTGTACCTTAAGGAAGTACACAAAAACCACTTTCCATGATCGAGATAGTAAAGCACATGCAGTCCTTGAAAGGATACACTCTGATGTTTGTGGACCTTTCTTGACAACCTCCATTGCTAGGCACAAATATTATGTTATCTTTGTAGATGATTTCTCACGAAATTGTTGGATCTTCTTCATGTAGAATAAATATGAGACATTCTCCAAGTTCTTTGAATTCAAGGCACTAGTGAGAAAGAAACCTGTAAAAAGGTGAAGTCTCTCAGATGCAACAATGGAGGTGAGTACGTGTCAAATGAGTTTAAATTTTTTTGTGCAAAATAAGTCATTCAATGGGAGTTGACAATACCCCACAACCTGTAGCAGAATGGGGTGGCTAAGAGGAAGAATCATAGTATTGTATGATTAGCAAGGGTGATGTTACATGACCAAGTCCTACCTCTACATTTGTGGGCTAAAGCATGCAACACAATGGTCTATTTTACAAAACATGAGTACAGATTGTATTATTGGCATGATTAAACTAGAGAAATACTTTTCGGGGATGAAGCTGGATGTCTCACACTTCAGGATTTTTTATCTGGTGGATCAAGAAAGTGCTCAAAATTCAAAGTGCTTGGATTGGCTTAAAACTAGCGTCAAAGCATAGATCACGTCGCCATGAATCCAATGCAATTAGTTTTACACAAATCCGACATCGGATGCTCTCGATATCGTGTTTTGTTTGTTTTGGGAAACAATTAAAAAATTGAAATTTGGATTGCAGTGATGCCCAGTCATTAGTTCGTACACTGATTGGGCCATGAATTGGCAGGTTGACTGGGTTCTCCATCGACCAATGGGTGTTCAAAACTTAACACTGTGTGTTTGATTCGAAATTGGTTGGATTCTATTGGTTGATGGATTGGTGTGTTGGACCAATCAGAGAGAGCCACGTGGGCCAATCAGAAGCTGCCATGTGGCCTCCTTATGGGCATGTAAAATTTTGTAATGGAGGTCGAGTAGTCGATGGGGTTCAAACTCGTGAACTCCCACCAAAAAACTACAGACTTCACCACTAGGTCGCACATTAGTTCTTACACCATATGGTATCAAAGTCCTATTGAAAATTTAAGGATTATACATTTGGTAGTGGGGACCAGGGTTAACCCTAGACCCCGGTCCACCAACCAGAGTCAGGGGTTAACCCCAACCCAAAATTTATGATATGTGATAATTAAACGTTAACCATTTTTTTTCCATATGCATTGCACCGGTGGACCATACCATATGTATTGTTAAAACCATGTATTAAAACCTTATCTAAGGTCTAGGCGAAGTATAGAACCAACGGTTATGTTGGCAGTTAATTCATGAGCCATGACATGTAACAACGTTTATTTCCAGTGTTAAGTCAAATGGGCGGGGAGTGGAACCTGCCTTGGGCAGGGTTCTACTAACCCCAACTCACAGCGAACTAAACCGACGTTCAACCACGACATTCAAACCCACAGTCAGAAATCGGCAAGAAAAACATTAATTGTACTCTGAATCTGACAATCCTGACATTTCCACTTGGAGCCATTTTAGCCAGATAAAGGCCGACTGAGCGTAATTAACGGTTCGACAATTTACACCCGGTGTGGTGGGAATCTCACTGATGCAGGGAATTTTTTTCTCTCCATGTGGCTGCGAAAGGCAAAAATTGTAGAACAGATTATAGGGAAGTGTGAATTGTAGGACAGTTATCAGGAAAATTCATTTGAGCATAAATCAGTCAGTTTTTGACCTTTTTGAGTGCAGAAGGAGGCCAGTTAGGTGTTTTTGAATGTTCTGGAGCCATCGGAGACATTTTTTTAACATTCTTATGAATTTAACCTTATGTAAACACACATTTTTTAGCGTAATGAAAGAGGCCCAACATTGGAAGTTGGACTAAGAGATGTAGCCCCGGAGGGGTGAACTCCTTCATCATTTTTTTTTTTGTGTATATTGTTATGGTATTGATGTCTTCTTTATTTTCTACAAAACTAAGTTTTAAATAATTTTAATATTCTAATGAAATTGATATAAGTGTTTAAAAACCCTAATCATTTCACTTGAAAATTTTACCATAAACTCTCAAGCTTTCACATACATATCAGTTTGGTATTAGATCTTTGGTTCATTGTTTCTTTGAGGGTTTAATTTTGTTGCAAGTGTTTTTGATGCTTACAAGGTTGAAGCTCAAGAGAGGAGAAGGAAATCTTGTGGCTGCAATTCCTCAAACTAGTTCAAGGACAAGGAGAGCACCATTGCCACAATCTCCACCAAAAATTTCACCTCAAGTTGCACCTGAAGCTTCATTAGTCATGGTACATGAAGGAGAGCATGAAAATATGTCAGAGGGTGAATTTTTTTTATAAAATCATTCTTTGACATGACACAAATGGTGAAAGTTCTCTATGAAGAGAGAAACACAAGGTCGCAAGGTGAGAGCTCCAATTCTTAAAAGGGAGATAAGGCTTCAAAAGGAGATGGAGGATATGGGGACAAGACTCCAAAAGGGAATGGAGGGAATGGTGAAAAACCACCTTTGACACCACCATTATCTTCACCTCCATTCTTACCACCATCTTCACCATCATCATCTTCTATATCAAACCCTTCACAAACACCTCCACATTCTCCAAAGGGACATGGTAAAAATCCACTGTTAAAAATCGACATAAATTTTGAATTTTATATGTATAATGGAGAGGTAAATGCTGAGAGATTATATAATTGGGTTTTTTAGCTTGAAGTGTATTGTAGGATACAAAGGATCAAGGATAATGAGACGAAGATTCAACTTGCTTCATTAAGGTTGGAAAGTGTAGCACTTATTTGGTGGGAAGCCAAAACTCAAGAGGACATGAAGAAACATGGTAAGGTTTTATATTCTTGGAATGATTTTTTTTTTGCATTGAGAAGACAATTTGATCCAATGGAATACATGCAAAAAGATATCATGGATTGGAAAAACTTTAGGCAAGGAAAGGGACAAAGGTTGCAAAGATATACTCAAGAGTTTAGAAGGAGAGCATTGAAATTGGGTGTAGATTTTTCCTCTCAAAATACTTTGCTGAAATACATTGGAGGTTTGCATAGCTATTTAAGACATACAATTCTCATGTTAAACCCTAAAAGTTTAGATGAATTTTGTGTATAGGCCACACATCTAGAGGAAAGAGGGAAACTTGCTTCTGATGAAACAAGTGAGAACATCTTTGATTTTGGAGAAAAAGGAAAGGGTAAGTTAAAGGGAAAAGGAAAGAAGAATGCTTCCATCAAGATGGAGAAATAAAATCTCACATGAAAACATTGTTCCAAGGATTTCCATGATGATTGCTGGAAAATTCATCCAGAGATGAGACCCAAAAAATTTAAAAACAAGGAGAAGGAGAAGACAACTGCAACTACACAACATGATTTAGGTTTTGATTCTGGAGATGAAGAAAAGATCACAACGATGGGTTTGAAAGGTAAGGACATAGAAATTACTAGTTCTTCAAGTTGTCTCACTGATACTCAAGATGAAAATCAAGAATTGAGCTTTTCCATATTAGAGTTATTTCAAAGCATACCAAGATAGACACATTGTTTGATAGTGGTTCACAAGAAAATCTTATCTCTGAAGACATTGCCAAGAAGTTAAATTTAAGACCATTCCACATCCTAAACCATATCCTTTAGGTTGGGTATGTGAGAATGCATAATTGCATGTGACAAGGAAGTGCATAATTTATTTGCAATCACTACAAACTTTCTTGATAAAGTTGAACTTGATGTAGTTTTGCTTGATATATGTGGTATAGTTTTAGGAAACCCATATCTTTATGATAGGAGAGACATCTTTCATCGCCACGAAAATAAGTATCACTTGTTCGAAAATCGGATTGAGTACATTGTTAGAGCACATAGTAATAAAATGAGTTTGTCTCTTATGAATGCTGGACAAATTAAGAGAATTGTTAATGCTAGTCATACTTTTGCCTTGTTAATGTTCAAGCATAAAGATGTTGTGAATGATGCCTTTCAAGGATATGATTTTATTGATGTTTCGAATCCAAGTGATAAGATGTTTCAAGAGTCTAACATGTTGCCTCATAAAAGAGGTAAAAAAAATGAAGTGAATTTGCAACAGCATGCATCATTGTTGAACATTGGTGTGAAAAAGATGCCGGTGTTAGAGAGTGCATAGGTCAAAGAGAAAATTCAAACGAAATTTGACAAAGATAGCATTGGTTCCAAATTTTTTTATTGTGGGTTTCAGAATGTGTTGGCTTTGGAAAGGGATGGTGCATGGCGATGGTGATCACATTTGGTCAAGAGTCAAGCCAAGTGCAAGGCTTGACATGTTAAGCATCGTCATGATGACAATGTTCAAGGTGAGAATAATTTTAGATTTTTTATGTTCCTTTGATTGAAGATCGAGGAAGTAATGTGTATATTCATTCAAAGGAAGTTTTCTTTTCTGCATACTCTAGGAAACTATAGAAATATTTCATCTATGATAGCAAGACAAGGACTCCAAAATCATGGAAAATGATTTATTTTCATGAAAAACTCAAAGTGAAAAATTCAAGAAAATTTTAGTGGATTGAGACTCAAAGGGTGAGGGAGTTGTACCCTCATCTATTTGTTGATTGATAAAGAGATTTTGGAGGTCCAAAAGCTTCCAGTGGGGAGGAATAATCTGATGGATCAATAAAGTGCTCAAAATTCAAAGTGCTCAGATTGGCTCTAAACAAGTGCCAAAGTGTAGATCTCATCGCCCTGAATCCAATGCAACTTGTTTCACTCAAATATGACATCGGATGCTCCCGATATTGCGTTATGTTTGTTTTGGGAAACAACTAAAAAATTGAAATTTGGGTTGCAGGGATGCCTAGTGAACAGTCCATACACTAACTGGGTCATGACTTCGCAGGTCAACTGGGTCCTCCATCGGCCAATGGGTGGTTGACACTTGACACTATGTGGTTGGTTCGAACTTGGTTGGATTCTATTGGTTGATGGATTGGTGTGTTAGAACAATCAAAGAGAGCCACGTGGGTCAATTAGAGGCTGCCACATGGCCTCCTGATGGCCATGTAAAATTTGTTATGGAGGTCAAGCAGCCCATGGGGTTCGAAGTCGTGACCTCAAACCAAACAACTACAAAATTAACCACTAGACCGTGCATTAGTTCTTATACCATATGGTATCAAGGTCCTATTTAAAGTTTAAGTATTGTACAATTGGCAATGGGGACCGAGGTTAACCCTATACCTCAATCCACCAACCAGGGTCAAGGGTTAACCCCAGCCCAAAATTTATGATATGCACTAATTAAACGTTAACCAATTTTTTTTTCCATATGCATTGCATCAACAGACAATACCATATGTATCGTTGAAACCATATATTAAAACCTTATCTAAGATTTGGGCGTAGTATGGAACCAACGATTATGCCAAAGGTTAAGTCATGAGCCATGACATGTAATAACTTTTATTTCCAGAGTTAAGTCAAATAGGTAGGGAGCGAAACCTGCTTTTGGTAGTGTTCCACTAACCCCTACTCACAGCGAAATAAACCAGCGTTCAACCACAACTTTCAAACCCACGGTCAGAAATCGACGGGAAAAACCTTAACCATATTTTGATTCTGATGAACCCGACATTACCACTTGGCTCCATTTTAGTCGGATAAAGGCCGAACGAGCGTGATTAACGATTTGAAAATTTGCAACTGGTGCAATGGGAATATCGCCAACACGGGGAAAATTTGTCGCTCCATGTGGCCGCGAAAGGAGAAAATTGTAGAATAGATTGTAGGGAAGTGAAAATTGTATTACAATTCGCAGAAAACTTCATTGGAGCATAAATTAGTTAGTTTTAGACCTTTTTGAGTGCAGAAAGAGCCCAGTTAGGGTTTTTTTTACTGTTCTGGAGCCATTGGAGACATTATTTTAGCATTATGAGCACAATAACTCGATGTAAACACACATTTTTGAACATAATGAAAGAGGCCAAACATTGGAAGTTGGACTAGGAGATATAGCCCAGGAGGGGTGAACTCCTTCATCATTTGTTTTTTTGTGTATACTATTATGGTACTAGTGTCCTCTTTATTTTCTGCAAAACTGAGTTTTAAAGCATGTTAATATGTTAATGAAATTGACATAAGTTTTTAAAAATCCTAATTGTTTCACTTGCAAATTTTACCATAAAATCTCAAGCTTTCACATACAAATCAATTTTTGGAGCTTAATTTTACTGCCATGTTTCCAAAGTATCAAAGAAGAAGCTAGAATCAATAGAATGTATTTTTGGGTTACATAGAAACTCCTCACAACTACTGTGTGTATTTTTCATCCCTCAAAATGAAAGTTGTGCAAAGGGATGTAAAATTTGATGAGGATAAAGAAATGAGATGTTCTCTTGAGAGGGAGTTTCAATTGCAACTAAAACATGTGCTTTTGGCTCCAACGAAGGAACCTCTGGAATTTTTGGAGTAGCCAAAAATTGAGGAGTAGAGAGTGGATACAACCACTCAAGAAGAAACATCCAGAGAAGGAAGGAAAAGAACCAAGGAAGCTGAGAGATTATTGCATGATGCCAAAGATAATGTGGGAGCACCCACTTCACAGCGCAGGTAGAGAAGGTCACTTGATCGGTACAATGGCTACATGGCTCTAATTACTGAGCTTGTAGAGACTAAGCTATCATATTTCAAGGAATAAGTAGAGAAACCTATATGGGTTGATGAAATGGTAGAGGAATATGACTCCATTGTAAATAAAATTGTTTGGAAAGTGGTCCCAAGACTATAAGATAAATTAGTTGTGGGTTCAAGATGGATCTTCAAGGTAAAACATGCAGTAGATGGAAGCATAGAGAATTACAAGGCCAGATTTGTGGCCAAGGGATTCTCTCAAGTTCAGGGAATTGACTATGAGGAGACCTTTTCTCTAGGGCTAGGTACTCATCCATCGGATCAATTCTAGCATTGGTTGCGTAGATGGGGTGGAAGATCCACTAGATGGATGCAAAGACATCATCCATCAATGTATTTATTGATGAAGATGTGTACATTGAGCAACCAGAAGGTTTTTATACCTTTGATCGAGAGTCACATGTGTGTAGACTCAAGCGAGCATTGTGTGGAATCAAGTAAGTACCTCATGCTTGGTACACTAGGATCAAAAGCTATCTCACCAGGTTGGGCTTCACCAAAATTGAAGTAGATGAAAACCTTTACCATATTTTGGTAGAAGGTAAATTATTGATTATTGTCTTATATGTTGATTATTTGATTTTAACCGGTGATGAGAATTGATCAGATCTTGCAAGGAGGACCTTGCAAGAGAATTTGAAATGAAGGACATGGGACTCATGCACTACTTCCTTAGTTTGGAAGTATGGAAAGGATATGGGGAACTGTTATACAAGTATGAAAATGATATACTAAAGAATTTCCACATGGAGAGTAGAAAACCCATGAAGACTCCTCTAGAAACCACTTGGAGGAATGAGGATGCCACTTTAGGTGAGGAAGTGGAAGCCACCATTTATCGGCAGCTTATGGGTTCACTAATGTATCTTGTGAACACACGACCATATATGTGTTATGCCCTCAACTATTTGATCCAATATATGGTTAGGCTCACCAAATTATATTGGAAGGAAGCTAAGCATGTTTTACGGTACCTCAGAGGAACTACCCAATTTTGACTATGGTACAAACAAACAGAGGGAGTGAAGCTTTGTGGCTTCATAGATGCAAATTGGGCAGGGAGTCCATCATATCAGAAGAGTATATTAGGAGGAATTTTTAATGTTGGATCCATAGTTGTTTCTTGGTGCAATGGCAAGAAAATATTGGTGGTACTCGGCTTAATAGAAGCGAAATACATAGCTTCCATTCAAGCAATATGTAAGGAGATCTGGATGGGAAATATTCTTGTGGGACTGTTTGGTCAAATGATGGACCCAAATATAATCTATTGTGATAATCAGAGTTTCATCAAGCTCTCTAAAAATCATGTATTTCATGATCGATCCAAGCATATAGATACTTGGTATCACCATCTATGGGATTGTGTGCAGAGGTGGATTATGTTGCTGGAATACATTCCAACAGAGGAACAATATGCAGACATTTTGAAAAAGACTTTGTCAAGAGGAAAATTAGAGTTCCATACAGGCATGATCGGGGTGACAGATAATCAATTTCTTGATGAGAGGGAGTAATGAAAATGTAGCAAGAAAATCTCAGTTTGACCTTGCCTTGGTCAAACTAGAGAAAATTTGAATTTCCACATCAGTAGAAATATTTGAGGTAGTTAACTGAGGTGACATGAAAATTGTCACTCAGTTGACTCATTTAATTCGATTTGGGGAAGCTTGAGTTCAATTCAATATGATTTATTTCTAATTTGTAGAAATATATTTCAGTTAAATTGAGTTATGGTTAGTTAAAATAGTTCTATTTGTTGGAGGAACTAGTGGAAGGTCAAGTTTTGGAAGTGTAACTTCAACGACACTCAGTGATCAACCAGTTAACTAGTCAATCATCCCAACATAACTGATGCATACAAATAATGCGAGTTTCCCAGTTGAGATGGAAATTCCAAGGTAATGTACTATCATTTATAGACTATTGCAATGTGTATAGGTGGTGCATGCGGCCAGAGGATGAGCCTAAAGGAATTACACAATTCAATTGAGGGAATTTCATAATTAATAGGGACATAATTCCTTAAGGAACAACACAAGGAAATAGGATCCTGAAGGGCTTGAAAATTGGATAAGTGTCGGCCAAAGTCAGTTAGTCAGGAAGAAAGATAGACTATACACTTGTAGGTTGTGCTCAAGCTTGAGAAACATATGTATTTCATCTCTATTCTTTGATAAATTCAATACATATAGGAAGGGTTTTTTAGAAGTTTCTTTCCCCTAGATAAATCTTAATGTATGTGTGATAATTCTTCTTGAATTTTTATTATTTGTGTTTTAGTAAATTTCATGAGCAGTTTCAAATCTACACAATACTTTCTACATGAGAGGGATCAAATATATTTTCACTTTAAAAGAGGTTTGCATCTCAACAGATTTTATCCCTCTTGGTGCTTGATAGATTTGAGTTGAGATGGATCAAGGATGGTAAATATATTGGGACAAAGGTTGGACAACAAGATAGTTTTTAAATTCATGTTTTAAAATGTTTATCTTTACTTTTGATTGGGATGTTTGAGTGAGGTGATCCAAAAATTATTGGAAAGAGAATATAGGAAAATATATTAAACAAATGATCATCACTATATTCAAGAATGTTATTGATAATACATTTAGGTTGTAAAATTTCAGGTTAAGGTTTAATTAAAAATCAATGGAAATATCTAATTTTAGTGGAGATGAATTTAATGATTATAACAGACACTAGTACATTTGGCAGAAATTTCGACACTTTGGTTCCGACACTTTTGACCAAATGTCGGAGATTTCCCCAAATTTTATCAAATTTTCAAATCCCGCCCACAACTATCGCTATACCGACGTTTGGAGGCAAGTGTCGGTATTGCGACACTTAAAGGTTAGTGTCGGTCTTGCGACATTAGTAGCAAAGCGTTGGAATTGTGACAGTTTTGACAGAAGCGTCGAAATTGTGACAGTGTAGAGCTAAGTGTCGCTATTGCGACGTCTTGAGGAAAGCATCACTATTGCGACAGTGTGGGCAGAAGCGTCACTATTGTGACAGTTTGGGCAAAAAGCGTCACTATAGCGACGTTTGGGCTAAGTTTCCTTATAATGGGACTTCTAAGGAGTTTCTTGAAATATAAAAGACGTGATGCACTCACTCCTTGTTTCACTTTTAATATGTGCTCCCAACCACGGTCAGGTGCGTCGTGTCGCATAGTGTGAGGTCGCCCGACCGGGCGCGTTCAAGTTGGGCCATTTTGTTCGAGGGTGCTCGTATCAGTTTTGCTAAGTTGTGACCGTCCGGGTGCCTTGTGCACGTTCGGGTGGCCCATTTTACGTTTTCTCCCTTGTGGTATCGTTGGTTCGGGTGCGTCGTGTGAGGTTGCCCGACCGGGCGTGTTCGGGTCGGGTCGTTTCGTTCGAGGGTGCTCGTATCAATTTTGCTAAGTTGTGACCGCCTGAGTCCCTTGTGCACGTTTAGGTGACCCATTTTCCATTTTCTCCCTTGTGGCATCGTTCTGTTGGGAGCGCTGTGTCGCGCAGTGTGAGGTCGCCCGATCGGGCGTGTTCAAGTCAGGCCATTTAGTTCGAGGGCGCCCGTATCAGTTTTGCTAAGTTGTGACTGCTCGGGTGCCTTGTGCACGTTCGGGTGGCCTATTTTTCGTTTGCTCCCTTGTGGCATCATTGTTTTGGGCACGTCGTGTTGCGTCGTGTGAGGTCGCCCGACCGGGCGCGTTCGGGTCGGGCTGTTTCGTTCAAGGGCGATCGTATCAGTTTTGCTAAGTTGTGACTGCCCAGGTCCCTTGTGCACGTTTGGGCAGCCCGTTTGTTGTTTTATCCCTTGTGGCATCTTTCGATCGGGCGCACCGTGTCGTGCAGTGTGAGGTCACCCGACCAGGCGCGTTCAGGTCGGGTCATTTCGTTCGAGGGTGCCCGTATCAGTTTTGCTAAGTTGTGACCGCCCGGGTGCCTTATGCACATTTGGGTAGCCCATTTTCTGTTTGATCCCTTGTGGCGTCGTTGGTTCAGGTGTGCCGTTTCATGCCGTGTGAGGTCGCTCGACTGGGTGCGTTCAGGTCAGGCCGTTTCGTTCGAGGGCACCTGTATCAGTTTTGCTAAGTTGTGACTGCCCGGGTGCCTTGTGCACATTGGCGGGTTGAGTCTGGTCATAAGTTCCCATCATCTCATGTTTACCCTGGGTAATATGATGAAAGTGGGTAGATGTGTGTGGCGTTATTGCATTATAGGTGGTATCAAAGCGGGTTTCACTCTCTTTGGTCATATTTGATACCACATACATGTGGTATCATAGCGTGGTTGTGCTCTCCTTGGGAAAAGTCTGATGTTTTCAAGATTATTTTCGTCATGCATGGGATTAAGGTATACTTTTGGTATGGTAATTCATAATGTTATATATTTATATACTGATTATATGGATATGTCTATAATTATACATGTACATGCTAATGTGGAATGATCTTGCAGATGAGATAAGCGTCCCTTGAACAATAATAATGTATGGATTTTATTTTGGTATATATTTGTTTTTCTGACATGAAATACTCGTGGGAAGAAGATAATCAAGGATGATGAGTAAAATGGTAGACTATAGTTCTTGTGACTCTCCCTACAGATTAGTTGGGCAACAAGGAGATGAGTATTCTCCTAGTGTGGCAGATAAATTGAGGAGATTGAGGGTAGAGATCAGAATTTGTAAGGCATATAATGACAGGTTGGTTGAGGCTCGGGAAATACTTGTAAGGGCTCAAGAAAATCATATAGAGGTCAATGTAACGATCCTTCAGAGCTTTTTATAGTTTAAGAAACAAGGATAGATGAGGATCGAAAAAGAGGAGGAGGAAAATACTAAGTATCAGGTCTCAGTCCGGATACAAGTTGGATAAAGGGGACACAGTTAGAGGTGGAAAATAATTGGACACACCTAACAGGAGGATTGATATGCATGAGCATAATTCTAGTTTCTCTTCTAGGAGATATCATCATAGTCATCACCGTCATCATCCTTAAAGGAGGGGTGAGTACTTTCCTCAAGATTTCAAGAAAGTCAAGTTGCCTACATTTGATGGAGAGATGTAGAAGTCAGAAGAAGCAGAGGCATGGTTTCTTGGGATGAATAAATTCTTCAAATTTCATAGTTATACAGAGAACATGAAATCCAAGATAGCCTCTTTCAGACTTAAAGGGAATGAATATATCTTATGGGAGGATGTGAATAATTTTAAAGGTAGTCGGGAGGATGACTTGACTTGGGATGAATTTGAGAGGATATTCAAGAAGAAGTACCTGTCAGAGAGGCACTATGATGCCATAGATAAGGATTTTTATGAGTTGTAGATGGGTTCCATGTGTTGCAGGAGAAGGCAAAGGTTCAGAGATTCATTATTGGGTTTCCAGTAGCATACAGATAGTTGGTTGAGTTCGATGAGCATTCATCGCAAGAATAAGGAATTCGAAAGTTGAAACATTGTTATAAGACATCAAAACAAAAATTTGAGCCTAAGCGTGATTTGAAAGGAAATGAGAAAGATAAAGGAAGAAGGCCACCAAAGTGGGGAATACATCAAGATGCAGGTGAGAAAGAAAATGTGTTTCCTTACAAGAAGTTTAGTACAATTGCAAAGGGACATGGATCGTAGCCTAGAGAGAAGAAGACTAGAGGTGATGATAAAGCACCATTGCAGTGTTAGATATGTGGCAAGGATCATCACAAGAGGGATTTTCCATAGTATCAGGGTGGTAGACCCCATATCTATAGTGCACAAGAGGTGCAGACAGTTGGGGATGTTTTTCATAACATTCCTTGGATTTATGCATCTATGGACAATAGACAGGTGGATCACCATGCATCTGTAATTGATATGGATGATAAGCTTTGTGATCAAGATATTTCTATTCGATTTATCATGGATATAATTATAGTTATGTTAATCCTGACCTAGTGGATAAGTGTGGCTTGAGAAATAAGTGCATGCAGACTCTTGGTTGGTGCAGTTGGCTATAGGTACGAAGAAGAGAGTTCACAATTGGGTAAGAGCTTGTGGATTTGAGTTAAATGATATGCTTACAACAACACACTTGAATGTACTGTCATTGGGATCATATAACATGCTTTTGGGTATGTATTGGTTGTACCTTCACAGGACCAAGGTAGAATGTTATGAAAAGGCCATTGAGTTCGTGGATGATAGTGGAGAAAATTGAATTTTGCAGGGAAAGAAGAAGCCTACATCAGTGAGGATGGTCACCGCTATGCAGGATAAGTGCAGCTGCAAAAAAGGCTGTGTGATGTTTGCAATGCATGTTTCTAGTGACAAGAGTAAGGATGTTGAGGATGCATAAATATTCCAATGTTATATTGTATTGCAGCAGTTTCAGGATGTGTTTCTAGCAGAGATACCAGAGTCACCTCCTCACAGGTAAGTGTACTTTTCTATTGAGTTGGTACTAGGGGCAGCACCAACATCAAATGCACCTTACAGGTTGAACACACCACATTTAGTAGAGCATAAGTTGAAGATGAAGGAAATTCTTGAAAATGGGCACATTAGGCCGAGTGCATCGCCTTGGTGTGAACCAGTGTTGTTCATAAAGAAGAAGGATGTCACTATCAAGTTACGCATTGATTACAAACAACTGAACAAAGTGATGATGAAGAACAGGTATCCATTACTGCATATTGATGACTTGTTTGATCAGTTGTGTTATCACAAAATTAGATCTGATAGGCTACTCATCAACTCAATCTTGTGCAACTATTTCAAACCAACCTTTTGATTGAGGCTTAGCCTCCTCAACCTGAGAGGGCTCTCTCAAGGGTTACTGATTTTGAATAAAAATATAGATGGCTAACTCTATGTGGGGTAGTAAACAGATAAATGATAGATATTGGTTTAAATCACATCAGCAAGTACACATTGGGCTTATGGAGTCAAAATAGTTTCATAAAACTAATCAATCTACTTAACATGGAAGTTGAGGCATATCAGAGTTCTAGTCCAAAGATACACATGTGAAACTGTAAAAAACACAGTTAGTTTGTCTATATAGGAATTCAGAGCATCAAAGATGAATTCTAAGTAACATAAAAAAACACCACTACTATAGGATAGTAAGAAGATGAAATTAGAACAATAACACACTAGAACTCCTTCTGAATTTCAAGGTGGCTAAGTAGACATCTCTGTATTTAGATGAAAACCAGTCACTTACAATAAACACAATCTTTGCTAAAATGTCCAACCCCTTGCTAATTCGACCTCTTGGTCTTTAATAGACCATTTAAAACATGAGATGATCTTCTCTTGGATTGGATACATCGAATTCCTAACTCTTGACACTTTTCCTAACCATAAGACATGGGATTTATTACAACAAGACAGCTAATCTACTAAACATTCCTATTACAAATAGGATTCAAACTCTTAATCACTTATCTATAAAAGCCTTATCTTAATTAAATTACGTCATTTTCCAAGTGTATTAACACATGGTAAAATTCATATGATATATTTTAACTCTTCATGACCATAATTCTGACCTCCACAAAAGCAGGAAACCAAACCCTATTTTTTAGGCATAGGGTCCTTTGCACTTCTTGAAACATTATGACCAACATGTACTCTTTATTTCGAGCTCCTTAGCTGTTGGAAATTGAAGTAACACATGAAAAATATCCTCCCTAAGCTCCAAGTGTCCAAAACCATCATCAAAATGTTCAAATGAGCTGAAATAGACTGCGCTACGAAAACAAGACAGTTTTGTAGTGCCTTTCGTAGTGCTACCCTTTAACCCTTTTTTCTTCAAAATTTTGACTTATTTCCTTCAAAATTTTCTTCATTACCTTTAAATACATCCTTCATAGAAATTCCAATCCTTGATTCATATTTTTACCCCTCAAAATTTGATTAAAAAAGGAAAGAAAAGCTGCTACAACAGTTTCGTAGCGCTTTTCTCCCTTTTTATATTGTCCGCGCTACGAAACTGCTGAGTAGGCAGTTTTATCCAAAATTTTCCAAAATGAAAATTGAAAATGTGCCAAAAATAAAAATAATACTGATTCAATCAATTAAAAACCATATCAACCTAAAAACACAATCATTCCAGTCTTCATTGAGACATTTCTTCTTCATTTGCAATTTTTTCCTGAAAAATAGGTCTTGGGACAGAGCCTATATCTCCTACTACATGATGTATTTTTAGAAACTTAAGGAGGTGTTTGTAGGCCAGTATTTCTTGAATAAAAACCTCTCTTGGTCTTTTGAAACATATGTCCTGCTGTCTCGAAATTGCCTTTGAAAAACATGTGTAAAACACGAAAACTCTGTTTTTGAAACTAGGGCTTCAAATAAAGCCTTGTATCTCCGAAATGATAACACATGTGATAAAAGAGAGAGGAGTTATTGTTATTTGATATGTTTTTGAAAATAACCTCTCTCATTTTCTTAAAATTCCTTTCTGTTTTCTCATAAACCTCCTTTGAAGTTGATTTCTTAAAAATAGAAAACAGATTTTTGCTTCATATTTTGCTCTGAAACTTTGAGTAGTTTCGTAGTGCTTTCTACCTTTTTTACACTGAATGCACTATGAAAGTAAGGTTTCTTGGCTAATTGGAAATTTTTGATGAAAAAACTTAGGGAAATGAAATGAATGATGAAATGATGAATGACTTGACATGGAAAACCTTTAAAATGGATTTATTTAACACTAGGGAAGGTTCAAACCTAAAAATCTAATAATCCCTTTTGGTCAAATTCATGATATGACTCCTAAAAATCTATTTTGACCCATGAACATAAGTCATCTTGTCAAAATTATGTTTTGAATTTTTTGAGTGATAACAGTGGCTCCACTTGGGATAGTGTGCCCCTGTGGTACACTAAAGAACCAATAGTTCTAGTGCTGCTATCCATCTTCTTGGAAATAGAAACTGAAATTTATGAAAAAATCGCCAAGCTTTTATGGCCTTCTCCTCGAGCTCAAGCTTGATGATCACTATAGAAGAAACAAATATGTACCTACTAAAAATATGCTCAGTCAACTTTGAGCTTATTCACACACTCCTACCTACCCTATCAGCTGCAATATCCATTTGTAATTGAAGGAACATGAAACTTCCAATGAATCCAGTAAATTATCTTATCTGAAATTTGGACCTCTTGACTACACTTGAACCAAAGATAAGCATGATATTGAGATTACCAAGGCAATATAGAATGCATCGGATCCTCATAATGAAAATGAAACTGGAAAACTGGACTGTAAAACTCTTCCATGTATTCAGCTATAGGGTCAAAGAAGACATGATCTGTTTGATGATCCTCATAACATTCTATAACTTTGGAAAACTCATATATGCTTTTCTCAACCACACAAGATTTCAACTGTGTACTCTCAAACTTCTGTTCAAAACCAGTGTATTCTTCCTCAATAGTGTGAGCATTATTTGATGTAGGCTGATGCAAGGAATAACATGAAGAATCTACTTTTTCCTTTACCTGAGAGTTATAGAAATTATCTTCCAGTATTTCCTCTTGTTGTTTGCAATGATTCTCATACTCTTGATGATCAAAATACTAACAAGTCTGCTGCAACTTTTCATCAAGCTTAGAGGATGAAACATGATTATCATAAATAAACTCCTGTTGGGCTTCATTTTCATCCAAGAGAGAGGATATCCTTCCTTCTTGGTGATGAAAGGGATTGTCATGAAGGGCTTCTAAAATTTCCTCATCCATGAACTCATCATATTCATAACAATTCTCCAAATATTCAATAAAACTCACATAGTGTTTACAACAGTCTTTGACCAGCAATAAGGAGGGATGAAATTCTTCATACATCTCATAAAATGCAACATGGAAATCAACAAGAGAATATAATGAACCATTTGGCAAGCTTTCATACCAAGACCATGATTTTCCTTGCAAAGTGGCCATAAACATCTTCATGAGACAATCCTTAGGGAACATGTAAGACTATGTACATGCATATGGAATCTCACCAAATGAAGAGCAGCATTGTCTTTCTTTTCATCTTTAAAAATAGGAAGATCAGTTAACCATTCAACCTTTGGTATAGGATTTGGAAAACCAGGGATATGAGACCGATTCATAGGGGCATACCTGGCATTTATTATTGCAATGGAACTCATCTTGAAACTTCATCAAGCAGTGGATTCACTTTCCAATTGATTATTTGATGTGTGGAGTCGCCAGAGCAGAAATACAGCCAATATGTGCCTAAGTGTCTGCTACTCTTCAGACCTTAGAACTAAAACTTTGTCGTTCTTCCCAGGGAAAATATACACCTTCGGTCTCCCGGGAGACGCACCAAAATGTTATCAAAAAATTAGATCTAATAGGCCGCTCATCATATCAATCTTGTGCAACTATTTCAAACCAACCTTTTGATTGAGGCTTAGCCTCCTCAACCTGAGAGGGCACTCTCAAGGGTTACTGATTTTGAATAAAAATATAGATGGATAACTCTATGTGGGGTAGTAAACAGATAAATGATAGATATTGGTTGTAAATCACATTAGCAAGTACACATTGGGCTTATGGAGTCAAAATAGTTTCAGAAAACCAATCAATCTACTTAACATGGAAGTTGAGGCATATCAGAGTTCTAGTCCAGAGATAGACATCTGAAACTGTAAAAAACACAGTCAGTTTTTCTATATAGGAAGTCAGAGCATCCAAGATGAATTCTAAGTAACATAAAAAAAAACCACTGCAATAGGATAGTAAAAATATGAAATTATAACAAGAACACACTAGAACTCCTTCTAAATCTCAAGTTGGCTAAGTAGAAATCTCTGTATTTAGTTGAAAACTAGTCACTTACAATAAACACAGTCTTTGCTAAAAATGTCCAGCCCCTTGCTAATTAGACCTCTTGGTATTTAATAGACCATTTACAACATGATATGATCTTCTGTTGGAATATATACATCGAATTCCTAACTCTTGACACCTTTCCTAACCATAAGATGTGGGATTTATTACAAAAAGCTAGCTAATCTACTAAACAGTCCTATTACAAATAGGATTCAAACTCTTAATCGATTATCTATAACAACCTTATCTTAATTAAATTACATCATTTTACAAGTGAATTAACACATGGTAAAATTCAGATGATAGACTTCAACTCTTCATGACCATAATGCTGACCTCCACAAAAGCAGGAAACCAAACACTATTTTTTAGGCATAACGTCCTTTGCACTTCTTGAAACATTCTGACCAACGTGTACTCTTTATTTCAAGCTCCTTAGCTGTTGGAAATTTAAGTAACACATGCAAAAACTCCTCCCTAAGCTCTAGGTGTCCAAAACCATCATCAAATTGTTCAAATGCGCTGAAATAGACTGCGCTACGAAAACAAGACAGTTTCATAGCGCTGCCCTTTAACCCTTTTTTCTTCAAAATTTTGACTTCTTTCCTTCAAAATTATCTTCATTACCTTTAAATACATCCTTCATAGAAATTTCAATCCTTGATTCATATTTTTACCCCTCAAAATTTGATGAAAAAGGGCAAGAAAAGCTGCTACAATAGTTTCATAGCGCTTTTCTCCCTTTTTACACTATCTGCGCTACGAAACTGCTGAGAAGGTAGTTTCATCCAAAATTTTCCAAAATGAAAATTGAAAATGTGCCAAAACTCAAAATAATACCGATTCCATCAATTGAAAACCATATCAACCTAAAAACATAGTCATTCCAGCCTTCATTGAGATATTTCTTCTTCATTTGCAAATGTTTCCTGTTTTTTCCTGAAAAATAGGTCTTGGGACAGAGCCTATCTCTCATACTCCGTGATGTATTTTGAGAAACTAAAGGAGGGTTTTGTAGGCCATTATGTCTTGAATAAAAACCTCTCTTGGTTTTTTGAAAAATATTTCCTGTTGTCCTGAAACTGCCTTTGAAAAACATGTGTAAAATAGGAAAACTCTATTTCTGAAAATAGGGCTTCAAAGAAAGGCTTGTATCTCCCAACTGATAACACATGTGAGAAAAGTGAGAGGGGTTAATTTTATTTGATACGTTTTTAAAAATAAACTCTCTTAGTTTCTTAAAATACCTTTATGTTTCCTCAAAAACCTCCTTTGAAGTTGACTGCTTAAAACCAAAAAACATATTTTTGCTTCATATTTTGCTCTGAAACTTTCAACAGTTTCGTAGCGCTTTCTGCCTTTTTTACACTGAATGCGCTACGAAAGTAAGGTTTCTTGGCTAATTGGATAGTTTTTATGAAAAAAAATAGGGAAATTAAATGAATGATGAAATGATGAATGACTTGACATGGAAAACCTTTAAAATGGATTTATTTAACACTAGGGAAGGTTCAAACATAAAAATCTAATACTCCCTTTTGGTAAAATTCATGAAATGACTCCTAAAACTCTATTTTGACCCATGAACATAAGTCATCTTGTCAAAATGATTTTTTTAATTTTTTGAGTGATAACAAGTTGAAGGGAGAAATAGTGTTCTATAAGATTGACTTGAGATAAGGATATCATTAGATACCCATCAAAGAACAGGACATCCACAAGACCGCCTTTAGGACCAGGTATGGGAATTATGAGTTTGTTGGAGTTTCATTCGGTTTGAATAATGCCCCAACTACATTTATGTGCTTGATGAATAGTGTGTTGCGTCCTTATTTGGACAAGTTTGTTATGGTATTAATTGATGACATCTTGGTATATTCTAAAAATGAGGAAGAGCATGTTGATAATTTAGCAACAATGTTGATATTTATAAGAGAGAATTAGTTATATGCTAAGCTTAGCAAGTGCATTTTCTTCCAGAAAAAGGTACACTACTTGGGACATGTTATTTCCAAGGAAGGCACAGCAATATATCTAGAAAAAATAAGAGCCATCATGGCGTGGGCAACTCCTAGGAATGTGGAGGAATTCAGGTCATTATGGGATTAACAAGTTATTACAGGAGGTTCATTAGGAACTTCTCACGCATTGCATATCCTATTATATCTTTTCAGTGGAAAGGTAAGAAGTTTGAATGGATAGAAGAACATGCAACTAATTTTGAGCAATTGAAGCACTTACTGACCAATGCTCAAGTTCTTTAGATTGCAGATCCGAATAAATAATTTAGGTGTGTACATATGCTTTTAAAAGAGGACTTGGTGGAGTCCTTATGTAGGAGGGAGAGGCAGTATGCTATGAGTCTAGGAAATTGAATGAGCATGAACAAAACTACACGACTCATGATCTTGAGTTGATTGTTATTATTCATGCTTTGAAGATGTGGAGGCATTATCTTCTTGGCACGAGATTTGTATTACTAAGTGATCACAATGGGTTGAGATATTTGTTTTACAATCCAAGTCTGAATTCCAGGCAAGCTAGATGGTTTTCCACCCTTAATGAGTTTGACTTCGAGATCATATACATCAAGGGAAAGGAGAATAGGGTTGCATATGCTCTCAGCAGGAAAGTATAGGTGAACCATATAGAAGCTATGATTTCTTATGGGACAGAATTACATGATCAGATCTTATAGGCAGGATAACAGGATAATAGGTATGTGGATCTCATGCACAAAATACAACAAAGTATAGGTACAGGTACATGTGTAGGGACAGGTGATGATGATGCAGACTATCGTCTCACAAAAGATGTTTTGGTGAGATTTAGGGACATGATATATGTGTCAGATGAAAGTGAGATCAAGAAGCTTATCTTGAGGGAGTTTCATGTCAAGCCATACTCGGGTCACTAGGATATCAGAAGACATTGACGTTGGTGAAGAAGTCCTAGTATTGGCTGGATCTAAAGAGGGATGTGGCATAATTTTTTGCTAGATGTTTGGATTGTAAGCAGGTGAAGGCAAAGTATAAGAATCAGGGTGGTCTACCACAACCTATTCCGATTCTGGAATGGAAATGGGAGGTAATTTACATGGATTTTATTACAGGTATTCTGAGGACAGTGAGGCAACATGATTCTATCATGGTTGTGGTCGACAATTTGAGCAAGGTGGCTCACTTCATTCTAGTGAAGACTACATATTCAGCTAGTGAGGTGACACAGGTCTTCATCAGGGGTATTATGAGATTACTTGGTGTTATGAAGAATATTGTGTCGAGTAGGGATGCCAAATTCACTTCCAAGTTTTTGAAGAAACTATTTGCAGGATTGGGAACTAACTTGGCCTTCAGTACAATCTATCATCCACAGACAGATGGACAGACAAAGAGGGTCAACAACATCTTGTAGGACATGTTGAGGATGAATTTCATGCATCAGTAGAGGAAATGGGAGGAGTACCTTCCATTGGTTGAGTTTTCATGCAACAATGGTTATTAGGAGTCACTGAGGATGAGTCCTTTCGAGGCACTTTATGGGTGGAGTTGTAATACTCCCATCAGTTGGAGTGATCTAGTGAATATGGTACTTATTAGATTGGGCATGTTGGCAGACATAGAACATGAAATTCAGGTTATAAGGGAGAATCTAAAGGTAGCACATGAGAGGGATAAGAGTTATGCAGACCATCTCAAGGCATTTAAGGACTTTTAGGTTGGGGAGCATGTGTATTTGTGTATCAAGCCCAAGAAGAGCTCCTTGAGGATTGGAACATGTGTCAAGTTGGCACCACAGTATTGTGTGCCTTTTTAGATTCTTGAGAGGATTGGACCAGTGGCCTATCGAATTGCAATTCCTCCAATAGTGAAATTCCATGATGTTTTTCACGTTTCATTACTTAAAAGGTATATAAAGGATGTTGATCATGTTATTGATTGGTATGTATTGTAGGTGGAGCAAGAAGGATAATTACAGTTGGAACCTTAGTGCATATTACAGTGGAAATAGCTCATGCTCAAGCACAGAGCCATGGACCAAGTTAAAGTGCAGTGGAAGCACTTTGGGCTCGAAGAAGCTACATGCGAGATGGCGGATTAGATGTAGGCTATGTATCCTTCATTGTTTTTCAGTTGAGGCAAAGAAGTTTTGGTATTTTTACATATTTATGTATGGTTCTATTATAAATACCACCATAAGGTAAGTGATAAAGCTCTAATAAAAGGTATGGTTGTTGCATTATCATGTTGTCATGATCATTTTTTGCTTTAAAGCTGGTATTCATTGTAAATACTGCATCGAGCTAAGATATAAAGCTCCATGGGTAGTATGTTTTCTTTTCAGTGGTTTTGCTGAGGTATATGTGTGGTATAACACCGAGGATGGTGTTCCCCAAGGGGGAGGGTTCTGTAACAGACCTGGGTTACAATTTCATGTAATTAAAGTTAATAAAGGAAAAAAATAAGACCACGGTCAAAGGACATTTATTAAAATATGAATGTGGGGAAAATATATCCTAGTGGGCATCACTGGATGTGTTTATGGCTAAGGGGAAATTGGAAAAGGAAATGGCTAAGGCATTAAAAATGCAAAGGGTATTTTAGCACATTTATTTATGAAAATAAATGAAATTAGGAGAAAAGGAAAGTGAAAGGTCACAGGTTTCATGTGAGGAGGAAATTTAAGGAAAATAATGGAAAATCAAAGAAATTAGAGGCATGAATGATAAAAATACCTCAGAGCATCAGTTGGTAGCCTTTTTTCAGTTCATTTTCAGAATTACACTCAAAGAGGAGAAGAGCACCAAGAGGAGAAAGAGATCAAGAAAACAAAGGAAGGAAAAGTAAGAAAAGGAAGGACAAGGAAAAGAAAGGAAAGAAAAGATCAAGCAAGGAAGAGCATGATCAAGAAACTTCAGCAGTAATACTTGCAAGTAACTTATTGCATGTATGATTTCCTAGTCGGTTTTGACATGCATGGTATGTGCATGTTGGTATTTGGTTATTTTGTTGTTGGTGGCATGGTTTTTCTAGGTTTTGATAGTGGCTTTAGCCTTGCCTTGCTTTTTTCCGGATATCCATTGTGTGATCGGATTACCAGATGGTTTTGAGCTTTGGAATTACCGGATGGTTTCAGAATCTGGGGTAGAGGTGGTCTCAGGTTCATTCTCAAATGCCTAGGAATATCTTGACGTGTTTTCGCGAGATACATGGTAAAGCCTAAGGGTGGTGTCTCGGTAAGGGCCTAGTGATCCAGTGTGTGATGTGGTAAGGCCTAGAGACAAGGAGATGTAAAATTCCTCAAGGATAGTGATGAAATACGAAGGCATTCCGAGCTCGGTTCTGTTTTGTAATCTTGGTGTAGGTTTAGGTGAGATCATGGTATGGTGAGGGTGGAGGCGGTTTAACCTCTAGATTCCCTTGGTTGTTTTTGGATTGGTTTATCCATGAGATACCACATCCATTATTTGAATATGGCACGCGGATGACTGGCTGAAAGAAATATTTTGTTCAACCATGTCTATGGTCGGGTGGTACATGGAAGTCCCGAACCTAGTTGGCTCTTGCCTATATTTAATGAAAGTTAAGCTCACTTGATTTTGTACCTATATTTATGTAGCTTTAATGGTTGTTATCTTATGGTTATTTATGTGGTTATAATCATGGTTATGTGACTGGTTATAGTCATGGTTCATTTCATGTTTTACTTGTAACTGAAAGAATAATGGATGCAAGACCTAATTGATATTAAGACAACTAAAGAGAGAGGGTGGTGTTCATTCTTGATAAATTTCATATGAATTTCCAGTCCCTTAAGCTCAGTATTGTATTCATGACCTATAGATTGCATTGTTTCCAAATGTTTGACAGAATGTCAGTCCTGGTTGGGTATGGTTAGGCCTAGTCCCGGTGTTAGTTTTTGGTTTACAAGCATTTTCCTTGTGTGATTTATGATTTCTAAAAGTTACAGGGATTTATGGGCAGATATCTAGCCCTAGCCCTGGAATCTAGCCTTAAAATATGCATTCGTTCGCACAACACTGAGTGTTTTAGTCCACAGTAGCACTAATGAAGGCTTATGCATGTGACTGGGAGATCCAGTTGCATTGATTCCTTGGCAAGGGAACAACTAGGGGTAAAAATCAGATAAAATTTAGGTTGGCTTAGGGGATGGACATCTGGAGGGGATGGGTTACTCTTGGAGGGTTCTGTGGCACCTGAGAGAAGTCAGTAAGGTTTTCTTGTCAACTCCATTTCCTTAAGTTCACCTAGGAGGTTGAGTCTGGTCATAATTTCTCCTCATCTCATGTTTACCCTGGATAATCTAGTGAAAGTGGATAGATGTGAGGGGAGGTGTGCGTTAAAATGATGAAATAAAGTCCCTTGGACTGGCTGAGGATGATAAAATAAACTGATTTGAAGCTTTGGTCAATAATTTGTTATTTTCGAGGTTAAACTTTGAAGTGGTGGAATAGTCTCAATAAGTATGCTCTATGCTATTCTATATGGAAAATTTGAAAAACTCTTATAAAAAAATGGATCAAGGATGCAAAATTGAGAAGACAAATAAAATTAAACTTGATTTTCCAGAAGGCTACACAAAATTTAATGAGATTAATGATAAGGTGCATGATACATATTATTAAATGATACACATACATATAAGTTTTTAACCCTTGGTATCATCTTTCAACTGGTCTCTTGGATTCTTGATGATAGAACATATTCCTTCACACCAACCTTGATTGATTAGGTTTCCAACATTCCCTGCTAATTTGAAGGGGTATATGCGAGTCTGAGAACAAAGTTGAAATATGAAGTTGGATAACAACCAAACACTAAACGTGCTCTCTAAATATGATGGTTTAAGGAAACCAAATAGGTTGTAGAAGTCGAAGCCTTCTATTGGTGGTGGTTTAAGGTTGATTACCAACTCTATAACTTGACTCAAAGTATTTCTCGTGACAATTTATAATTTGGATACTAGTTGATGTCTTTTGCGAAATGGAAGTTCTCTCTAATGATGGTTTAAAAATGACCACAAAATGATGAGATTGTAGTTTAAAGATGACCACAAATTGTAATATAGCAATAGTGGTAAGTCTTCCATTGAGTGGTAGTTTAAGGAGGAGGGAAAAAAATGCTACTCATGGAACACGATATTGTCTTTGACTACAACTCGGATTGGGGATTTTGTTGACTCTAGTTGTTGGCTTAGATTCTCTTGATATGACTTTGAAAATAGTTGATGACTATCAATTACCCCCTTATCAAATACAAGGTGATAAGATGAAAATCTCTCCACTGCAAGATGTGTGAATACTTGAGAATGAATTTTATAGTATGATAAATACATTTTCTTTAATGTTGAAGAGAATTTCTAAGAAGTGATCCATTCAAGGTGAATCTTTGATTTTATAGGTTTTTATGATTGGAACATATGCTTGAATGATACATATGATTTTCACAATGTTGACAAAGGTTAAGATAAAAACATTGATATTTCATGTGGACAACTCAATAACAATGGTGGCATTTGAAAATTGATGTGGATGTGTAGCAAGTGAAGATGATATTTCTTTAAGGAACTTAGCACTTCAAAAATTGGATTTCTTTTGAATAGTTGGGAATATGAAAGGTAATTTTTTTTCATATACAATATTGTTTATTTTTTTGTTGTTGATAGCATTTTCCTAAGGTTTGATGATGGGCTTGGGAAACATAAAAAAAAACTTGTTTTTGACAAGTTCCATCTTCATTTGAATTTGCTCATAAATTGACATCACCTATTTGATCACGTGTTCATTGCTGAAAATATTTTTTCGCAAACTTAAAAAGAGATTTATTGTGAACAAGAAGTTGTTTATAATGTTGACTCTTTTTTTGTAATCCATTACATTGGTGTTGAGGCTCAAGTTGAAGAAACTTGAAATTGTCCTATGAATATTGTAAGTAGGTTCGAACATTTGTGAGAATGGATCTATTAGTTTTGATTGCATTGTTGATAGTGGAGTGTATTAGAGTATATAGTAACCTTAATAACTCATCAATGAAGGGTGTCGACAATCTTAAATAGACAAAGTTAAATAGCTTCCAATGCCAAATAACTATAATTTTTCAAGCATGTTAAGAACCAAACTATGAATAAATCCTCTCAATTGTGAATCAAATGAATCTCACAAACATTGCTCCCAATGGCTTCACCATAAATGGACAAGTAGGGACTTGTATACTTGCTCCATACAATGAAATAGAAGTCTCAAAATTTTGTGGTGAACGCAAGTAGACATCTAGAAATCATTTTGAGTTTGGACCCACATTTTTTGTAAGATATCTATGAGGTTGACATTGGTGGAATACTTGAGTTTTGTGAAAGGGTGGGTCAACTTATTTCATGAATATTTTTAAGGTTGGCCCTCTTATCTTTTGATTTGCAAGGATTTATATAATGATTTAGGGTGTATTTGACGCCTCTTTAGCACACCAATACACCATAGAAATGATTCATGGAATTAGTCAATTCATAAAGTTTGTTTGAAGTTCACAATTTATGGAATCTTTGAAGTATGATTGCAGGCCTATTTACACCATCAAATGAAAGTATAAACCTATAGCATATGGTAGAATATTAATAGGAATTGAGGTCAAGTTGATTTAATCATAATTTTAAAAGTAGAGTTCGTTGTCACCTTAACAATTCAAGGTCTCATAAGAACTGGTACGAAACATGAAGGTTGGCCATTTTTTACCCACTATGATTGTAACAACTGCTATATAGTCGCTACAACTTAGTTTAAATATAGTAACGTTGCAATTTGATAGGTGGATGATGGAATTTTGAAGATTGTATATATATATATATTTTCAAACTATAACTATCTTATATTTAAATTTAATTTAAAATGATTTAAAGCATTTAATTAAATTTATTAAATTGAAAAAAAATTATAAATGTTAAAAAATTGAGATATAAAGTGTTTAATGATTATATATAATCCATGCTCGTTGGTTTTTTTTAATGAATTATATAAAAGTTAAAAATGAAAAGAATAGGAGTTTGGTCTCTCTTGCGCTTGGTAAATCCGGAATTAAAATAGATTTAGGTTGATATTTATTTCTTCAAATATCATATGCAATTTATATGAACAATTTAAACATTTGATTTTTTAACTATTTATGAAAATTAAATTATATTTAAAGTAGAAAACTCTTTAATCTTTATATCTTCCAATATAATGTGTAAATTATGAGTAGTTTGAATATTTGTTTTTATAATTTTTATAATTTTGTTTTCTAATTAATTTTGTTAGGTATTAGTTCATTGTTTTCTAATTAACTTTGCCCAAAATTTGATTAGACGCTTTTCAATTAGGTTAAATTAAAACATATTTCTATACTAAATAATTTTTATAAAATTAATAATTACCTTCAAAATGGTTTATAACATAATGCTTTCATAAAACAATTTTTATAGTAAACTTCTAGAAAAGTTATAGATAAAAAAATAATTTACTTGATACATAATTAAAAACAAAATTTAAATGCACTAAGCAAACTTGGAAAGCTTAGGAAAAAGAGTCATTCCCTCCATTCCATAATACAATTACAGGTTCCTTCTCTCAGAGGATAGGAACCCCACCACCCTGAGCAACGAACCTTCATCGAATATGTCCACGAAATAAGATGCCAGGGCTGGGTTGAAATATTGGAATCTCGAGTTAGAATTTTTTTTGCATGGTGATGTTTCATACTAATTATTAAATTACAAGTTATGGAATAATAATGTTATCAACCATTCAAACAAATGAAATTAAAAAAAATATTTCAATTATCATTTTAAAAATATAATATTTTACATATAATAATATTTTAACCATGAAAATGCTACAAAATTATTGATAATTTGTAAACCGTACTCATTTATATATGTGAATTGATTTGCAACATACCCTTTATACAAAGGGTGCCACCCTACAATTCAAATACAAGAATTATTAAGCTCAATAATTGATGAGCCCTATTAAATACTTTGCAGGTCAATCATGGTATTAGTTTATACCATGTGCAAGCATATAGATGTAAAGATTTAATTTGATAATGACATAAGAGACCAGTGAAGATGATTAAGAGACAAAACATTAACACATATGGCGCCATTGCAGTAGTACGATCAGAACAAACCATCATCATTTGAAAATAAGATGTGAACGATGGCAACGAATCAGATGTGAGAAAAATATTATTAAGTAATAATAAAATTTAAAAATTAAAGTTGAAGTATAAAAAAATTTGGTCAGTTTTTTTTCACTGTAATAAAACATATTTTTTTTTATTCAATAAAGTTGAATAAAAAAATTACAAAATTGCTGGATTACTAACTTCCCAGAAAAACACTAGAATTGTAGTTGAAAGAACGGAGTGAGTTTGCAATACTCAAGCCTGGCTAAGAGAGGGCAGATAACCTACAAATCTGAGTCCCATATAAAGCTGGAAAAACTGATCCAAAAAAACTATAACGATTGAAAAAATAAACCCGTAACAGCTGGACAATACAACAATTAATAGAAATGCTTAAGTGTGCACATTGAAAACCAGAGCTACCAGTGCTGACCTGTGTTCTTTGGAGCTAAATTGCTAAAGCATTTATTCTGTCACCAAACAACTGGGCGTTTTGCTCTATATCAAAGTTAAATTAATATGCAGTCAATGAAAAAACTGATGCATTATACACTTCCTGTGGTCAGTATAATAATGAAATTAAAATGAATATATTAAATGTAAAAGACTAGTCAAAGTATGTTGAAGATAGAAACTAGCCTAACGATTAATCAATGACCCATTAAGAATCTTCATTAGCCTTATCTCATGCCTGATTGTTGTAATCCATTTCCTTTGTTAAAGAAGAATTCATTGACTTCCACTACTTTTAAAAATTGAAGTGAAAGGTCGATAACAGTACCAATTCTCAGAATAGACTAAACAATGAATGCACTAATGCAAGGTGACGAAATTGGAAAATCCAAATATCATACTCAATGCTTCTAGGAAAATAAAAAAGGCACTGAATATCCTGGTGGAATATTATTCTTCCAATGTCATAGAGAGACGTGATGGAGAGGAGCTAAAAGAAGGTCACCGACCACACACCCCAAACGAAAATATAGCATCGAAACCCTATCCAAGCGACATGATGAGAAGGGAGATGCATTGAATGAGTTGCAAAGGGTTTATTTCAGCGAGAGAAGTAAGGATTCAAGGATGATCTTGCGCTAATGGTGAAGAATTTGGATTGTATGGACTAGAGTTTGGAAATGGGCGTGAGAGAAATAAAGGATGTCCAGTGAGGGAATGAAATGATACATTAACAACTATAGAGGATTTGTGGTACAAGAGATGAACCCTAAAGGTTAGGTCACCCAAGTTGTGTGAGGAGTAGAATTTAGGTTAAGGAAGGCCATATATAGAGATGGCATCAAATGGAGACAAGAGCAGACTTGGTAGAGTAACAGATAAGTATAAGCAATAGGGATGACAAAGATCAAAGCTCAAAATGACAAGAGATAGGTTTGATCAGCTTAGGATTGTTGACATACATAAAAATGATTATGGATAGTGATAAAACCAACGTGGTATTTGATGGATGCACAGAAAGGCATAGCTAGGGTTTTATGGAGTAGGAGAAGAAGAAATGTAGACAAAGGATAAGCCTGCAAATGAATAGTCACTAGTGACCAAGGACTAGCTAATTGAAGATAGAAGGCAGAAATAACCACTCAGCTCTCATACCTCCAAAAGACATGATATATATATATATCATTTCCAAGTGGTTTCTTGGATTTCATTCACACCAATCCTAAATTTTCAAATTATAATAGAAAATTGAGGAGTTAAACAAATATATTATATAAAAGAAAAGACAACAACGTTGTGAAGAGGCAACCTTAATAAATCACTCATTAATGGTGTAAAAAATGTAAAGCAATAAAAGAGTTGCTAAGGAAAATTGGAAATGATGAATTAATGGAAGAATAGAAAAAGAGAGTTGCTAAGGAAACTTGGAAAAGGATGAATTAATGGAAGAATAGAAAAAGAGAGATGAAGAAATAAAAGGTAATGTAAATATAATAATTTTTCTTAATGATGATAGGAAGATAAAAGAAGATTTATAAGTGTTGGAATAAAATTTTGATTAATGGTTTCACTTGCAAATTCAAAAGTAAAAAAAAAAACGATATTTAAGAAGGCTAGCATAAGATATTATATTTGAAGAAGTTCACCTCGATGTAGAGGATGTATATGTCAAATATGATGATATTATCTCTATAGCTAGAGTTATAAAAAACCAAACAAATATCATATACGATGTCATTGTCTCTAAAAAACTATCAACACCTCGCTAATAGAAAATGAGAAGGTGACTAAAAAAGTTAGCCATCACAACTTTTCTAAGTGAAATACTACAAAAAAATGAGTAATCTTAAGTGACCCAACTAAAAACTACTAACATAAACTTTTAATTTAGTCCTAGGTTAAAATATGCAACAAACTAATAAATAATACAACTAAAAAACACTAACGTCAATGACTAATTTAGTATAGGAACAAAAATATGACTACCTAACAGGTACTACAATGAGTTTATGTTAGTCATTTTAATTGTGTCCCTTCAGCAATCTAACTTTATTTTAAAGAACTAGGATTTATGCCATGCTCATTACCACATCATCACCTCTATGGTTTCAAATGTTGTCGGCTTAGAAGAAGTGTGATATCATTAATTCAACAAGCTCTTGAGTTTAGGCATAAGCAGGGCTTGAGGACGATGACAAATGTTGGTTGCTCAAACCTTGTGGTTCATTAGAATTCGACCCTATCCATCTAGTCTTTAACTATACCAGTGGAGTTGGACATGCTTAAACTCTAAAGGGTAGTACATCCAATCCCCATCAGTGTGGATGAGGATGATGAATACATGGTGGAATACAAACTTCCACTACTATCATTACATACATTTTTGATAAATTTGTTATGATATATTAATTTTTTGTATCGAGAGGTCTTAGAACGAGTCTACGGGAGTATGAGGGAGATGTTTTCATGTAAAGTTAGATTTAAAAATAATAAAATAATCCATATCTTAACAAATTAAAAAACAATAATAACAAAAAATCAATGTCGGTAGTAAACAAAACACTTCAATTTCCACCTTAATTTTACACCAACTTTATATAGAGAGATAAAGTAACTAAGAGGAAAATAAATTTAATTTATTAGTATGATGAAGATATATAATTCCTTCACTACTTATATGATGTGTAATTCGTTTAGCATTCAATTGACATGTAATATTTAAAACAAAATATATACATAACCAAAAGTTAGTGTTAACAATAAATAAAATATTTCAATGTCCATATTAAATAACATAATTTTATATCAATTTGATAGAGAGAAAAATAAAGTAATTAAAATTAAAATTTTCTTATATTTTCACTTTGTGAGATGTGTAATTTATTTAATTCTTAATATGGAGTTGATATATAATATTTAAAAAATATTAATAACAAAAAAAAAAAATTATTTCAATATGTATGTTGAGTAAAATATTTTAACATTAAATATTATACATATAGAAAGAGTGAGAGAGTTCTTATTCCATTAATAGGCTCTTTTTATTTCAAGGTATGCGGGAGATTTGAAATTTCATATATGTAAAGAGAGAGAGAGTGATTATATCCTATGGATATAATTAGAGAATTATTGTCATGTAATGTTAAATAATCCTTACATTAACAAATTAAAAAGGATTAAAAACAAAAAAAAATAAAATACTCCTATTTACAAATTTAAATTATTTGTTAGTATGATATGTAATTCTTTCACTACTTAATATGCAATATTTAAAACAAAAATGTTTAAATAACCAAAAATTAGTGTCAACTATAAATAAAATAATTTAATGTCCATATTAAATAACATAATTTTATATTAATTTTATATAGAGAAAAATTAACTAATTTAAATTTAAATTTTCTTATATTTTCACTTTGGAGATGTGTAATTTACTTAATTATTAACATGAAGTTGATATATAATATTTAAAAAATAGTAATAATAAAAAATAAATATAATGTGGATCATAAATTAAATGTTTTAGTATGCATGTCGAGTAAAATATTTTAACATCAAATATGTATAGATATAGAAAGAGGGAAAGAGTTCTTATTTATTAATAGCTTCTTTTTACTTCAAGGTATGAGAGATATTTGTAATTCCTTCATTGTTTAAAATGACGTTGATATGTAACATTTTTTTTAAATATTAATAAAAAAACATAATTCCATATGTGTGTTTAAGCCTGGAGGGTCGGAATCCTGGAAGGTCGGAACCTCGTAACTTTTTGTTAAATGAATTCCTTAAAAGTGTTGGGATTGATGGCTTCAGGCATTGGTTTAGCAACAGGTAACTCGGGGCATAGAACTATTTACAAAGGAAAACACTTGCAAAACCAAGGATCGAGGGACCCCTTCTCCCTCCTCCAATAGGACAGGTGGCAACATATTATTGGTCGGATATGATGTCAACATGACATAATGTTTGAAACATAGCAAACAGTTTTAGTGTTTTAAGGTACCCAAAAATCCCATATATGGGTGACGCATGGACCTCTCGTAGGTCGACACGTGGCATGGATGACATCAAAATGATGTCACCCTAGCAATGAACATACCCCGGAGGTTGGAAACCCCGTAACTATTTGTTAATTCAAAAAGGAGCATCGTGGTTGTGAGGAGAAGGGAGAAGTAGTGGAGAAAACCTGGAAGTTGGAACCCACATAACCATTTGTTAAAATAATTTTATGGAAGTGTAAGGATAGGGAGCTTCGAGCCTTAGTGAAAAGATGTGGTTCTTGGAATTAATGAAGACCAAGGGTGTGAAATTTTATAAAGGAAAATAAACTCTCATAGGCTTTAGAAGTCATGGCGCCACATGTCATCCCAGCGGGCTTTGGATTGGCCAATGCATACAATGGGCAGTCCCACCTTGGAACATAATCCCAAAGGAGAAAGCTAAAGGCTAAGAATAAGCTCAGAACATGTTTTTATGTTGCTTTGTGACCAAGGGCACAGACAAGGTCATAAAGGGAATTTAGCCTCCGTAGGCCATTAGAGAGGTATACCACCTAGAGGCCTAGCTGAAGGTCACAACACCTAGTCCTATGGTGGAAGAGTAGGATAGAGGGACAACAAAGAAAGAGCTAAAGGAATTTTGACGGATCTGGTAGCAGTGTTTATTAAAGGACATTTTGGCCTATAGTAAACTACGTTAGGGGCACATGCATGATGTGACGAGTCGACAGCTCTTGGGAACTGTGTGCCATATTTAGCAGATATTACAACTTGGTTATTTGCCATAAATTGGGTATGCAGGCATGGATGGGTCTACATGTATTTAAGAGAATAACACCTTTGAGCATGAATATGAGTCGACAAATTTGGAGAGAAGTTCTCCAGATTTGGTGGGTATGCCATCATTGGCCATAGCCATAGTTGGATTAGCAAAACCTCGGGATAGCCAAGATTTGTGTGTAGAAGATTTGGCCGCTGGAATAACGGTGACTGTTGAAACTCTTGGCTCAAAGAACATATAGGACCATGGTTTCTTAGGATAAAATAATGGAGTTTGTCATGGGTTGAGACAAGTCGTCCCTGATCTTGCTTGCATGCTACGAGGAATTGAATGAAGATCAAAACCTTAGGGATGGGAGATTTTTTCACAGAAATAACAGAGCCTTGTTGGAGTGTGAGGTTGACTGAGGATTTATTTCTCAACAAGGGAACACTTAGGTGCTCATCTTCATGTTTAATGGAGCAACAATGAGTGAGTGAATAGAGGCCATTCCTAGTGGTTAATGAAGTTGCAGTGTCTATGTATCAGACGTAATAGTAGGATGGAGAGCCATGTAGAAGTACAATCTGATAGTATGAATGAAAAAGATATGGATGACAGGGACAACATTGATCATTGTCTTTCAGTGACACAAAACCCAGGATTACAATTGAGAAAAGTGGGGGAAGCAAAATTTTTGCGAGTGAGTTGAGTGGAGAGCTTCGAGTGGGTGTGCACTGCTAAGAATAGGTCGAGAGTTGTTGTGCATAATTAGAGGGATGAGAGTATAAAAATATATGTGAGAGTGTATGCTACTGCAAAGTGGACAGAGTGTCGTGAGGGATGTGTATTAGTGAATGTTGTTGAGAAAAACATTGGGTTGTTGTAGATTTAGTAGAGGATAGATAATGTTGCATGAGACAAAGGCACAGGTGAATAGACAACTGAAATTAGGCAGAGTGGCTTCCAAGTACAAGGGACATTAGTTTCTTATTGGGTGTGGATTGGAGGTTCCATACAGGAAGTTGGTGCTTCCATCTCTAGTGGGTGTTTGAGGAATGATTGTGGGGGTTGGTGCCTCCTACAAGTGTTTTCACAAATACAAGGAGTTGCAAGTTGGTGCTTGCAACAAATCCATGGAGTTGGTGCTTCATATGGTGCTTCGGGAAAGTTGATCAGATGTCTAAAAAAGAAGGGGGTTAGTGCTTCCTTCTAGTTGGTGCTTGCAAATAATTAAAGGGAGTTGGTGCATCCTGTGAGTGGTGGCTCACAAAAAATTTGATATAATAGAGTAGGAGTTCTTTTTTACATCAAATAACAAACAAGCTTTGGTGGTTTTTCTCTCGGAAGTATTTCCACGTTAAACCTATGTGTCTCATGTGTTTGTCTCCCATGATGTGTATGCTTATGTTGATTCATATGGTTCTTGGTATGATTTTTTAATGGTTGCACACACAGTGATTTCCATGTTTGAATGAGAAAATATAAATTGGCATAAAAATTTTAAATTAACATTAATATTGATTCTCCATGCCCCCTCCTCTCAGTATTAACATTGTTTCCAACAAATGGTTGGAATTAACCTACATGAAATATTCTAAAATATTTTTAATAGCCATTAGGAGAATTTTGAGGTCTAAAATGGGCCTCCTAAGAAAAATGTACAACCAAAATAAACTTTATGAGAACCAACAAGATTCAAGATGATGATGTCAACCATGGGGGATGATTCACCATTTTTGGAGTAAAACAGTAAAAATATTAAAAAATAATAAAATAATAAAACTACTTTTTCAACTCGTATTTTCAACTTATCTCCCTAAGGGTTTACTCAAATTTCTAGCGAGAGTACTCGTTGGATGCAAAATTTAATTCCTCATCCAAGGAGTACCCATGTTGCATACTTTTGATGTACTCTGCTACATGAAAAATGAGAAATGCATGAAAAACGTGATTTCAATCACGTTTTTCATGTATTTCTCATTTTTCGTGTAGCAGAGTACATCAAAAGTATGCATCATGGGTACTCCTTGGATGGGAAATTAAATTTTGCATCCAACAAGTATTCCTTCTCGAAATTGTAGTAAAACCTTGGGGAGATAAGCTCAAAATACGAGTTGAAAAAATAGTTTTTTTTTTCCCTCTAAACTTTGATGATGTAATCAAATCTTATTTTATTATTTCCACTATTATTTTATAATTTCCTTAGGAGGCCCATTTTAGACCTCAAAATTTCCCTAATGATTCTAAAATCAAAGTTGAGATTTATTTTAAATTTGTTATGCACTTTTTTCCCTTTTAATTAAATTGATTAATTAACAAAATAGTATATGAAATGTGTTATGGTTTTAGCCTATTTACATATTAGGCTATAGTATTGTAACAAAACATATTTATAGATTAAAAATCTCTGTATATGAGGATGAATTTCCATAGTTAATAATTTTGTTACATGTGTTTTTAAATGTCTATCCACTAGACTGAATAACCCTTGGAAATAGAAGTGTCCCTCTAAAGCCAACATTTGGCCTTGATACTAGATGAAGAAATTAACCAAAGAGCTATAAAATTACTGAGATAAAAACATTAAAAATTAATCAAAGCAAAAAAATACATATTAAAAATATGCAAACAATATTTTCCCTGGGAAACCCCAACTCTAAGGAAAATCCCACCCCAATGAAATTTCATTAATCCCATGGCCAAAACACTGGCCAAGCCAGCCAATCGAGCCTTCAATGCTCTCCTCCACTAGTCTCATTACAATGAATTCTTCCCAGCATTTTATAGTCTCCATTACATGTAATACAATAGAAAAAAATCATGGGTACATTATACGATGTGCCAAAACCACCATTGTTTAACCTGGTCAACTTTGACTATATCCCCGAGCCAAGTTTACCTAACATTACCCCCTTAAATTGAATTAGGGTTCCTTGAATAAACCCACCCAACCTTTCCAGGTGAGTCAGCCCAACCTCAATCACTTTCACCCTTACCCCCCTCAAAGTTTATACCGATGTATATATTAACTTGACATCCCCCCTCTCACCTAGGTCTAACCCATAGTTTACAAGTGGTACTCATGCCTTACCAGATCTTACAGCAGAATTCCCATTTACATATAATAAAATAGTTTGACTCCATTATAATAATAATTATTATTATTATTATTTTGTTTGGTTAATTTTTTCTCTCCTTTTTCTATCCTCTCACTCGATTCTTTCCTCTTCATATCTAGCTTCTATGTAACCTTCACATGGCTCTCATGTTTGTAATTCAAACCTCAGTGCATCCTACTACCATTGTTCCAACATATGCACACGTTTCTCCTGAAAAAATGACACACGTTCACGGCATTGCCTCATCTAGTCTCGACATTTGCATGGTTCAACTTGAGATTTGATCTTCATCATCTATTCCACCAATAGTTCATCACATAGTATTCTGATGAATGCCTCCATCCTTGTTGTTCTCCATTGTTGTTGCATACTATGCCTCCATTCCAGACAATGAATCCATTCCACCTTATACAATCCATGGATCTTATAAGTTGATATAAAAAAATACCATAGAATTTGAATATAGGATAATAAATCCATCATATGTACCATATCCACTGACTTTCTGCTATCAAAACTTTCTAGAGTTGTGAGCTCATTACTTTGTTGCGACAGTGGATCTTTGAACTTGTAAAGGATGTACCCTCTTTCATAGCCCCGACTTGTTATTAAATGATGTAAGAGTGGATTTCACTACCATATCCACATATTCTTTTCTAGCTTCTGTTACACTCACTATCACTTTCCCTATTCGAGGATATAATATCTCAAACTAAATAAATAAATTCATTGTTGATAAAAAAAATTGTATTTACTATCACCGAGGGCCAAACAATACACATATGATTTAGAATAAATGCAAGCCATGTAGGAATAAATATTTCAAATTGATTGTAATACAAAGGGAACCTCGATCTCTTGTACCCCTCTCAAAACTATGATGGCACATGAAGAGCTTACATGGTCCAGCTCTCGACCTTTTAGAAAACCACTGAGTTCCACACATGATGCTTCTCGTGTTTTCTAGGAATTTACTATATAGAAATTAAACCTATATGATTTCAATAAACTCTTTCTTCCAGAATGAAACCGACCATAGAGCTGAAATCAAAATCATGCCTCCTAGTTTTTCCATGAAATTATGGCTTAATTCCACATTGTTCTTGGTCATTCTCCTGGGAAAGGGAATGATACATTTTCACAACACACTTTTCGATTGTAAAGTGATTCTCCTTATTTGCATGGCACAAACCACATGCAACCTCAATTTCACAATTAGGGATCACATAGACTCCAATTTTTTTATGAAATTGGGCTCTCCTTCAATGTCTAGATAAGCCATGGCACCTTGAAAGTAGGTGGAAACCACTATCTTGTTTTTTCTCCAGCGATGGTGTAGTGGCCCATCTAAGCACCCATGGAACTTTGTTCTTGTTGTGCACAACTAAGAATTTTCCATCGGGGGCCCAATCCAACAATCATATCCAAGAAACACTTCCAGTGTAGGTAACTTGAAACCTTGCTCTCACACTAGATCTGACTAGATCCATCTTGATCTGGCTTCCTCTTCCAGATATGAAAACAAAATTTTCATAAATATCTTCATCCACCAGACCGAATAACCCCTGGAAATAGAAGTGTCCCTCTAAATCCAACATTTGGGTTTGATACCACATGAGAATTTACCAGAGAGAATTGATTTTTTTACTGAGATGAATAATAAAAACTAACAAAAAAAAACATATTAAAAATATGCACACAAATGTTTTCCTTGGGAAAACCCCAACTTCAGGAAAAAAACCTACCCTAATGAAATTTCATTAATCTCTTGGCCAAAACCCTAGCCAAGACGCCAAGTGAACCTTCACTTTTCACCTCCCTTGAGCTCATTACAATGAATTCTTCCCAACCTTTTATAGGTTCCATTACATGCAATACCATGGGTACATTATACCATGTGCCCAAAACCACCACTATTTAACTCGATCAACTTTGACTATATCCCCGAGTCAAGTTTACCTAATAGTTACATGTGTTTTTAAATGTCTATATGTTTAACATCAATATTAATTTTCCTATGATTAATAAATATTACATTTTTAAAATAAAGTTACAATTTATGTTGTCAATGTGTTTTTTCTTCTATAGAAACTGTGTATCTTGATTGAAACGACAAGTTTTCGGGTGTAATATTTGCTCATCATTAGGGAAACTAATCGTTTCAATCAAGATACAAAAATTTTCCAAAAAAAAAAAAAAAAAATTCGAATTGTGAATTCTACAGTCTAGTATGAGGGTGATGTGTGATTCCATCCATGGTCAATGTGGAATTGACATGTGTCCTTCTTAAAATAACATAATAAAACAAAAAAAAATTATATAAATAGAAAAACAATGTCAGATATAATAAATAAATAAAAATAAATATGCATGTTTAGTTAGTTTTAATTAAAAGCATTATAAAACATTAATAACCCTAACCTCTATTGGGTGTGTGTTATATTCTTTCCACAACTAGCTCCAGGAAGGGGCGCAACATGGGGGTCACAGAGGGGTGAAAACCCCCCTATCTGGGGGTTTGCAGGGGGCGATAGCCCCCCTGCATAGGTTCCGGGGCAGCGCCTTGGGAAATTTTTTTTGGACCCTATATTAGGTGGGTGGACCTACCTATGCTTTTGTGCATGGGTTTAACACATGGTTTTGGGCATTATAGTTTTCTGTCCATGGTACTCTATAGATCCGATAAAGGGAACTACGGTTATGCTCTAATCCAAGGCTAATGGTATGAGGTTTATGAATGCTTCAACATGTAGATATGTGTATTATAACATTGAAAGGAACATAATGAAAAATCAAGCTGGTAGTCCTGGTTTTGGGATCGAGGGGAAAATCTTTGTGTATATATGTTTTATGTTTTATGCTCTCGCTACTGTTTATTTTTGGTTTTAAGAGTTCGTTTGCAGATAATTTTTTTATAGGGTTAAAACCTACATTTGGTATCAGAGTTGTTTCAGCTTCAAGGGAATGCCTTTGCTGCTGACGGGTTTTTTGCTCAGGCCTTTGGTAGACCTTGTTCAGTGGGAGATTTGCGGGATCAATTCTTGCGTTGAAAGAAGATGGAGAGAAATGGAAAGATAGAGATCGAGAAATTTAATGGTCAAAGTTTTGAGTTGTGGAAGCTAAAGATGGAGGACCTGCTGGTGGATAAAGATCATTGGATCGTGGTAGATCCGGGTACTAAACTAACGACAATGTTAGATGAATACTGGGCAAAGTTGGATCGTAAATCAAAGAGAAAAATACGGCTGTGTATCTCAGATTTACTATTGTTGAATGTTTCTAGAAAAGCTACGACGAAGGCTTTGTGGGACGAGTTAGGGATTTTGTATCAATCTAAGTCTCTGGCAAACAAATTGTTCTTACGGAAAAAAATTTATAACCTGAGAATGAAGGATGGATACTCGATGAAAAAGAATTTAAACACCTTCAATATTGTGATAAGTCAGTTGTTATCTATTGATATTAAAATCTCAGATCCAGATAAGTGCATCAGTTTGTTTTGTTCTCTAAGAGATTTGTGGAATAGTCTGGTTGTTGCAATAGGTAGCAATACAACTAACTTGAATTTTGATGAAATTGTCTTAGCCTTGTTGTAAGAGGAAACGAGACAAAAAAATATGGAGGGCCAGAATGGAGATGCCTTGTCTGTACAAGGACAATCCCAAAATAGAAAAAAAATAAGTCCTTGATTGGGAGTTCTAAATCTGGAGGGAAATCTAAATCTCTAGGAAATCCTGTAAAGGTGTGCTAGAAATGTGAAAAGGGAGGGAAATTTAAAAATGACTGTATATCTAAAGCTCTTGAGAAAGGAAAGGGATCTGATGATGACCCTTCTGTAGAGGCGAAAACCACCTTAGATGAAGACGGGGATTTGTACTTGGCTTATTCTTCAAATACACATGTAGAACATGAGGCATGATTGATTGACTCAGGTGCATCCTTTCACTTCAATCCCCATAGGGAGTGGTTCTGCGAGTATGATAAATATGATGGTGGTGATGTATTCCTAGGAGATGACAGGAAGGACAGAATCATTGGACGCAGAAAATTCAAGTTGAAGTTGCAAGGTGGAAGGATTAGAACACTTCCTGGTGTTCTGCATATTCCTGCATTGGCTAGAAATCTAATTTCTGTAAGCAAGATGGATGATGTTGGTGTAAAAACAGTGTTCCAGAAGGATACTTGCAAGATGGTTCACGGAGCACTGGAATTGATGCGGGGAGTTCAGATTTGGATACTGTACAAGTTTCTGGGTAGCAATTTTATTGATGGGTGCAATAGTTATGTGGTTCTTGAAAGTGGAGCAAAAAGCCTAGTGGTCTCAGGATAAAAGACCATGCTATGGCATCAAAGGCTTTAAAATATTGGAGAGAAGGGGCTTTGAATACTGCATGGTAATGGTATGGTATACGGTATGTCTAATTCCTCTATGGATTTCGATTATGTGAACATTGTGTATATAGGAAGCATAATCGGGTGAGTTTCCCTTATGGTGCTAAGAGGGCGAACAAGATATTAGAGCTTGTGCACAATGATATGTTTGGAAATGTGTCAGTTCCATCACTGGCTAAGTCTATGTACTATGTTTCATTTATAGGTGACTTCTCAAGGAATACATGGATATATTTCCTGAGGAAGAAATCTAAAGTCTTTCATAGATTTAAAGAATCTAAGACTCTAGTAGAAAACCAGATAGAGAAGAAGATAAAGGTGTTGAGGACAGATAAAGGTGGAGAGTTCTGCAAGAAGGAATTTGAAGATTTTTGTAAGAAGTGTGGTATATCACGGCAGAAGACTACTCCATACATAGCTCGGAAAAACTGGCGCAAGAAGATTAATGTTGTGTTATTTCTGCAGCAGATTAATGTTGTGTTGTTGGGTGTTGTAGTGAGGGTTCACTACACCACCTTCATCAGCTATTTTCAGAAGAGGAGTCCCTCTTTCCTTTGGGATATTAGATTGGAGGCATTCCGAAGCATATTGCAGACTTTGGCATCAAGGCCAACTCTTTCCATAGCCCTATAGCGCAGTTCCATTCAGAGACTGCGTTATTTTGAGAGAAGCATTTGCAGTGGGGCTCTTGCAGTTTGTTGGAGGGTGAGATCTTTGGTGAAGGGATCAGCCTTTCATCCTAAAGATCCATTGGAGGAGGAATATTTAGTTTGAGCATCAGATTCAGCCATCTCCATCCAGTTCTATTTTTGAGTTGCTGCAGCTACCCAGCAACTCCGACATTTTGCAATTTTTGTATTTTATTGCCAATCATTCCAGGATTGAGATGAGGTAGTCTTTAGGAGTTGATATCTTCACTCCTAATATTGTATTGAGCCACATGTTGATTTATCCATGTATTTGACATATGTAGCATGCATTTGCTCTATAAAACTACGCTGTCATAGCTTGAGCTCACATGTATAGTAGTATTTCATCATGGTTTATGCACTTGTTCTTTGAGGCTGAGCATTGCCTATCTTGAGCACCCTTTTTCCTCAAGACCTTGTATTCATTTGTTGTTGCTATTATTTAATGAAATGGCTATGGATTTCTCTCATGTTTCTATGATTTGAGTGTTGCTATTGCACCATTATTGTGCTTGCTTATTGCTAGAGCTCCAACTTTAGAATATCTTGAGATATTCTCATTGTTGTAGAAATTTCTTGAAAAAGGAATATTACAGTGGTATCAAAGAAAGATCTTTGGCTCAGCCTGTGGCTTCAAGCCAAAGTGCTATAGAATAAGGAGCAAGGTCATAATGATGAATAACATGAGTTTACTCTCATCATTTTTCAGATCTAAGAAGAGCCTCTCCAAGGAGGTTGAACAAGAAGGAGAAAAAGAAGCAGTGAAACTCCTAGAAAGTTTCAAGAGCAGAAATATCTTCTGATCAGATCTACAAGATATATACATGAGGAAAATTCTGAATCCTCATCTCATGGATATGTGCACTCAACCATATCACCAAAGCTTCAACGTTCTATCTGTGATTTCTTCATGAAGAGTTAGAAAGGAGGTGTGCCCAAAAAGGAGACTCTTAGAGAGTATTTGGAGGAGTATGAAGCTCAATCCAAGGAGTTCAAAGATGACTTGAACTTTCAAGGGTTCTGCAAGATCAAGGAAGGAAAAGACAAAAAGGAGGAGTAGCATTGTAAGGGTAGATTTTATCTATCTATCTCTGATGGATCACCTAAATGTCTAGTCAGGGTTTGGGTGGAGGAGCTAGATAACTTTGTACAACAACATCAAGTTTCAGAGATTGAAGCCATCAAAGCAGCAGCGCTGCATTTTGAAGGTAAAGCATATGCTTGGTGGTTGTTTGAGTCTTTTTCCTTGAAGAATGCTAATACACCTACTTATGCAAGGTTTATTTAAATATTGATAGAAAGGTTTGATGAAGCTTCATGTGTATCATCTTCTGTTGATATTGTCAAACCACCTCAGATGAATCTTTTGCATGAGGTGGAAGGGTATATGAATCCAACTCCCTTTATGAAGACCATGGAAGAAGGTGTAATTTTGTTTGATGCCTTGCCAAGGGCAAGATCTCCATTGAGTGAAGGATCCTCTTCTCAAGAGGAAAGCATGAAGGTTTCTCCTTCAATAGATGACCAATATCTAATGTCTCTCATTGATGATGGGACAATTTCAGCTATTGATGAGGAGGAGAAGGCAGGAGATGATAATGCTGTCAAAACAAAGGCACCTCAAGCACCTCATGAAGAAGAAGTTGGAGCACTTGCTCCAAGGGAAGAAACTCTTGCACTCTTGCAAGGAGTTCCACAAGGTCTCACACATAAGGCTCTTGGTATGACACATGAGCAGCATGTACCATCATTGTCAAATGATGAGATCTTGGAGATAGAAGGAAGAAAATATGAGGAAGAGCATCACAAGGTGGAGAACATGAATCCTTCCCTACTTTAGAGATTGGAAGCACAAAGAAGGCAAGAGGACCTATGCATTAAAGGTAGGGGAAAATCTATCTACCTATATTTACATTCTACTCTATGCCTTGACACCTCTTTGCAAGGAGGTACTTTACCACGAGCACCTCCTGATAGGAGGAAATCTAAAGTGTTCTCTCAAATATGGGTAGAATATACATACTTGGCTACGGAGGGAGCCTTGGGAGAAGCTAGCATAGCGCAGAGAATCTCTCATGAATTCAGGAGAGAGATGAGCAGTTTCCTGAAAGGGGCATTGCTAACTCCCACTTAGAAATCTGTGCTGAGAAAGGAGAAATCAGAGATCTATGATGGCATGAGCATGAGAGCACATGGCAACTCCATATTTTTGGGGAAGCCCATGATATTTTCATTCACAAAGAATATTTTTGAAGGTAGCAAGGGGATCCTAACCCTCTTGTATATATGGGCCAAAAGGAGGAGGTTTTGGAAATAAGGACTTTCCAAGGGGAAGTTGATTTCCATGTACTCCAATCTTGTCTTGGGAAAGATCAGTTGCAAATGGGGCAGCAAAGGGAATATTATGATGCTCCAACATGTTCTTTTGATATCAAGGATGTCAAAGATGGGAGCCATGAGAAGACATAAGCTACATTTCAAACCTCTACAACGTTTTCATTCTTGGAGAGCTTGGATCCTTATTAGAATTCCTAACTCAAGATAGAATACTCCAAGGACCTTTTCACATGTGGGGTTATTGATGGGGAAGTAGTGGATGAAAGGTTCAAGGTGGTGGATGGAGTTATATATTTCTATAATCTTATTCTTTTGGTTAGTGACTCCAAGCTCAAGGAGGGACTACTTGATGCAGTCCATGAAATCCTACTTTCCAAACCCACTGGTTTTGTCAAAGCATATCATACTCTCTTGGGTGGATTTGTATGGGAAGGTTTCAAAGAAGAGGTGCACTCTCACATGAAGATGTGCATGGATTAATTGGTAGAGGAGGAGGAGCATAGCTCTTGGGAAGAGCCATCATTCACATCTCCTTATCCATTGAGTGTGAGAGGGAACTCATCCATGAGTTACCCCACTAATGTAAAACAAGTATATAGAGAGGTTTTTCCTTTTGAGCATTATCGTGTATCTCCTATATGCTTATATTTTTCTAACACTCATTTGCATAATATGGCTCCAAAAAGGGGCACTATTTATGATGGGTTTCATGGGCTACTCAAGGCCATGAACCATGTTGATGTAGGTCATTCCTTGGAGGGTCTTGGCCAGCTATTCCATTCTTCATGGTGTGATTCTTTTACACCAATTATGATGCATTTCCTCCAAGTATTTAGAAGAAATGATGCAACAAACAAGTGTTGGGGAAGGCACTTGTCACATCCTATTCTATGGCAGTTAAGGATAAAACTGCGTTGGTTGCACATGAGGGAACATCTTCCTTCTAATTTATCATACATGGTAGCTAGCATGATCCTAATCATGATCCCACAAGTTTAATATGTCCTTATCTTTGTTGGGGGCATAGTTGGAGGAGAGGCACACATGTTGAATGTGCCCTTGGGGAAAGGAGTTCCCCATTCTTTTTGCATTGCATGCTTCAATGGGAGCATGAGATCTTGTATGGCCACTATGATAGATCACTTGTCTCCTTGTAAGGTGAGCCATATGTTTGTTGGTAACATGCCTCTCATATGAATTGGGGAGGAGTTTTTCTATGGATTGCCAAGATGGGAGGTAGTCCACTTCATTTGGATGATAACATGGAGATGGGAGACTATCATGAATCATGAAAATCCCCATGATTGTCATCACTTATATCTTGAGGAGGCCATGGATCAGCAAGAAGGTTTCCACAACAACCTTCCATTTCTTCATGATGAGATCCCTTGGGTTTATTCACCAAAGGCCAACTTGCATATTGAGGGGGGACCATTAGAAGACAGAGCTATTGCAGAAGATTCAGAGAAATGGGGGAGACTAACAGATGAGGAGGCCACAAGAGAAGAAGGTGAAGTATTGCAGCACCCTTGCAGTTTCTTGAGGACAAGCAAAATTTTGGAGGGGGAGACTGTAATGTTCCTAAATTAGCTTCAGCTAATAGGAACATTAATTTTTCCATGTTTATTTTTGCATTTCATAATTGATGAATAAATTGTAAAGGAGGACATGTAAAACTCCTGAAAACCAAGAATAAATCAATGCCTATGTGAAAAAAGACATATATGGGCTATAAAAATAAACTCCTGCAGGTGTGAATGGGTTAAATCGCAAGAATGGTTCATCTTTGACCAATTCAAACAACGCAGTCTAGATGCATTGAAACTCTTTGAGGGACATCACAGTTCTAGAAGGAGGTTGTAATGTGAAAAGGATTAAGTGATTCAAGGTGGTTTATGGTTTGGCAAGACTCCTATCTTATAAAAGGAAGAGGAGGGCAGCAAGGAAGAGGTTGTTGAAGATTATCATTTCACAAGGAATTGTCTACTAAACATCCCTTGTTGGGCATTCCTGTTTAGGAATCCCACCTCCTTCCTTGAGTAGCTCTTGGAGGAGATTTGTGCTAAAATGTTCCACTATCAGGCTTGGGCCAAGCTTCACCTTACATTACAACGCTTCTCATGTTGAGGGTTGAGCTGTCTTGTGAGCTGCAGCAAGTGGAAGACTAGATCTGTTCAGATCTAGATGATAGCAGTGGATCTTCTCAGTGAGTGTGTCTTTTAACCTCCTAGAAGAGTTCATTAGCTTATTGTACTTCAGATCTACATCTTGGCATCAGGCCAAATCATATTCAGAAGCTACAACGTTGTTTCTCTCCCTAAGACAGTGTTATTTGCAGATCTACAGCTGCAGGGTGCTTTGCTTTCATTTTGGAGAAGAGATCTCCAGTGTTGGGATTCTTCCTTTCACTGTGGTGATCCATGGATTGGCCATCCAATCCATGTTTGTTTTAGATATGATCTGCTATGTAATTGTATTATTCAGAAATTCTGAATCATTCTTAGATCTCAGATCTACTTTCGGTGCTTCATGTTTTGAGTAAATCCCCAAGGGGAATGTATAGATCAGCCTTTCTTGTACATGGATCTGTATTGGATCTATATTTTTATGTAAATATCTGATCTAGATCTGAAGAATCAATAAACTTCTGCTTCATCCCTAAAAATCATGCTGTCATGGTTATGCAGTCTTTTGTCATGGTTGTAGCACCTCATTTCTGAGGATTTCTCTTGTATTCTTTCATTCTTTCTTCTGTAAAATGTATGAGTTATGCCTCTAATATTATTTGTAAATTTTTAGACCCTATTGCAGCTAAATCCTTTAGAAAATTACGCTCTCATGCTTCAGTAAATTTTTGCATACTTCTGGTCATGGGAAATCAGGGTTTTCTAGCCTAGTTAGGAAAGGAGGAATTGTTTAACATAGCAAAATTTTTTTTTTTTTTTGGCTGAAATTCGACATGGGAGTCCCTCATAACCCTAGCTATCAGATCCAACCACTTGCCCATCTTATTTTTACGCAGATCTCTGAATACACTCATTTTAGGGCTTAAATCATCACTTTTCCCCACCTTTTTCCTTATAAAACGCTGTATAAAGTTGCTGCTACATATTTTATTGAAGGTTAAGTGATTATTCATCTGTATATGACATATTTTTGTAGCTCCACATTGGTAATAACTCAGATTATTCCAAATAGTTTAGCTGTTCCTTAGTTGGGAACATTACAGATTGAAATGACCAAGTTTGCAGGTGGATGATTTTCTCATCATTAGGGAAACTAATCGTTTCAATCAAGATACAAAATTTTTCAAAAAAAAAAAAATTTATAACTGTGAATTCTACAGTCTAGTATCAGGGTGATGTGTGATTCCATCCATGGTCAATGTGGAATTGACATGTGTCCTTCTTAAAATAACATAATAAAATAAACAAATATTATCTAAATAGAAAATAAATGTCAGCTATAATAAAAAAACAAAAATAAATATGCATGTTTAGTTAGTTTTAATTAAAAGCATTATAAAACATAAATAATCCTAACCTCTATTGGGTGTGTGTTATATTCTTTCCACAACTAGCTCTAGGAAGGGGCACAATGTGGGGGTCATAGAGGGGCACAACCACCCTTGTATGGGGGTTTATAGGGGGCGATAGCTTGGCTGCATAGGTTCCGGGGCAGTGCCGCGAGAAATTTTTTATGGACCCTATATTAGGTGGGCGGACCTACCTATGCTTTTGTGCATGCATTTAGCACATGGTTTTTGGCATTATAGGTTTCTGTGCATGGTATTCTATAAATCCGATAAAGGGAACTATGGTTATGTTCTAATCCAAGGTTAATGGTATGGATTTTATGAATTATTCAACATGTATATATATGTATTCTAACATTGAAAGGAACATAATGAAAAATCAAGCTGGTTGTCCCGGTTTTGGGATCCAGGGGAAAATATTTGTGTATATCTGTTTTATGTTTTATGCTCTTGCTATTGTTTTTTTCTTTTTTTTTAAGATTTCGTTTACAGATCATGTGTGTAGAGGGTTAAAACCTGCTTTTGGTATCAGAGTTGTTTCGGCTTCAAGGGAACGCCTTTGCTGCTGAGGGGTTTTTTGCTCAGGTCTGTGGTAGACCTTGTTTAGTGGGATATCTGTGGGATCAATTCTTGCGTTGAAAGAAGATGGAGAGAAATGGAAAGATAGAGATTGAGAAATTTAAAGGTCAGATTTTTGAGTTGTGGAAGCTAAAGATGGAGGATCTGCTGGTGGATAAAGATAAGTGGATCACGGTAGATCCGGGTATGAAACTAACGACAATGTCAGATGAATACAAGGCGAAGTTGGATCAGAAAGCAAAGAGCACAATATGTTTGTGTATCTTAGATTTAGTATTGTTGAATGTATCTGGAGAAGCTACGACGAAGGCTTTGGGGGACCAGTTGGGGATTTTGTATCAATCGAAGTCTCTAGCGAACAAATTGTTCCTATAGAAAAAGTTGTATAACCTAAGAATGAAGGATGGATACTCGATGACAAAGCATTTAAACACCTTCAATATTGTGATAATTCTGTTGTTATCTATTGATATTAAAATCTCAGATCAAGATAAGTGCATCCGTTTGTTGTGCTCTCTACCAGATTCGTGGGATAGTATGATTTTTGCAATAGGTAGCAATACAACTACCTTGAATTTTGATGAAATTGTCTTAGCCTTGCTGTCAAAGGAAATGAGACAAAAAAATATGGAGGGCCAGAATGGAGATGCCTTGTCTGTACAAGGACGATCCCAAAACAGAAACAAAAATAAGTCCTTGATTGGGAGATCTAAATCTAGAGGGAAATCTAAATCTCTAAGAAATCCTGTAAAGGTGTGCTAGAAATGCAGAAAGGGAGGGCAATTAAAAAGGACTGTATATCTTTAGCTCCTGAGAAAGGAAAGGGATCTGATGATGATCCTTATGCAGAGGCGAAAACCACCTCAGATGAAGATGGGGATTTGTACTTGGCTTATTCTTCAAATACACATGTATATCATGAGGCATGGTTGATTGACTCAGGTGCATCCTTTCACTTCAATCTGCATAGGGAGTGGTTCTGCGAGTATGAGAAATATGATGGTGGCAATGTCTTCCTAGGAGATGAAAGGAAGGACAAAATCATTGGACATGGAAAAGTCAAGCTAAAGTTGCAAGGTGGAAGGATTAGAACACTTCCTGGTGTTCTACATATTCCTGCATTGGCCAAAAATCTGATTTTTGTAAGCAAGATGGATCATGCCGGTGTAAAAATAGTGTCTGAGAAGGATACTTGTGAGATGGTTCAGGGAGCACTGGAATTGATGCGGGGAGTTCGGATTGGGACTCTGTACAAGTTTCTGGGTAACACTTTTATTGATGGGTGCAACAGTTCTATGATTCCTGAAAGTGGAGCAAAAATCCTAGTGGTCTCAAGAGAAAAGACCATGCTATGGCATCAAAGGCTTTGAAATATTGGAGAGAAGGGGCTTCGAATATTGCATGGTAATGGTATGGTATACGGTATGTATAATTTCTCTATGGATTTTGATTTATGTGAACATTGTGTATATAGGAAGAATAATCGGGTGAGTTTCCCTTATGGTGCTAAGAGGGTGAACAAGATATTAGAGCTTGTGCACAATGATTTGCTTGGACATGTGTCGGTTCCATCACTAGCTAAGTCTATGTACTATGTTTCATTTATAGGTGACTTCTCAAGGAATACATGGATATATTTCCTGAGGAAGAAATCTAAAATATTTCACAGATTTAAAGAATCTAAGACTCTGGTAGAAAACCAGATAGAGAAGAAGATAAAGGTGTTGAGGACAAATAATGGTGGAGAGTTCTGCAAGAAGAAGTTTGAATATTTTTTGTAGAAATTATATGCACTAAGCATGCATATGTACTAGATCCACCTGATCTCACACTATTTAACTTTATGCAAGATACTGAATCTATTCCACTTGTTAATATTTTGCGGAAAAATTAATTGCACACACATGTGAAGAAAAAACAAAAATAATCAATCGCACATAACACAGTTTTTAACCGGGAAATCCTGAAGCTAAAAACCCCAAATATATATTATGTAACATGAGATAAGATGACAATCTCATACAAAGCATACAAAGCTTATCACAAGCTCTCAGTATAGTACAATCGTCATACACTAATCAGGACCAATCTGGCAAATCCATGCACCAATCTTTGCCTCTTGCTAGCCTGCCTCCACTGCAGAATCCCTGCTGAAGAATAGCTCTGAATGAATTCGAATTACCCTTGCCTTGACTGCACAATCCTCATTGGCAACTCCAATGTGTGTGTGATGCAATCAATGCATCACTATAGTCACAACAAATAGTCCATCTTGCCCTTTTACCTATCTCTCCACTCGTTCTCCACTGAAACTGCCATGCACTGTAGTTAACTGCTGTATTTTTCAGTTGATTAATGAGTTATTATTTGTGAATTAATTAACTAATTAATTCACTCCGCTCTCACTAGTGTATCAATCAGTTAGACTAGATACAACTAGCTCAAATGAGTCTAACTGAGTTAAACTGAATACAACTCCATAACTACTTCTTCCAATTGTGTCATAACTTTGCCACTTGAGTTCTAACTAAGTCCTCCATGCATTAGCTCCAATAAACCCTTTGGAATTGCATAATTCCCTCAGTCAGCTGATGTGCCACATCTGTGCACTGAATTGAAGTGCTCCAAGAGAATAATTTGTCATGTAGAGTCTTATTATCATTAAGAGCTAATAATAATCGACATGCATCTATTTTTAGATAAACGATCTATAAATAGACTTCGCCCTATATTCTAAAAATAGAATTTCATTTATTTTTCCAACTTGATCAACCATCCACAAATAGCATCCTGCAACTTCTGAAATATGATCATCATGTCTAAAAATAGACATAGTCTAAAAATAGACTTGCACCAAAAATAGTGATTCATATTTATGTAGGAACGCAACAGAATAAAAATATAACCATAAATACAAATATGCAGTGGAAAAATCACTTCATTTCATTAACATCAAAGAACTGATATTTTCTTATAGACAAAATGGAATAAACTAGCTAGGGTGCTGGTAGCTATCTCTGAGAAGAGATGTGGCGGCTACAGGCCTCTGAATTGAGTTACAATGAGGCTCGAGGGCCTATTTATTATTTAGAAACAATGGAAAATCCTAAACATCCAAAACCCTAACCCTAAGAGATGAAGCGCCAAAACTATGGGCCTCGTTTGGGTAAATTGGTGTTTCAACTTCCCCAGGACATAACTTTGGCATACGATCTCCATTTGACGCATGCCATACCTCGTTAGAAAGATCTATCCGAGGACTACAAATTTTGAGTGAGCAACATCAATCAATGTACCCATGTTGCTCCCCACTTTCCCAAAAAAATGTCGTTTAGGGCCTCAAAACGACTCCAGAAGTTCAGGACCCAAAAAACTGCTAAAAATAGTAAGTTGTGCCGAAACTGAAAAACTGAAAGAGACAATTGTGGGGCCCCAAGTGGAATAGGTGTGTGACCACCAATATCCACCCAGATCATTCCTCCCCCCTTAGGAAGCAATGGTCCCCATTGCATTAATTTCCTCCATGAGATGAGGAAACTTCTGCTGAACTTTGTCCCTGGTGAACCACTTTCCTTGGTGCAGGAGTTGGCCAGCTTTGACAACCCGATACAGTTGGATATTCTGTTGGCGGGTGTTCTTGATTTGCATGTCCATGACACAATCTGTGGTGGCCTATTCCATGTATTCTGGGTTTAACTATGTTGGTGTGAGTTGTTCTGCAATGTCATAGGTGTCCAGTAGAGGTGGGAAGTAAGGACGAAGGCGCTCCACATTGAATACTGGGTGCAGACCGTGGAATACTGAGCTCGAAGGCATTGTTCCCTACAGCCTTGGTGATGGTGTACGGCCCGTATCGGAGCGGGCGAAGCTTGCGGTGGGGTCCAATGAGGTGCTTCTTCTGCAAATGTAGCCACACTTTGTCGCCCACCTGGAAGTTATGTGGCAACCGATGTTGATCATGGCATTGCTTGTAATTAGCATTAGCCTTGTCCAATATGTCATGAACCTATTGGCAGATGTGTTGAATGTGCTCGATGAAGCTATTTTCTTTGTCAACTTTTGATTGGACATGAGCCGAATCGGCTTGAGTAGCCATAAATGGAATGGCTACGTCAATGGGACATAGTGGCTGGAATCTCAATCCCACCTGAAAGGGGCTATGGCCGATTGAGCTGTGGAGAGCATGGTTATAACTGTCTTGTACATAGGGAAGGCTCTCGTCCCATGTGCGTGGATGCTTGGAATTGTACATGCGCAGAATGTGTACAATCATTATGTTGATGACCTCTGTCTGGCCATCTGTTTGGGGATGAAAAGCTGTGGACTTGGTGAGCTTGGTGTCCAGCATTGACCAGAGGCTGGACCAAAATGTGCTGAAGAACCTGCTTTTCCGATCTTATATGATAGACTGTGGGATCCCAAAGTGCACCCACACTCATTCAAATAAGAGTTTAGCAGTGGCTTCTGCTGTGATATTCTTCTTGCAGGCCGCCATAATGGCCATCTTCGAGAATCTGTCAACGACCACGAAAACATGGTCATTTACATGCTTAATAGAAGGCAGGCCCGACATGTAATCCATGGAGATGGATTCCCAAGGTCGACTAGGGGTAGGTAGTGGAGTATATAGGCCTTGATTCTTGATGGTCGGTTTGGCAATAACACAAGCAGTGCAAGATTTGATGTGCTTATCGACATCCTTTCGAAGGTTCGGCTAATAGAAATAATTTTGTAGTACTGCTACTATCTGTTTAACCCCGAAATGCCCAGCGAATCGACTGTAGTGTGCTTCCCATATCATCTTTGCGCGCTCGCTTGAAGGAACACAAAGGTGTCCTAGGTGACATAAAAGTGCATCTTGGAGGTGAAAATTTGGAACTTGTGTACCCCCAAAGAGTGCCTTGTATGTGTGACCGAATTCCGGGTCACTGAGAAGCGACCAATCAGAAGTCTCGTGCCCACAAGAGTTGAGAACGGTGGTGAGCGCCACGATCGGTGGTCGGCTGAGGAAGTCTGCAACATTATTGGTGCTACCCTTCTTGTAGTTGATGTTCAAATGAAACTGTTGCAGATATGTGAACCACTTCTGATGGTGATCATTCTGCAACTTCCCTTGTGTCTGTATGAACCGCCAGTGGGTAGGTGGTCTCTGTGGATGATTGCTTCTTCCTTAAAAATGTAATGCTTCCATTGTCGACAAGCTTGCACAATGGAATACATTTCTTTGTCATAAGTGGGATACTTGCGAACTGTGTCAGACAATGTCTCACTGTGATATGCCACTAGATGTCCCTGTTGAGTAAGAACCGCCCCAATAACATAGTCAGAGGCATCTGTCTCGATCTCAAATGGCTGTCACAAATCTGGTAATGTGAGCACTAGGGCAGAACAGAGGCAAATTTTCAATTCCGTAAACGCCTTTTGTTGAGATTCTGACCAAAATAATTTTGCTCTCACTCCTCCCTTGGTGACTTGACTCAAGGTCCATGTGATATGAAAGAACCCCAACACGAACCTACGGTAGAAATTAGCAAGACCCAGAAAGCTGCAAAGCTCTGTTATAGTGGTTAGAGCTGGCCAATCCCGAATGACTTGGATCTTAGTTGGATCCACATGCACCCCCCTTATATCAATAATGTATCCCAGATATTGAACCTAGGTCATGCCAAAAGTGCACTTCTCCAAATTAGCACACAACTTGTGTTGCCGCAGTGTTTGGAGGACTTGTCGGATGTGGTGGAGGTCCTCTTCCCAAGTTTGGCTGAAGATTAGAATGTCATCCAAGTACACCACTACAAATTATTTGGTGAATGGCTGCAAGATGTCGTCCATCAACCTCATGAAGGTTGCAGGAGCATTTTTCAACCCGAAAGGCATGACCAACCATTCAAAAAGGCCTTCCTCGGCTTTGAAGGCAGTCTTCCACACATCAAAGGGTTTAATTGGTACCTGTTGATACCCAGACTTAAAGTCAATATTACTGAAATATTTCACCCCTTTGAGTTGGTCCAGAGGGTCATCAATCTGTGGGATCAGTTACCTATTCCGAATAGTGATCTTGTTCAGCGCCCGATAGTCAATACAGAGTCTCCATGTCCCATCCTTCTTCTGTACCAACACGATCGGGTTCCCACAAGGCGATGAACTTGGTCGGATGTGACCTTTCTATAATAGCTCCTGAATCTACCTCTTGATTTCATCGTTCTCCAGAACAGAGCGCCGATAGATCGGTCCATTGGGTAGCGACGCACTTGGGGTTAGATCAATAGGGTGCTTGACCTGACAGTGTAGAGGAACCCCTGTGGGTGAGGTGAAGATGTCCTCCTACTCCTCCACAACCTTGTCCATTTGTTTTTGTCATGCAAAGGAGCCTTGTCTGGAGGTTGTGGCCATAGTCTTCTTCTAGCCCTAGGGGCAGATCATCAGGAAAACAAATTTCCTGGTTTTGGAAATGAGCTTACTACATTGTTTTGCAGTAACCAAAGAGATAGCGGTAGGAGGTGGTACCTTTGGTATCATGTACAAATTATTTCCCAAAGTAACAATAACAGCGTGAGGCCGAGACTCATACACAACATGATGCTTCCAAAAGTATGGTTGTCCTAATAATACATCAGAAACATCAATAGGAGCAACATCACATAATACCTCATCTGTGAAGGGCTTGATGATATAGGGAAGGTGGCACTACTGGCTGACGCGGAGATCTCGTCCTTGGTGAAGCCACCCGATGGTGTATGGATGCGGTGTAGAAGTGGTCGGCAAACCCAACCGCTTTACGGCATCTTCTAAAATGAGGTTCTTTTGGCTCCCATTGTCAACAATGAGCTATACTAGGGAGCCTTTTACCCACATCTAGGAGTGGAAGAGACGTTCCTCCTCCTCTAGATCTTCCGATTCCTCCTTCTGGATCTTCATAGTGGCGATAATGGAATTGGGCTCTGCATCAATAATCTGTTTCCATTTTTCATTCCCCTTGTCAGGTTTTGATTCAGAGTTGGAGCATGCATCTGACTCAGAAGCCCTCATCTCAGCCACTAGCGACTGCTTGGCCCGAAACTCACTTGTGTTGTGAGTGGAGCTCTTATGGAACTCACACCACTTTCCTGTGTCCTTCTTTGGCTTTGTGGTGTTGTTATTTTCTTGCGGCTTCGACGACTTGTCCTTATCTGCCCTGCCTTGGCTCTGTCCTTTGTTCTTGTGGTTTGGGAGCACATTTCCCTTGCTTTTGATTCGCAGATCTAAAGTATCGCTTCTTCTGTTTGAATTTCTGCTCAATCTTGGCAGCATACCGGTATGTCGTACCAGGATGTTGAGGAACTCCATCTACTCCTGAATGTATCTGTGCAGACAATTGCAATAATTTAGCACCATATGTTTCTCTGAATCTTTGATACCCAACTTTGTGCGCAGGGTATGGAATAGGTTCGTCAGCTCATGCACATCTTGATCCCTTTATTGTCGCAGCGTGGTCCATTGTATGTAATTGTCCTCATAACTCCCCTTGGGATAGTATTGTTCCTTTATGGTGTCTCAGAAAGAATTCCAAGTTGGTACGGCCGAGAAATGAGAGGGTTCTATCTGGTCCTTCTTCTCATAGTAGGTTTCCCACCAGTCCTTGACATGGGGGGTAGCTTTGAGGAGTGCAAAAATAATCTTCTCCCAGTCGGAAAAGTCATGAACCGAGAAATATCCTTCTAATAAATTCAACCATCTATCTATGACATCTACATCTATTTGACCCTCAAATATGGGAATGCCAAAATTTACTTGTACCTTAAAAGGAGTTGCACCTCCAGAGTGGCTGCTGGATGCAGATGCGCCGACGGTGGGCAGCCGTTGCAGGATATAGGCAAAGTTATCCATCATCGCGTTCCTTTGTTTTTCAAGGGCCTCCTCGAGCAATATTTTGATAGGATCTCCTGCTCCCTTATCTTTCTTTTCGTCCCCCATGGGCGTCCTTCGGGGTTTGCAAGGCTGATCTTGCAAAGGTTCCACCAGATCAAGCCCTAACTCCTTATACCCCGACCTCGTTGGGGACATGCAAAGAAGGATCAAGAAAAAGTAGACCGCTTTGATACCACTGATCTGGATTTATGAAAGAACGCAACAGAATAAACATATAACCATAAATACAAATATGCAACGGAAAAATAACTTCATTTCATTAATATCAAAGATCTGAAATTTTCTTACAGACAAAATGGAAATAAACTAGCTAAGGCACTGGTAGCTATCTCTGAGAAGAGATGTTGTAGCTATAGGCCTCTGAATTGAGTTACAATGAGGCTTGAGGGCCTATTTATTATTTAGAAACAATGGAAAATCCTAAACAGCCAAAACCCTAACCCTAGGAGATGAAGCGCCAAAACTATGGGCCCCATTTGGGTAAATTGGTGTTTCAACTTCCCGGGGATGTAACTTTGGCATACGATATCCGTTTGATGCGTACCATACATCGTTAGAATGATCTATCCGAGGACTACAAATTTCGGATCCATGGACCCATATTGTTCCCTATTTTCCCAAAAAACGTCGTTTATGGCCTCAAAACGGCTTCAAAAGTTCAGGACCCGAAAAACTACTAAAAATAGTAAGTTGTGCCGAAACTAAAAAATTGAAAGAGACAATGGTGGGGCCCCAAGTGGAATAGGCAGGTGACTACCAATATCCACCTGGATCATTCCTCCCCCCTTAGGAAGCAAATTTCCCCATTGCGTTAAGTTCCTCAATGAGATGAGGAAACTTCTGCTGAACTTGGTCCCTAGTGAGCCACTTTCCTTGGTGCAAGAGTTGGCCAGCTTTGACAACCCGATACAGTTGGATCTTCTATTAGTGGGTGTTCTTGATTTGCATGTCCATGATACAATCTGTGGTGGCCTATTCCATGCAGTCTGGGTTTAACTCTGTTGGTGTGAGTTGTTCTGCAATGTCAGAGGTGTCCAGTAGAGGTGGAAAGTAAGGACGAAGGCGGTCCACATTGAATACCAAGTGCAGACTAAGGAATGGTGGAATACTGAGCTCAAAGGCATTGTTCCCTATAGCCTTGGTTATGGTGTACAACCCATATCGGAGTGGGCGAAGCTTGCGGTGGGGTCTAGTGAGGTGCTCCTTCTGCAAATGTAGCCACACTTTGTTGCCAACCTGGAAGTTGTGTGGCACCCGATGTTGATCATGGCATTGCTTGTACTTAGCATTAGATCTATCCAATATGTCATGAACCTATTGGTGGATGTGTTGAATGTGCTCGATGAAGCTATTTTCTTTGTCAACTTCCGATTGGACATGAGCCGAATCGGCCTGAGTAGCCATAAATGGAATGGCTACGTCAATGGGACATAATGGCTGGAATCCCAATCCCACCTAAAAGGGGCTATGGCTGATTGAGCTGTGGAGAGCCCGGTTATAACTGTGTTGTACATAGGGAAGGCTCTCGTCCCATGTGCATGGATGCTTGGAATTGTACATGCGAAGAATGTGTACAATCATTCTGTTGACGACCTCTGTCTGGCCATCTATTTGGGGATGAAATGTTGTGGACTTGGTGAGCTTGGTGTCCAGCATTGACCAGAAGCTGGACCAAAATGTGCTGAGGAACCTGCTATCCCGATCTGATATGATAGACTGTGGGATCCCAAAGTGCACCCACACTCATTCAAAGAAGAGTTTAGCAGTGGCTTCTACTGTGACATTCTTCTTGCAGGCCGCCATAATGGCCATCTTCGAGAATCTGTCAACGACCACGAAAACACAGTCATTTCCATGCTTAGTAGAAGGCAGGCCTGACATGGAATTCATGGAGATGGATTCCCAAGCTTGACTAGGGGTAGGTAGCGGAGTATATAGGCCTTTCTTCTTGATGGTCAGTTTGGAAATGGCACAAGCATTGCAGGATCTGATGTGCTTCTCGACATCATTTTGAAGGTTCGGCCAATAGAAATACTTTTGTAGTACTGCTACTATTTTCTTGACCTCGAAATGCCTAGCGACTCGACTGTAGTGTGCTTCCTATATCATCTTGGCACACTCGCTTGAAGGAACACAAAGGTGTCCCAGGTGACATAAAAGTGCATCTTGGAGGTGAAAATTTGGAACTTGCGTACCCCCTAAGAGTGCCTTGTATGTGTGGCCGAATTCTGGGTCGCTCTCATAGAGAAGTGGCCAATCAGAAGTCTCGTGCCCACAATAGTTGAGAACGGTGGTGAGGGCCATGATCGATGGTCGGCTGAGACAAACTGCAACATTATTGGTGCTACCCTTCTTGTACTTGATGTTCAAATGAAACTGTTGCAGATATGTGGACCATTTCTAATGGCAATAATTCTGCAACTTCCCTTGTGTCTGTATGAACTGCAGGGACCGGTGGTCTGTGTGCATGATTGTTTCCTTCCCCAAAATGTAATGCTTCCATTGTCGACAAGCTTGCACAATGTAATACATTTCTTTGTCATAAGTGGGATACTTTTTAACCGTGTCAGACAATGTCTCACTATGATATGCCACTCGATTTCCCTGTTGAGTGAGAACTGCCCCAATAGCATAGTTAGAGGCATCTGTCTCGTTCTCAAATGGTTGCTGCAAATTTGGTAATGTGAGCACTAGGGCAGAACAGAGGCGATTTTTCAATTCCGTAAATGCCTTTTTTTGAGATTCCGACCAAAAGAATTTTGCTCTCGCTCCTCCCTTGGTGACTTGACTCAAGGGCCAAGTGATATGAGAGAACCCCAACACGAACCTACGATAGAAATTAGCAAGACCCAGAAAGTTGCGAAGCTCTGTTATAGTGGTTGGGGCTGGCCAATCCCGAATGACTTGGATCTTAGTTGGATACACATGCACCCCCCATTCATCAATAATGTATCCCAGATATTGAACTTGGGTCATGCCAAAAGTGAACTTCTTCAAATTGGCACACAACTTGTGTTGCCGCAGTGTTTGGAGGACTTGTCAAATGTGGTCAAGGTGCTCTTCCCAAGTTTGGCTGAAGATCAGAATGTCATCCAAGTACACCACTACAAATGAGTTGTTGAATGGCCGCAAGATGTCATCCATCAACCTCATGAAGCTTGTGGTAGCATTCGTCAACCCGAAAGGCATGACCAGCCATTCGAAAAGGCCTTCCTTGGCTTTGAGGGCAGTCTTCCACACATCAAAGGGTTCAATTGGTACCTGGTGATACCCAAAATTCAAGTCGATATTACTGAAATATTTTGCCCCTTTGAGTTGGTCCAGAAGGTCATCAATCCATGGGATCGGGTACCTATTCCAGACAGTGATCTTGTTCAGCACCCGATAGTCAATACAGAGTCTCCACGTCCCATCCTTATTCTGTACCAACACGATCGGGCTCCCACAGGGCGATGAACTTGGTCGGATGTTTCCTTTCTACAGTAGCTCTTGAATTTGCCTCTTGATTTCATCGTTCTCCAGAATAGAGCGCCGATAGATCGTTCCATTGAGTAGTGGCGCACCTGGGGTCAGATCAATCAGGTGTTTGACCTGACAGTGCAGAGGAACCCCTGTGGGTGAGGTGAAGATGTCCTCCTACTCCTCCACAACCTTGTCCATTTTTTTTGTCGTGAAGAGGAGCCCTATCTGGAGGTCGTGGCCACAGTATTCTTCTTTCCCTAGGGGCGGATCATCAGGAAAATGAATTTCCTGGTTTGGGAAATGAGCTTACTGCATTGTTTTGCAGTAACCAAAGAGATAGCAGCAGGAGGTGGTACCTCTGGTATCCTGTACTACTTATTTCCCAAAGTAACAATAACAGCGCGAGGTCGAGACTGATACACAACATGATGCTTCCACAAGTATGGTTGTCATAATAATACTTCAGAAACATCAATAGGAGAAACGTCACATAATACCTCATCCGTGAAGGGCTTGATGCTATAGGGAAGGTGGCACTGCTGGCTGACGTGGAGATCTCATCCTTGGTGAAGCCACCTGATGGTGTATGGATGTGGGTCAGCTGTGGTCAGCAAGCCCAACCACTTTACGATGTCTGCTGAAATGAGGTTCTTTTGGCTCCCATTGTCGACAATGAACTGTACCGGGGAGCCCTTTACCCACATCTAGGAGTGGAAGAGACGTTCCTCCTCCTCCGGATCTTCGTAGTGGTGACAGTGGCGTTGGGCTCTGCATCAATAATCTGTTTCCCTTTTTCATTCCTGTTGTCAGGTTCTGATTCAGTTTCAGAGCATGCATCTGACTTAGAAGCCCTCATATCGGCCACTAGCGACTGCTTGGCCCGACACTCACTTGTGTTGTGGGTGGAGCTCTTATGGAACTCACACCACTTTCCCGTGTTCTTCTTTGGCTTTGTGGTGTTGTTCTTTGCCTGCGGCTTCGACGAGTTGTCTTGAGCTGCCATGCCTTGGCTCTGTCCTTTGTTTTGCGATTTGGGAGCACCTTTCCCTTTCTTTTGATTCACAAATCCAAAGTCTCACTTCTTCTGTTTGAATTTCTGCTCAATCTTGGCAGCATACCGGTATGACGTACCAACCGAGGAGATGTCGAGGAACTCCATTTCCTCCTGAATGTATCTGTGCAGAAAACTGCGATACTTTAGCACCAGATTTTTCTCTGAATCTTTGATACCCAAACTTTGTGCGCAGGGTATGGAATAGGTTCGTCAGCTCATGCACATCTTGATCCCTTTGTTGTCGCAGCATGGTCCATTGTATGTACTTGTCCTCATAACTCCCCACGGGATAGTATTATTCCTTTATGGCATCTCAGAAAGAATTCCAAGTTGGTACGATCGAGAACAGAGAGGTTTTTCTCTGGTCCTTGTTCTCACAGTAGGTTTCCAACTAGTCCTTGACATGGGGGGTAGCTTTGAGGAGTGCAAAAGTAATCTTCTCCCGATCAGAAAATTCATGAACTGAGAAATATCCTTCTAATAGATTCAACCATATATCTATGGCATCTGCATCTATTTGACCCTCAAATATGGGAATGTCAAAATTTACTTGTACCTTAAAAGGAGTCGCACCTCCAGAGTGGCTGCTGGATGCAGATGCGTCGCCGGTGGACAGTTGTTGAAGGATCTGGGCAGAGTTATCCATCATCGCGTTCCTTTTTTTTTTGAGGGCCTCCTCGAGAAATATTTTCATAGGATCTCCTACTCCCTCATCTTTCTTTTCGTCCCCCATGGGCATCCGTCGGGGTTTGTGAGGCTGATCTTGCAAAGGTTCCACCAGATCGAGCCCTAACTCCTTATACGTCGACCTCGTTGGGGACATGCAAAGAAGGATCGAAAAAAAGCAGACCGCTCTGATACCACTGATCCATATTTATGCAGGAATGCAACAGAATAAACATATAACCATAAATACAAATATGCAACGGAAAAATCACTTCATTTCATTAATATCAAAGAACTGAAATTTGCTTACAGACAGAATGGAAATAAACTAGCTAGGGCACTGGTAGCTATCTCTGAGAAGAGATGTGGTGGCTACAGGCCTCTGAACTGAGTTACGGTGGGCTAGGGGACCTGTTTGTATTCGGGAAATAATGGAAAATCCTAAACAGCCAAAACCCTAACCCTAGGAGATGAAGCGCCAAAACTATGGGCCCCGTTTGGGTAAATTGGTGTTTCAACTTCCCAGGGGCGTAACTTTGGCATACGATCTCCGTTTGACGCGTACCATACCTCGTTAGAAAGATCTATCCGAGGACTACAAATTTGGAACGGGCAACATCGGTCCATGGACCCATGTTGCCCTCCGGTTTCCCAAAAAACGTCGTTTAGGGCCTCAAAACGACTCGGGAAGTTGAGGACCAAAAAAGCGTAAAAAAATAGTAAGTTGTGCGAGAAAGCGAAAAGGCGAAAGAGACAATGGTGGGGCCCAGTGGAATAGTGGGTGTGTCGTATCCACAGGATCAAATATCTTTGTGCATTGCCTTGGTGGGCGACTCTTTTCACTAAGCTCATCATCTTATTGAATCTCAACACTCCCTCTCGCGGGAATGAGGATTGTCAACTTCACCCGATCTTGCCTCTCTGTCGATGATCGAATTGCCCTACGGTGAGCGCCTTCGTCAGAATATCTGCATCCTGATCCTCCATAGGAATGTACTGAAGCAACATGATCTTCTTCTGCACACAATCTCTGATATGATGATACCAGATATCAATATGTTTAGATCTATCATGAAACATAGGATTAACCGAGAGTTTAATGCAACTATAATTATCACAATGAATCACCGTGGGATCTAAATGTGAACCGAACAAACCAACCAGAATCTTCCTCATCCAGATAGCCTCACATGCAGCTTGACTTGCTGCCATGTATTCCGATTCTGTTGAACTGAGTGCCACGGATCTTTGTTTCCTGTTGTACCAAGAAACTGCCATAGATCCGATACTGAAAATCCCTCCTGATGTGCTCTGCCTGTCTGTTGGGCTTCCTGCCGAATCTGCATCTGTGAAGCCATGCAACTTCACCTCATCTGTCTATCTGTACCATAAACCATACTCAGATGTGCCCCTGAGATATCTGAGAACATGCTTTCCTACCTTCGAAAAGATCTTGGTAGGCTTAACCATCGCTTGTGAAAGTTGGTTCACCGCATAGCATATGTCCGGTCTTGTATTCACTAAATACATGAGCGAACCCACCAACTTTCGATAAACAGTGGCATCCACTACCTCTGCCAATGTAGCATCGTATTTCTTCCAATTTCCTGGAAGAGGAGTGTCGATAGGCTTGAAACCTTGCATTTGAAACTTCTCCAATATATCCCGAGCATACTTGCATTGAGACACAAAAATTTCACCTTCCCACTGCCATATTTCTAATCCAAGGAAATAATCAAGGAGGCCCAAATCCTTCATCTCAAACTCCTTTGCAAGATCTTCCTTGCATGAGTGTATCAAATGCTCATCACCTGCTAGTATTAAATCATCAACATAAAGTACAATGATTAAAAGCTTACCCTCCACCACAATCTGGTACAGGTTTGCATCCGCCTTACTCTTGGTGAAGTCAAGTCCAGTGAAATAGATGTCGATTCGAGTGTACCAAGCACAGGGTGCTTGTTTCAGCCCATATAGCGCTCTTTTGAGCCTGCACACATGCGACTCGCTGCTAAAGATCTCAAATCCTTCAGGCTGCTCAATGTACACCTCTTCCTCAATGATCCCATTAAGGAACGTATTCTTCACATCCATCTGATGAATGTGCCAACCCATCTACGCTGAGAGAGAAAGGATGGTCCGTATGGAAGAATACCGTGCGACAGGTGCAAAGGTTTCTTCATAGTCAATCCCCTCAATCTGTGAGAAGCCCCAGGCAAAAAATCTTGCCTTATACTTCTCGACACTCCCATCAACAGCTTGCTTTACCTTGTAGATCCATCTTGATCCTACAACTGATTTTTCCACTAGCCTTGGAACAATCTCCCAAGAACTATTTCTGACAATGGAGTCATACGCCTCCACCATGAAATCTACCCATGTGGGCTCCTGCACTGCTTCTTCAAAAGAAGATGGCTCTATCACTATACACTTACTCATAAGAGCCATGTACCTAGTAAATCGGTCAGGTGACTGTCTCTATCTGTGCTGTGATGTAGGGACTCCTACATTCTATGCTGCATCAAGCTTCAGTCTCTCAGCTTCTGTGGTACGCTTTCTGCCTTGCCTGATGTTTGGTTCTGCATGAGTGGACTCCTCCACTCCATGAATCTCCTCCTGTGGATGATCCACATCCAGAGGCTCATCTTTGGGAACAAGAAGTTCCTCCTCCACATGCAAGTGTAGCTCCCTCTCAAGCGACAACTTCATGGCTTTCACCTCATTGAATTTTATATCCTGTCGCACAACAGTCATCCGACTGTCTGGAAAATACACACGATAGTTATGGGGTGTTACTGTGTACCCCACAAATATCCCAACTTTTGTAGTCAGCTCTAGCTTCTTCATGGCGTCCTTCATCACATGAATGTAAACAAGTGAGCCAAAAATTTTCAAATGATAAATATCAGGCTTCTTACTAGTAAAAGCTTCTTCAGGTGTACTCATGCCAAGTACTCTATGAGGACAACGGTTTTGCACATAAACCGCAGTGTTGCATGCTTCCACCCACAAGTGCATAGGTAGGCCCTGGTCATGCAGCATCGCTCGTGCAACACCCACGATCGTTATGTTCTTTCTCTCCGCGACCCCATTCTGTTGTGGGTTATTAGGTGCTATGTGTTCTCTTCGAATTTATTAATTTTATGAAATCGCCTAAGATTAGCAAAAGGATGTATTCAAACCACCATTGTCGCTCAGTAGAGCTTTCACTTGCTTCACGGACCTTCTCCACCAATGCCTTGAACTCACGAACTTTGAAAATGTTTCACTCTTCTTCTTGTGAAGAAGATCCCAACATCTACGAGAATCATCGTCAAAAAATTATATATTGTAATACTGTGTTATGCGCTGAGCAACGAGAAAGGTCCACACACGTACGCGGGAATTTCTCTCCCAGGATACCAAAGCATGGTTTTCCTTCTCTGCGGTGGTATTGGCTACCCATAGTACATCCCTTGCCTTTGATGGCTGAGCAAGTATCTGGAAGTGGGTAGAAGTGTTTGCCAAAATCTTCAAAGCGCCATGGTGAAGATAGCGATCTCTGTGCATAATTTCACCCTCACCCAACTCCTGCTTCTTCTGCTTTGCCCACCATTGCAGCGTAGCCATCTACCTCTAGCTTGTAGAGATTCTTAATTCGAACCCCTATCTTCTTGGTTTGACCCATTGTTTTATGTCGAAGGAAGGCTTTTCCCTCATTGAAAACAACATCATAACCCCTGTCTTCCAGCATTGCAGCTGAGACCAAGTTCTTCTTCAGACCTAGAACATGCATGAAATTCTTCAACAAGAATGGATTACTAGACTCCCTCTCAAAGGTAATGGTCCCAAAGCCTGTCGCACTGTATCGACCATCATCGCCCATCTCTATATGCATCTGGAGGTCCTTCTCCTCCAAGTCACTAAACAACTCTTTGTCTCCTGTCATATGGAAAGACACACCACTATCAAGATACCACACCGATCCCATGCAGCTTGAAACCAAGCAAGCGATCAAGGAGAAATCAAGCTCAAATTGTGAGGCTAAGGCCTCTCCAGCTGCAGATCCAGCAGCCTTCTTGTTCTTCTTCTTTTGTGGACAGTTAGTGGCGAAATGTCCATGTTCGTGACAGTGAAAACACTTCACTTTGGACAAATCCTGCTTCTTGCCTTTAGCACCAGATTTTGAAGAAGATTTTTTCCCCTTCCCTTTCCTTGCTTTGGCAGCCAAAGTGAAATTCTCTTCATCTTCATTCTTTGATGAAGATCCATCCCTGGTACCCCACCTTATCTCCTCCTGCACAAGATCCGACCAAAGTCGCTCCCATCTCGGCAGTTTCTCCCGTCCATTAAGAGAGTTTTCGTAGCTATGCCAACTCTTTGGAAGCCCAAGGAGAGCCAAGCTCACCAAGTCTTCTTCATCAACAGTAACCCCCACACTTCCCATTTCATCCTTGCAGTGGACAAACTTCGTGAGGTATTTTGGAATACTCTCGCTTTTCTCCATTTTTATTTTTATGAGCTTGTCTTTAAGCACCAACTTCCTCTGGTCACTTCTGCTTTGGAACAAGTCTATCAAAGCCTTCCACATTAATAATGGAGTGCCTTTCCCATGAAGGTTGGACACAATATGGTCCTTCACACCTTCCAACAGAATCCTTCTCGTCTTTTTTGTCTTCTTTTTCCATGCATCAAGTAATGCAACATCACTAGATCCTGGCTTAGGAACATCACTATCGATGAAATCCTTCAGCCCATTATCCTCTAGCACCACCTCCATCCTATCCTTCCAGGCTATTTAATTCAAGCTCCCATCAAGGGCATACTCCAATCTCAACCCGTTGAAAGAAATTTCAATGTATACTCGATTTTGGCACCAAGAATCTTCTGTAGCAAATTTGAATTGTCCACCAGCACAAACTCACTTCACAATTGCAATCTTCAATAAAAAATGCTCTGATACCATGTATAAATTGTATGCACTAAGCATGCATATGTCCTAGATCCACCTAATATCACACTATTTAACTTTATGCAAGATACTGAATCTATTCCACTTGTTAATCTTTTGCAGAAAAATTAATTGCACACACATGTGAAGCAAAAACAAAAATAATCAATCGCACATAACACAGTTTTTAACCGAGAAAGCCTGAAGCTGAAAACCCCAAATATATATTATGTAACATGGAGATCATATGACAATCTCATACAAAGCATACAAAGCTTATCACAAGCTCTCATTACAGTACAATCATCATACACTAATAAGGACCAATCATTGCAAATCCATGCACCGATCTTTGCCTCCTGCTAGCCTGCCTCCAATGCAAAATCCCTGCTGAAGAATAGCTCTAAATGAATTCGAATTACCCTTGCCTTGATTGTGAAATCCTCATTGGAAACTCCAATGTGTGTGTGATGCAATCAATGCATCACTATAGTCACAACAGATAGTCCATCTTGCCCTTTCACCTATCTCTCCACTGGTTCTCCACTGAAACTGCCATGCACTGTAGTTAACTGTTGTATTTTTCAGTTTATTAATGAGTTATTATTTTTGAATTAATTCACTCCACTCTCACTATTCTATCAATCAGTTAGACTAGATACAACTAGCTCAACTCAGTCTAACTGAGTTAAACTGAATACAACTCCATAACTACTTCCAACTGTGTCATAACTCTGCCACTTGAGTTCTAACTGAGTCCTCCATGCATTAGCTCCAGTAAACCCTTGGGAATTGCGTAATTCCCTCAGTCAGCTGATGTGCCACATCTGTGCACTGAACTGAAGTGCTCCAAGAGAATAAGTTGTTGTTTAGAGTCTGATTATCATTAAGAGCTAATAATAATCGACATGCATATATTTTTATATCAACGATCTATAAATAGACTTCGCCCAATATTCTAAAAATAGAATTTCATCTATTTTTCCAACTTGATCAACCATCCACAAATAGCATCCTGCAACTTCTGAAATACGATCATCATGTCTAAAAATAGACTTGCGCCAAAAATAGCCTGCGGGCCCACTTAGTGAAGGGGACTCTTTTCACTAAGCTCATCATCTTATTGAATCTCAAAATTTTTTGTAAGTGTGGTATATCATAGCATAATACTACTCATACCTCAGAAAACTAGTGCAAGAAGCATGCTCAGTGGTACCAGGTTAGGACAAGAAATCTGGGTAGACGCAGTGGAGACTGCGTGCGACCTCGTTAACAGGTCACCTTCATCAGCATTGGAGTATAAGACTCCATAAGAGGTATGGAAAAGTAATAAATCCATAAACAAGTAAGGTTGTGTACAACTGAGATGTGGTGTTTAGAGAGGTCAAATATGTTATTAAATATGAAGTCCTACAAAAGGAACCTGAGAAGATAGAGTTTGAGCTAAAGGAGGAATAATCAGACTCTACAACAGAACAAGATTTAGAAGAGGAAAAGCCACAAAATCCAGCTATGAGAAGATCAGTTCAAGAAAGAAGGCATTCAGAAAGGTATATTCAATCTACTTTCTATTCAAATTTTTCTTTACTTATCACTGATGGTGATCCCAGAACTGTCACGGAGGTAGTGAATTCAGAGGATGGAAAACTATGGATTGAGTACATGGTTGATGGAATGGCATCGTTGCACAATAATGAGCCATGGGATCTGGTTGAGTTTCCGGCTGGAATGAAACCCATTGGAAGCAAATGGGTGTTAAATAATAAGAAGAATGTAGAAGACAAGGTGGAGAAATATAAAGCTCGGTTGGTAGCAAAAGGTTATTCCCAGATGTCGAGAATTGATCTTGGTGATATTTTCTCTCATGTTACCAAGGTAACTTCTATTAGATTACTTTTATTTGTTGTTGCTGCATTTGATTTTGAGGTGGAACAGATGGATGTGAAGATATAATTTCTTCATGGGGATCTCGAAGAGGAAATCTACATGAAGAAACCTTAAGGATTTGCGGTGAATGGTAAGAAATAACTGGTACGCAGGTTAAAAAAGTTTTTGTATGGGTTAATACAGTCACCAATAATATGGTATCAGAAATTTGATACATATATACAGGGACTTGGCTTCACCAGAAGCAAAGAGGATCACTGTGTGTATTTTAAATTAATGGGTGAACGTGTTATTTATTTAGTCTTATATGTGGAAGATATGTTTTTGGTTGGAAATGACAAAGAAATTATCCAGGATTTGAAGACCCAATTGTTCTCCAAATTCGACATGAAGGATATTGTGCTACAAACTATATTTTGGGCATGGAAATTAAACAAGCTCAGGCAAAGAGGAAGCTCCGGTTAAAGCAAAGGAAGTATGCTGAGACAATATTGCAGATATGTAATATGTAGGATAGTAAACTGGTGGAGATTCGTATTACTATAGGGGTAAATTTATTGTTGAACAGTGTCCCGAGACATAACAAGAGGAAGAAGACATGTCCCGTGTTCCATATGCAAGTGTAGTGAGTAGCCTGACGTATGAAATGGTATATATTAGACCAGACATTTCACATGCAATGGGTTTATTGAGAAAGTTTATGTCAAAACTAGAGAAGGAGCATTGTACAGCAGTGAAGCGGGTTTTCGGTATTTTTGTGGCACTAGTGATTATGGTTTGGGCTACCAGGGAATACCAAGATTGGACAAAGTTTTGGATATATGTGTCTTTGTTGATGCAGACTAGGATGGCGATCTAGATCAGAGAAGATATACAAGTGGGTATGTGTTTAACCTATTTGGAGGAGCAGTGAGTTGGATGAAAAAAATTCAGTCTGTAGTGGCTCTTTCAACTACAAAGGCAAAATACATGGCAGCCACTTATGCAAGCAATGAATCAGTTTGGTTGCAGAGATTGTGTTCAGGTATGGTGATGGTGCAACAAGCTATAAGGATAGATTATGATAGCCAAAGTGAAATTTTCTTGGCTAAGAACCCTACTTATCATTCAAAGACAAAGCACATTGATGTTCATTATCACTTTGTGAGATATATGGTTGAGGACAAAAAGGTGTTGCTGTTAAAGGTGGACACTTTGAATAATGTTACAGATGCATTGAAAAAGCCTATGATCACTGAGAGGCTCTCTTGGTGTAGAGAAACAATGGGTGTTGCAGGGCTAAACCAATGACTAAGCTCTCCTGTGGACCCCTATGGAAAGAACAAAAAGTGGGATAATGTTGGGTGTGTGTTATGGTTTTGTGCATGGGTTTAGCACATGGTTTTGGGCATTATGGTTTTCTGTCCATGGTTTTTTTGTAGATCCGGTCAAGGGAACTACAATTATGTTGTAATCCAGGGTTAATGGATTGGGGTTTAGGAATGTTTCGGCATGTATATATATGTATTGTAACATTGAAAGGAACATAATGAAAAATCAAGCTGGTAGTCTCGGTTTTGGGATCCAGCGGAAAATATCTGTGTACATCTGTTTTATGTTTAATTCTCTCTCTATTGTTTATTTTGTGTTTCAAGAGTTCATTTGCAGATAATTTATGTACAAGGTTAAAACCTACAACTTCACTATGGTCAATGGATTTTTTGTTGATATTACTACCTAATGTGGTTAAAATATTTCACTCACTCTTAGTCATAAATAAATAAATAAAATATTTCAATGTCCACATGACATCATCAACTTTAAAATTTCAATGTGGACCATTCATAAAAATAATTAATATGCAAGATTAAGTAAATATGACATATATTAAAAATATATTAATAACAAAAGAACTTGTGAACAATGTAGTCCATAGATAAAATGTTGCACTGCACATGTTATGTAAAATATTTTTAATGTCAATTATGTATATATTATACCTTGTTTAAAAAAGCTATTTATGTATACATCATATAAAACAATTGAAAAAAATAAGTTTTATGGTTAAAATGTTTAGTCTCACTATTTTAAATTTTGGTCCTTTTTTAGGTATATTTTTTTGTCAATTTTCCATGAAAACCCAACACAGATTTTTTGGACTTACAAGTTTAAGTTATGTATTCTATATAGCATTCAAAATACAATTTAAACAATGAAAAATTACACACACACACACACACACACACACACAGATATGTATATATATATATCGAGAGAGAGAGAGAGAGAGAGAGAGAGAGAGAGAGAGAGAGAGAGATGTAACTTTTTTTTTCTTTCAAAATTTTCACTCTAAAAAGAGGTTTGCATCTGAGGAGATTTGATCCCTCTCGATGCATGCTAGATCGATGCTTAAAATGGATCTATATTGGTTAAATAATAATATGTGTAATGAGTGACAACAAAGTAGAGCGTTATTAGTCCATTATTATTTCCTAACATAGTAGAGACTATAGAAATTGATTTAGAGTCAATATTTTCAACAGTTATAGTTAAATTTTAAAAAATTATTAAAATTTTTATAATTCATTATAATATTTGGGAAAAAATATATATTTATGCAAATATTGTAAATTTTGAAAAATCATTTTTAAAATCTTGAAAAATAAAATTCCAATTTTTTGATTGGTTGAAATATATGAAAAAACTAATTACTTGGGATTGGACTCACTACAAATACAGATTCACAAGGATGGGATACAATACCATGGCCTATATGATTTCAAGGACAAGGACAAGATGAGTACGCTTTAAATATATATAGAAAAAAAACAAATCAAGGATCTCATGCAATCTGTATGCCCATGTTGAAATAAATAAATAAAATTACCTACCCCATCCCTAAGGAAAATAGACCTAAATTTTGGATAATACTTTGAAACTAGGAAAAATTTGTGCACTCGCAAGTCTCTTCAGTAAATGGTTTATTTTTGCTTCTTCAAACTAGAAGCAGAAATTAGGAATCTATGCTTAAATTTTGGTGGAATGACATTCATTTATCCAAATTGGGAATGTGGGACACAACAATTGTTATATGTAAATGGATTTGGATTTTTAGTTAAAACTTCCAACATTTATATAAATATTTTAGTTTTACAGCAAATATGCCTCCAAATTATTTTTCAAGAAATTTCCAATTAAAAACCCACAGTGTAACCGCTAATTGTATAGGTTGTCATTGTAGCTGAAAGATATCATCGGGTTGTTCGATAATTCCTACAACAGGGAAATAGTCTTGTTTCAGGTTTCTTAGGGGCAAAGAAAAGGGATTTTTTCCTTATTTTTGCATTTACAATATTTTAAATTACTAACCAAAAAGGTTGTACTTCAATTTTTTAAAGCTATCTAGTCAATGGTTAAATTTGAGAGGAATTTCCTTGTATTCAAACTTAGTTAACAATCATTTATCATTTTTTTTTTAAATCTACATGTCACCTTCCAAGGGTATTTTTTGAGTTGTGAGTGGCAAGGGGGGCTATCGCCGACCCACTTGTCCAAAGGAACGAGGGACATGGAAACACAACCCCCTGACTGTCATTACATATCTAAGTTGAAGAGTGTCAACCATTACACCCAGTTGCATGTTGCCAAATTTGATTGGGGTTTCATGCATTTCAAACATCAATCACATTATGCCTTGTGCTCTCTAGTGGAGGCAATTGTATCCATGGCATTGGGGCTTCTCTCCTGGTTAATCCTTTGCATGGTTTCTCTACGTGAGGAGTGTATTTTGACTTTAGAAGTTTCCAAGATTTTCGACTTTACTAACAACAACTCTCTTTTGGGACAAATGGGATTATGAAACACCTCTTACTATGGTTGAATTCCACCTGGTTCCTCAGTTCTCAAGTTTTGAAAACAACACCTCCACTATTTGGATGCAAGCTCTCTTCAGGGAAACGCGTTGTCTCAGTCCCAATTGCATCTCAATGTGGGGGGCCAATTTCCTTTCCCATTATTTTTCTCCATTTGAAATCTATCCTCTCCTATAGACTACCATTATATATACATGTTTCTGAACTAGATACTGTCTTTCTCCCCTAGTGATCCAGGAGGATCCAAAAAGGGTCAAAAATTGAAGTCCTCAAATCACAATGAAACTAACACCAAGTCGTAAATAACAATCAGAGATTTGAAATGACGTGAATGCCACCTCAATTTGAGTATGTATGCAAAATTTATTCTCATCTGAATTTATGGAAAACATTAATTTTTTTATGCAAGAGGTACCACGGGGTGCCACGTGTTAGCCCCATCAACATCCTAGTCAGTGGTTAATCAGACCCATTGAGGACCACATGGCATGATGTGTTACCAACCAAGAGGCACCATGTGTCAACTTCCAGATGCCTCCATTTGGCACACAGTGGCATTGGTGGACCAATGATGTGATGCCACATGGCCCAATGAAATATCACCATGTGGCACCATGGTGGTATTTAAAAGGGCCCACGTGCCCGGATCAAATAGAAAGTTGAATGCCACATGAGTCGAACCTCCAACCTCTGCGGAACAAAATCAACTGCTGACCGTTGCACTAAAAACTTCATTGTTAAACATAGCATGGGCACATACATATATTAAGGTTCCATTTGCGTTATTTAAAAATAAAAAGGGGGACCGAAGGCCCGCAGGTCTGACCCCAGGAGCCCCGCCTAATAAATACCATGTATAAGTACATATGAATGGAACGTTTGTTGTAATTTTTTTTCGGACCACCAAAATGGGGAGTTCTATGGGTTTGACCTTAGGCTACCCACACGACATTAAAACCAAATACCAACAAACCATAATGGTGCGACTTTATAAATTTTTTCAACAAAATATATAAAAAACACGCCAAGTCATTTGGGAGGTGGCCACAGGAGAGCAGAACGAGGAGTGAACATAATAGGCTAGAGTTGTGGTGGAACCAGGACAGAGGAACCAAGTCTTCGGAACCCTGTACTAGGAACAGATCTTGAGAGAATATTTTGTGGAATAATTTATGGTATATTCTAGGGAATATTCCTAGCATATTCATTCTGTTGTGGAATCTTAAAGATTTTCAGGGGTACATAATTGACAGTTTCAAAACCTAGTTGATCTTAGACTCATTTAACTCATAATTTCACAAGGATTTCACTAGTGCAGTCATATTTAGGATCTGAACATCCCATTTTCGAGTCATTGTGAGAGATGAGGTATAATCATGTATTTTACCATGTACTTTCCTTTATTTTTGCTAAGATAAGAGGCATCTCCACTTTGAATATGGGCCTAGAAACATACCTCACACATTGTGAGTGAACTTCATTATCAAATATTAGTGCATTGTCCTTATGGTATCTTTTATTTGTTTCTTCTTCTTAAGTGTTGCATTTATGGTATTACTTGCTCTTTTATGCAATTATGTTTAACATCACGAAAGTAAAGATATCAAATCATGTTGGTATCAGAGTGTTCTTATTTTTTATGTGAATTGTGAGTGTGGATGCTAACCAAGGTAGAACTCTAATAGGGTGAAGGAAAAATCATGTCTTTTGACCCCAATATTTGATGTGCAACATGAAGAAATAAAATGGAAAATGAAGATGTTTGCACAGAGAATGAAAAATATTTCCATAAAGCTTTCTACAAGATGGCATACATGGTATATAAATTGTTTGTAGATTATAAGAAGAGAGTGGAAAAGAATGAAAAAAATAATAAATAGAAAACATATGACAATGCTTCAATAAATCGAGGAAATGGAGTAAACCCTCCTAAAAATCTATCGCCATCTTCAAGTGAATGTTCTTCTTTGTCTTATTCTCATCATTAAAATAGTCATCAAAGAAATGATTCTAAAAAAATCATTTTTAAAGTTAGATGTGAAATTTTATTTTCCCATGTTAATGGAGAAGTTAATGTAGAAAATATAAACAATTGGATTAGACAAATCGAAGTGTATTTCCATATAAAATAAATCAAAGAGCATGAAGAAAATATTCAGTTGGCATCTCTTTGACTAAGAGGCACGATTCTTGTATGGTGGGAGAGCAAGCTTTAGAAATGTAGTGAGCATAATGGTAAACTCCTTTCTTCATGGTCTGAGTTTGTTTCTGTATTAAGAGGAAATTTTTGTCTATTGGGTTACCAGAAAAAAGCCATGATGGAATGGAAATACCTAAGGTAGGGACAAGGTCAGAATGTTAAAAGGTTTAAAAAAGAGCTTAGGAAGTAATCATTGTCATTAAGTGTTCCTTTAGACTCATCAGATACTTCGATGAAATATATTGGTGCTTTACACATTTATCTTCGGCATTCATTTTTGTTGTTTGATCCCACTAATCTAGATGAATCTAGAATGAAATAAATTCATCTTGAAAACAATGGAAAGCATGGACAAGAAGGTCATCTAAAGAATAAATCATCCAAGCCTCAAAACAACAAGTTAAAAGGAAAAGGAAAGGGCAAGAAGACAATGAAAACAAAGAAAGAAGAAGGGAAGCCATATTGCACTCATTGTTGGAAGTTGCATCCAAAATTGAAGCCTAAGAAATTTGGTGGAAAAGGGAAGAAAAATATGGTTGCTATATTGAAACAAGACCTTGGGTTTGATTCCAGTGATAATATGAAGATTAAATTTGTTGGTATACAAGGTCGACATTCCATTCATGCTAGTTCAAGCTCTAGACATATTGCTAGTTCAAGTACTGCAAATGAATCTCATGTTTATGAATGAAAAATAAGTGAATTGTTTCATATAAGAGTTTTATCTAAGCACAAAAAAATAGATACGCTATTTGATTCAGGTTCTCAAGTTAATTTGATCTCAAAATCAGTTATTAATAAGTTGGGTCTATAAAAAAACCTCATCCAAATCCCTATCCTCTTGGTTGGGTATGCGATAATGAAAAACTCAACGTCACCAAGAAATGTAGGGTTAGGTTTGCCATTTCTTAAAAGATGATAGATGATAGATGTTGTCCCACTTGAAATTTGTGGCATAGTCTTCGGAAGTACATACGTATATGATAGGAAGGTAGAATTTTTTATGCATGAGAACAAATACAATCTCACTAAATATGGGATGGAATATATTGTGAGATCTCACTACATGAAGATCAATTCAAACCTTATTAGTATAGGACAGATGAAGATATTCATCAACTCCAAGAAGAAATGTATGCTCATGGTTGTGAGGGAAAAAAATGTTGAATCATTTGATCATCTTCCAAAGGTTGTAATCATTCTCACAAGAAATAAATATTTGACATTGTCTCTAACTATGATGAGATTTTTCAGGAACCAGGTGGGTTTTCTCCTATAATGGAAATCCAACATGAAATTCATCTTCAACAATATTCCCCTCTACCAAATGTGGGCATGTATAGGATGCCAGTTGTGGAAATGGAAAAAATAAAGAAACATGTGCAAGACTTGTTGGATCAAGGAGTCATTGGACATATCTTATATTCATGTGGTTCACCAATTGTATTGGCACCGAAGAAATATAACACATGTAGAATGTGGATGGATTTTTGGGCTCTCAACAATATCACAATGAAAAACGGGTATCCTCTCCCTCATATAGATGACTTTCTTGATCAATTGAAGAATGTTGTTTATTTCACTGAGTTGGATTTGTGTAGTGGTTACCATTATATCATAATTGCAGAGAATGATGTATGGAAAATTTATTTCAAAACTAAGCAAGGATTGTTCGAGTGGTTGGTAATGCCATTTGGGATTTGCAATGCCCCAACTAAATTCATGAGGGTAATGAATGATGTCTTTCTACCATTTTTAGCACATGATTTTGTGCTTGTATACCTAGATGATATAATTGTATTTAGTAAAATGTGGGATGATCATGTAAAACATGTCAAAAAAGTAGTGGATACTTTGCAAAAGGAGAAACTGTATGTAAAATTATACAAATGTGAATTTAGAAAAAATTATTTTGTGTATTTAGGTCATATTGTTGGAGTAGGTCAACTAAAAATTGATTCTTCCAAATTTGATGTAATTTTTAAATAGCCTAAACCTACTACTTAAATTTTTTTAAGCTTTCTAGTCAATGGTTAAGTTTGAGAGGCATTTACTTGTATTCAAACTTATTTAACCATCATTTATCAATTTTGTTTTAAATCTACATGTCACCTTCCAAGGGTATTTTTTGAGTTGTGAGCGGCAGGGGGGTGCCACCGCCAACCCACATGGCCAAAGGACTGAGGAACATGGCAACACAACCCCTTGACTGTCATTACATCTCTAACATTGAAGCATGTCAACCATTACACCCAGCGACATGTTGCCAAATTTCAATGGGAGTTCATGAATTTGAAATGTTAATCACATTATGTCTTGTGCTCTCTAGTGGAGATAAAATTTATCCATGGCATTGGAGCTTCTCTCCTGGTTAATCCTTTGCATGGTTTCTATACCTGGGGAGTGTATTTTTCCTTTAGAAGTTTCCAAGCTCTGCGAATTTCCTAACAAAAACTCTCTTTTGAGACCAATGGGATTATGAAACACCTCTAACTATGGTCAACTTCCACGTGGTTCCTCAATTCTCAAGTTTTTGAAACAACACCTCCACTAGTTCAATGCAATCTCTCTTCAGGGAAACGCGTTGTCCCAGTCCTAGTTGCATTTTAATGTGGGGGAAAAAAAATTCCCATTGTTTTTTTCTCCATTCGAGATCTATATTCTGCTTTAGACTACCATTATATATACATGTTTCTGAACTCGATACTTTATTTCTCCCCCAGTGATCCACGAGGATCCAAAACGGCTCAAAATTTGAAGTCCTCAAACCTTAGTGAAACTAACACCAAGTAGTATATCTCAATGAGAGCTTTGCAACGACGTGAATGACATCTCAATTTGAGTCTGTATGCTAAAGTTATGCTCATCTGAAGTTTATGGAAAACAATAAATTTTTTTATGCATGTGGTACCATGGGGTGCCACATGTCAGCCCCATCAACATCCTACTTAGTGGTTAGTGGGACCCACTAAGGACCACATGGCATGATGTGTCACCAACCAAGAGGCACCACGTGTTAGCTTCCATATGCCTCCATTGGGCACACAGTGGCATTGATAGACCAATGATGTGATGCCACGTGGCCTAATGAAATGGCACCACGTGGTAGTTAAAAGGGCCCACATGCTCAGGTCAAAGAGCAAGTTGGAAGCCATAGGAGTGGAACCTCCGACCTCAGCGGAACAAACTCAATTTCCAACCGATGTGCCAAAAATTTCATTGTTAAACAAGCGTGGGCATAACACATATATTAAGGTTCCATTTGTATTATTTGTAAAAATAAAAAGGGGAACCGAATTCCCACGAGTTTGACCCTGGGACCCCCGCCTCAAAAAATACCACATATAACATAAGAACACAACGTTTGTTGTAATTTTTGTTACAGACCACCCAAATGGGGGGTATTGTGGGTTTGAACTTAGGCCACCCACACAACATTAAAACCAAATACCAACAAACCACAATGGTGCGACATTATAAATTTCATCGACAAAATCTATAAAAACCATGCCAAGTCGTTTGAAGGGTGGCCATGGGAGAGCGGAATGGGGAGTAAACAGAATAGGCCACAAGTTGTGGTGGAACCAGGACAGAGGAACTAGGCCTACGGAGCCCTGCACCAGGCAAATATCTTGAGATAATATTTTGTGTAATATTTTATGGTATATTCTAGGGAATATTCCTTGTATATTCATTATGTTGTGGAATATTGGAGATTTTCAAGCGTTACATAATTGATAGTGTCATAACCTAGTTGAGATTATACTCTTTTTACACACAATTTCACAAGGATTTCACTAGTGCAGTCATATTTGGGATTTGAGAATCCCATTTTCAGGCCACTCTGAGAAATGAGGTATAATCATGTATTTTTCCATGTACTTTCCTTTATTTTTTCTGAGATAATGAAGAGGCATATTCACTTTGAATCTAGGCCTGGAAACACACTTCACACATTGTGAGTGAACTCCATTGTCAAATATTAGTGCATTGTCCTTATGGTGTCTTTTATTTTTTTCTTCTTCTTAAGAGTTGCATTTATGGTATTACTTCCTATTTTAAGCAATTATGTTTAGCATCACCAAAGTAAAGATATAAAATCATGTTGGTATCAGAGTGGTCTTATTTTTTATGTGAGTTGTGATTTTGGATGCTAACCAAGGTCAAAATCTAAGAGGGTGAAGGAAAAATCAAGTGTTTTGACCCCAATATTGGACGTGCAACATGAAGAAATAAAATGAAAAATGACGATGTTCACATAGAGAATGACCAAGCGTTCCATAAATATTTCTATAAGATGGCATACATGGTAGATAAATTGTTTGTAGACTATGATAAGAGAGTGGCAAAGAAGGAAAAGAAGAAAAAATAGAAAACATAGGACAATGCTTCAGTAAATCGAGGAAATGGAGGAGACCCTCCTAAACCTCCATCACCATCTTCAAGTGAATTTTCTTCTTCATTTCATTCTCATCATTAAAATATTCATCAAATAAATGATTCTAAAAAATCCATTTTTAAAGTTAGATATGAAATTTGATTTTTCGATGTTAATGGAGAAGCTAGTGTAGAAAAGCTAAGCAATTGGATTAGACAAATCTAAGTGTATTTCCATATACAATAGATCGAAGAGGATGAAGAAAAGATTCAGTTGGCATCTATTTGAATAGGAGGAAAAACTCTTGTATGGTGGGAGAGAAAGCTTCAGAAATGTAGTCAACATAATGATAAACTCCTTTCTTCATGGTATGAGTTTGTTTCTGCATTGAGAGGTAAATTTTATCTACTGGGTTACCAGAAAAAAGCCATGATGGAATGGAAAAACCTAAGGCAGGGAAAAGGTCAAAATTTCAAAGTTTTACAAAAGAGCTTAGGAAGTAAGAATTGTCATTGAATGTTCCTCTAGACTCACCAGATACTTTGAAGAAATAAATTGGTTCTTTACAAAATTATCTTCGACATTCATTGTTGTTTTTTTATCCCACTGTTCTAGATGAGGCTAGCATGAAATCAATTCATATTAATAACAAAGGAAAGCATGGACATGAATATCATCAAGAGAATTCATTATCTAAGCCTCAAAACAAAAAGTTAAAAGGAAAAGGAAATGGCAATAATAAATTAGAAATAAATATATAAGAAGGGAAGCCATATTGCACTCATTGCAAGAAAGAAGGGCACGATGAGGAGAATTGTTGGAAGCTGCATCCAGAATTGAAGCCTAAGAAGTTTGGTGGAAAAGGGAAGCAAAATAAAGTTGCCATAGTGCAACAAGACATTGGGTTTGATTCCAGTGATAAGATGAATATTACAGTTGTTAGTATACAAGGTAAGAGTTCCCTTCATGATAGTTCAAGCTCTGCAAATATTGCTATTTCAAGTACTGCAAATGAATCTCATGTTTATGAATGAAAAAGAAGTGGATTGTTTCATATAAGAGTTGTATCTAAGCACAAAAAAATAGATACACTATTTGATTCAAGTTCTCAAGTTAATTTGATCTCAAAATCAATTTTTAATAAGTTGGGTCTAGAAACAAACCTCATCCAAAACCCCATCCTCTTGGTTGGGTATGCAAAAATGAAAAACATAATGTCACCAGGAAATGTAGAGTTAGGTTTTCCATTGCTTAAAATATGATAGATGACATTGATTTAAAATATGATATATGGCATAGTCTTGGGAAATCCATACTTAAATGATACGAGAGTAGTATTTTTCATGCATGAGAACAAATACCATCTCACTAAATATGGTATGGAATATATTGTCAGAGCTCACCACGTGAAGATCAATTCAAACCTTGTTAGTGTAGGACAGATGAAGAGATTCATCAAGTCCAACAGGAAATTTGTGCTCATGGTTGTGAGGGAAAAAAATGTTGAAGAATTTGAGGCTTCCATAGGTTGTAATCCTTCTCGCAAGAAATAAATATTTGACATTGTCTCCAACTATGTTGAGATTTTTCAGGAACCAGGTGGGTTTCCTCCTAAAAGGGAATCCAGCATGAAATTCATGTTCAACAATATGCTCCTCTACCCAATGTGGCCATGTACAAGATGCCAGTGGTGGAAATGGAAAAAATAAAGAAATAGGTGCAAGACATGTTGGATCAAGGAGTCATTAGACCTGGCCCATATTCGTGTGGTTCACCAATTGTGTTGGTGCCGAAGAAAGATAGCACATGTAGAATTTGCATGGATTGTTGGGATCTCAATGATATCAAAATGAAAAATTGGTATCCTCTCACTCATATAGATGATTTTCTTGAATAATTAAAGAATTTTGTTTATTTCACTAAGTTGGATTTGTGCAGTGGTTACCATTATATCAGAATTGTAGAGAATGATGTATGGAAAATTGCTTTCAAAACTAAGAAAGGATTGTTCGAGTGGTTGGTAATGCCATTTGGGATTTGAAATGCCCCAACTAAATTCATGAGGGTAATAAATGATGTATTTCGACCATTTTTAGAAAATAATTTTGTGCTTGTATACCTAGATGATATACTTTTATTTAGTAAAACATGGGATGATCATGTAAAACATGTCAAAAAAGTAGTGGATACTTTGCAAAAGGAGAAATTTTATGTAAAATTGTACAAATGTGAATTTTGAAAAAATTATTTGGTGTATTTGGGTCATATTGTTGGAGCAGGTCAACTAAAAATTGATTCTTCTAAAGTTGATGTAATTGTCAAATAGCCTAAACCTACTATTATAACAAAAGTGAGAATCTTATTAGGAGTAATTCAGTAATGGAGAAGATTCATATCTAGCTTATTCATCATTGCATCTCCTTTGCATGTCCTGACCAGTGTGAAGCAGATATTTTAGTTGGGAGTAAAGTAGTAGAATATTTTGATGCCTTAAAGGAAAATATCAATGCAGCGCCAATACTAGCCTTTCTAGACCTTCAACAACCATTCGAGATCGAGACAAATCCCACTGGTTATGCCATGGGTGTAGTATTGATGCACCATCAGAAATCTGTCACTCAAATACTTTATCTTAAGCTATTGTAAACCATCCCATGTATGACAAAAATTTTTTCCCTTTGTTCAAAGTGTCAATAAATGGAAGCATTACTTGATAGAGTAGACTACTATACATGCATACCACCATCATTTAAAATATCTATAGTCACATACCAAGTTGCAATAGGCTCGTTACTTCGGGTGGATGGGATTCCTTCAACAATTCCATTTGGTAATCAAATAAAATAAGGGTACAAGTAACAAAGTGGAAAATATGCTTTCTAGACCTCATGTTTCCGCATCTATTGTTTTAAGAATGCTTCTTTATCTCATGATAGATATGTTGAAAAATATGATACTGATGAAGATTTTAAAGAAGTATATGAGAAGAAAACCCATGGATCACAGGTGGAGAACTACCATATGCACATAAGTTCCTCTACCAACTTGGAAAGCTATGCATTCCTACAAGTGGAAGAGTCCATGCAATTTGAGAAGCCAACACTTATCTTGTGTATGATCACTTTGGGGTAGGAAAAAATATGTCTCACTTGCAGAGGTTTTATTATTGGCATTGGAAAATATGTCTCACTTGCAGAGGTTTTATTATTGGCATTGGATGAAATAAATTTTAAATAATATGAAAAGGGTGTGTGATGTGCTATGTTTGTAAGCCCACTAATGGAAAATTGGGGTTGTACACAACACTCCTTGTTCCTTCCATCCTTGGGAGAGTATCTCCATGGATTTTTTAAGGGGATTTCCTTTATCAAGAAAGGGTCATGAATACTTGTATGTAGTTGTGGATAGGTTTATCACAATGTGTTGGAAACCTTCAAGCACTACTGAGAGGGGGGGTGAATCAGTAGTGTGATCTTATTATATAATTTTTCCGTTTATTTACATTACTAAATCACACACACTAATTAGAAGGAACTCATTAAACATTTGCAAATATATGCATAAATCATAAGAAAAAAATACACCATATGAGAAACTTAACCATGAACAAGAACATAAGAAATCATCAACACATGAGACAATATATATGGTGGAAAATGCTTCACCGGGAAAAAAACCAACCTTATTGTTGTTGCGCTGCTATAAATATTATATTAAGAAAAATATGTCATTTACATAGATTTTTTGACTCCCATTAGTACGGAGACTCAACCTCATATACAATCAGCTGACTCCCATCAGCCTAGAGACTTGATTCTATCGATCAACTCGAAAGACTATTTTATCACATAGATGTACGAACTACCATCCGTTGAAAGCCACCATGATCAATCAATCCTCTCCCAAATCTGATTGGATTATCCAACTACCAATATTGGATCGATAAATTATTCATTTCACTGAAACTTCGCAATCACTAATCCACATCCATGAAGTCACTTCTCCACTACTCTATGCAAACCTCCTTTCATCTATTTTCAAACTAGACCCCAAGACTTTTTGCTTAACTCGATTCAAATTTTCAATACGACCTCTAACAACAATAAAATCTCATCAAAAAAAAAATCACCACAATCATATGCTCTCACACAAACAAAATGTTGTCCATAATCCATCGAATAAAAAACTTAATAATATCACCAACAGCTGAAATAAAACTCATAAAAAACCCTCACACCAAAATATGAATGGTGCATAATACACTCAACAATATAAGACATTATGGCTATGTGACAAATGCATCAGCAACTCCTGCAAAAAAAATTGTGAGAGTCACTAATATGGAGCTCCATCAATTTTGAACTCTGCTACAACTCTCTGCATCACTGATTTGAATATGGAGATCTAAATAAATATCATGCTTCAGGAAATAGATTTTCTCATACTACTGCCATTAGAGCTCATACATTGAAGCAAACAAGCTCACTATGGATCTGAAGCATACTCACACAATGTAGCCTTATCTAACTCACTATCAATTATCATCAATCATCACCCAAATCTAGAACCAAGTATATAAAACATGGAGGGTGAAATTGACCATAGGCATGGGATAAAAGGTACACAAATTGGAGTAAGTCAATCCAATAACAACACTACTTGTGCACTAAAGATGTTAACATCATTGGAGGACCTTTTCAAATTATTTCCAACCTTTACAACTTATTCTGGAAGCCTCTAGGAATTTCCATGCTATTTTTCCTTTGATTTACGAGAGGAATACTGAGAAAAACTCGTGAAAATCCTAAGTTGCATGCACAAAAAAGGAAAAAGTCGACTAGAACCTTCATTTTCTTACATAAGCTTGACTCCCAACAACTGGGACCTTTCAGTTGCATGGATAAGCCTCCATGGGAGAGACTTTGGTAGAGCACAAGGAAAAACAATAAACTTCAGTCTAGAACCTCTGTGAGCTAATTTATCACCTTCTTTAGCTCTTGTACATGCATGCAAACCTCTAACACAACCTTTGACACATCGCAAGTGGATCAAACATGCCTCCCAACTGTCACTGCCAATTTGACCTAAAAGGGCCAACAAACAAGGTTAGAAGAGTGCCAACAAATCATCCACTCTCCAACAACCATATGTACAACTTGCAACACCTCTGACCTACCTCTGTAGCAACTCTGCAACATCATCAAATGAATACCTAGTTTCCAACTCAATGAGTGTGCCAACCATCATCTCCATCATGTGTAGAATTGCATCATCCACCTGTAACAGCATAAAAAATCAAACCAATTCCATCACCGACTATCATCAAAAAGGTTGACATCAATGCCAACATAACCATATTATTCAAACTAAATGAGATGCAACCATGCTACAACGAAGACATCCAAAAATCAATTAGACTACAAGGGTTGACATCAATGCCAACAGGAGCTAGCTTCCACCATGAATGGATGCCAACATCGACTAGATAGATCCATGCACACCATAATGTCAACAATACCCCCCTTTGGAATTGATGGAAACCACACTCAACATACATACCATCATTCTCTATCACTCCCCCTTTGACATCAATGGTAAAGGGACAACTCCATCTGAATAGGCAGCAAAAACTAAATCACAAATACTAGAGAAACACATCTCTACATGGTTGAAAAATAATGTATATCAAAAAATGAACATGTCTCTCCACATAAGTAGTAGCAAGCAAAAAATATACCAATCATCATCCAGAACAACAAGCTTACCAACCAACAACCTCTAGCAGCAACAAAAATATGCACAAGAGGCAGACACATAAGAATCATATGAAAAATCATCATAATAGTAACTATGAGTGGCATCAAGTATATGCATCAATATGCACATGAGGCACCAACCAACACTCCTCCACATAACGACCACATAGCAGCAAAATCAATGGCTATCATCAACCTCTTTACTCATAACATGAGGCCAAAACCCAACAAACACGATCATAGCATGAGGCACACCATGAAAAACTCCAAGCGTATCGTAATGCCAACAATTTATGGTTGAAGAAAATATGAAAAAAGAATCCTCCCCCTGAACATATGACATCACCAAAATAAGCTCCATCATGTAATGAACCGATTCTGCTGCAAACAATGTTTTCTTTTGAAAAATAGAAGCATCATATGAACTGAGCCTCCACATGACCATGACTCAAGTGACATATATATTGATAAATACATGGCTATAGCAGTGACATAAAAAAATCATACATGACTATTATATGACCTCATGACCCAGGACTACAATACCAAAAGATAGTACAATACAAGTACATGGCTCCATGAGCATATTACATATATTTTCAATGAATTACATTGTTGTTATCGTCATCTCTTATGGACCAATGACACAAAAACATAATGCATCATGATTATTAAATCTTCATTAGCCCATACATGTGGCTACAAAATGACTCCATAAACTTCTCTAAACCATGCCTATAACCTTGATGAATCAACTCACTAATGACATGACTCTCAACCAACATAAGATGATGGAACAATAACAAGTACATGGTTGTAATAATCATCATATAACAACCCAAACACGGTTGGTCCATGTCTCAAATCTATTCGGTACATGGTTGAAACAAAGATTCCAATATATGTGTTATGAGGAATTCTAATCTATGGATAAACTAGTCTTCCCTAAGTTTGGTGTTCCTTCACTCAGAGAAACAAAAGAAAGGTAAATGTTATTTTCTCTAAGATAGAAAAAAATATAGAAGGGATAAAAACCTACTTGTGATCCTTCACTCTCATTCCTCTTCTATTTTCGTTCTCGTCACTCTTGATATAGCTGAAACCTGCTTGATCAATACCTGCAATCAAAGACAGAAGACAACAAATGAAATTGAACCAATAAAATCCTTGAATACATACAAATTTGAGAATACATTCACAAGATATAAGTGCATTTATGAGAGAAAGAACAAATATCTTTATTGAAATAATAGGAGGAGTAGATTACATCCAGTGGATCAGTTCATTGTCAACCTGCTCCAACTTCATTCCGTCCTCATCACACCAAGCATCATCTCAACAACATAACAGTACTTCAGCTCTCCAAGGATTGAGAATCGAGCAACATAACACTACACAAATTTCTTTCTCCCTTGCACTTAGATGAGTGCTCAATTTATAGGGAAATTGTTGGTGGTTTCTCAATAAATGATATTGAATGGCTTTATAATAATAGATGATACATGTTTCCAGGTTCAATGGTGATGGATTAAGACATGTATTCGAAGTATGACACCTATGAGATCTTATAGAAGGCCCTGGACATGTGGATATTCTTGGAACAATGATGATTTCGCTCCCAGGAGACCAACACACCCTTAAGTGTTGAGAAGTTCTTTGCAGAGCACCCTTGCATGGGGGTAATTTCTTTGCAACGCACTTAGGCCCATTCAGAGGAGCTTTTATGAGTCAATGGGTCAATTTAACTATACTTCAAACATTGAAACTCTCATGAATTAAAGCCATCAGTGGAATGACTTCTCTAGGGCAAGTAGCAACTGAATTAGGGGATGCTAGGCCTTGTTCATACTAGTCTTAAGGATGGTGCCCAAATTGACCTATAACAACTGCCCCCTAAAGCATGAAGCCAAAATAATGATAATATTTAGATGAGATGCTTTACGATGTGATGAGTAGGATCTTAAGCGGACGGTGACTTGCATCAATTTTCAATACATTACATCATGATATCTTGTATTTATTGGACATGAATTGCTGATGGAGGCATACCCATGCTCAACACATAAACTATCATAACACCTACATAAATGAGAAAGTCTTCTACAGATATAGACATGCCTACAGATATAGGCCCATGATAGGATGACCATCTATATGTAAAGCCATCATACGGATGATGTGGTACAATACCTAAAATCGCAGCCCGGATGGATGAAAGTAGATCTGGGTTCTTCTATCTCATTTACTCGATCGTTCAAGTACAATTCTAACCATGCAAATATGTGATTTGAAGTCAAACATGGGAAGACATCATCTGATTACCAGCCATTGATGTAAGTTGTTAACAGATGCGAGAGAAACCATCATTGATGTTAATGGTTCTCAAGGTACTGCAATAAAATTTGCAAGGCGTGAATAGGTTATTTGATGTTGAACGCCAAACAAAATCTTTCAGTCGAAGGTATGTGATGTCAACCTATCTCTGGAAGCTGGAAACCTGTCGTTGATGTAAGCAAGTTGCAAGGCACTGGAAATATGTTTCTAAGTCAACTTCCTAGATGATGAGCTGGTGTCGATAGGAAGTGACTCGTCACAGATGCGACATGAAATAGGAGTAATGATTTTGGAGACAAAATGTGACTTGATTAAGCAATGTTCAGGGATGGCGGTCATGAAAATGAAGGTTTATGAGTATTGGAGAAGATGAGGAATTACTGGATGAATTCTCTTGAACATATCGACGACACTGAAATGATTTGGTAGCATTTACCCAAAACTGAAGTGATGGATGGTATGATAGACCATTAAGAAGATTACCCAACCCAAAGCCATGAAGATGAAGTGAAATTTTCTTGTTCAAGAGCAACCTACTACCATAAAGTGTTTTGTTCTTTTTCCCAAATTTTCCCCAGTCATTGCTGACCAATACCTCTTTATTTTTTAACAATCTTGAGGAGGATAACATATGCTTGATCTATAATTCGACCCTTCGGGTGAATCAATCACTATTTGATGATTTAACGATTCTAGCGATAGTAAAACTCGATCTTCTCATGATCGGACATGTCCGTCGCTATTTTATGTTTTAACGAGTCTAACGACAGTGAAAACTTGGTCCTTTTTCATGTTTAGAGAGTTTGAAAAAGGGTCGAAAAGAAAAATCAATGAGTCCTTTTCATAAATTTGTCGCTCAGGTCCAAAAAAATGTAAAATGATACCTGAGAAAACCTCTTAGCCATGTTCGACTAAGGTGTTCCTTTTTCGTAAATAATATATCTCAGTCCGGAAAAGGGTTAAGCTTATACTGAGTAGATATCATTTCATTTCCTTTTACGAGCTCGAAAAGACAAGTGCTTGCCAATATTTTCACATTAACGAAGTTTGAAAAGAGCTAAAATAAGACTCCATAGGGGTTCCTTTTTCGCATTTAACAAATCTCTAAAAAGAGATAAAAGTGCACTCTGAATTCCTTTTTCATTTTTAACAAAACTCAAACAAAGATATAAAAGTATGCTTTGTGGTCAAATCATTTTTGGATAATTGTGCACTTCAAAACTCATTGTATCAACAGTAAACTTGTTTAGAGAACCATCAAACGGATTAAAAATACCTATTTCATAGTAAAAATGAACAAAACTATAGTCACATCATTAAATATGATTAAAATAATCAAAATGACAATTAAAAATAAGTTTTTACCATTCCATAGCTACCATTTGAAATTTAGGAGCTCTAAACCTGTTTTTCCATCGAACTTCAGCAGTCGATTGCGATAGTTTTAGTGGACGATTTCTCATGCCGTTTGATCTAGGCTAGAGATCTAAACCTTATGTTTATTTTAGTGTAATTTTTATTTCATTTCATGCTAAATTTTTAGGTTTTTGAACCACTAGAGTAAATCTATTGCGTTCTGAGGGCAATGCCCCATTGCATGTTGAAAAGTGCATTTCAGAGCACTGAAATTAAAGCTCAGATGCTCTACAACGCTCTGTCTACAGAGCAGGGTGCGTTGGTCGCATTTCACAAATTTTTTTCTTGATATGTGCTCAAAATTTCCCAATTTTTTTGCGTGAAATAGATCCTAATGAAGCTTATGGTTGGCTTTCAGGTATTGATCGGATCAAAATTACCATTACATGGTGAGAAAGAGAACATGAAGAACAAGACATGATTTCCCTAAATGATCCTAGCATTGTAAGAGCCCTCAAGGATTGGGGGTTACTTAAGTATTTCAGATTATTAGGGATGAGACAAAATCTTGAACTATTGGAGTTCTTGGTTCGTTCATGGGATCCAGCATCTCAGGCATTTCATATTGGGTACAAAGTGCTCCCAATACTAGTTGAGGATGTTTACTTTCTTACTGGATTATCAAGACGTGGTTCTCCTATTTCCCTCGTGGTATCTACTCTTGGAGGCGAGACAGTGAAGGACTACATACGCCAGCATTTTTAGCCAGGTACTGAACCTAGCAAAGATGGAAAGATAAAAATTTGTGATGTGCATGATTTGCCTCTGAGAATTATCCTTTTCACTATTGCAAAACTTGCTGGCTCTATGACACTACATGTCTTAAACCGATCATATATGTAGTATGTTCTCGAGTGTCTCGAACTGACAATGTTCAACTGGGCTGAAGCAATACTCTTTTAGATGAAAGAATAACTAACTAAAGCAAAGGGTGGCAAAAAAAATAATTTTAGTTATGGCTCGATCCTAATTTCCTTTATTTTAGAGCTAGTTCCATTGATGTAGCCATAGCATGTGACACTGAGCATATCTGGTCCTAGAGATCCTCGGATGTAGCGATGGGTCGAATTGATGGCTAGGCATGCTGGTCAATCGACTATCATATTCTCTACTACATTATTTGCCTAGCTCCGACGACAGAATATCACCATAGAGGATTATCCGTACGCAGGCGTAGATTTTTGTGGAGATCCAGATTTGATTTTACCAGATGGCACTCAATGGGGTGCAATGTTTTGACCATGATTTTGATTTGAAGGTTTCTACATGTTTTTGTATTTTTTATGTTATCCAAGACTAAACTAAATTTTTTTATGTACATAGATGTGGGTCGCATTCGACCAGTGGGTCGACCAGAGCAGGAAACAGATGAACTAGCAGAGAGGACTATCGGGAGAGAAGTCCTTCGGGATTTAGATTTGATCGAGACTCTTGTTGAGTTGCAGCAGCATGTTGAGGGATTGACTCTTGGGATACCAGATGTATGGATCAAGGAGTTACCTATGAGGCTGAAGCACCATACTATTGGTGTTCCTAGCCGTTGGATGAGGCTATTGGATAGGATAGCTAGAGCAGTTGCTTGTTATCATGGGCATCACAAGTTTTAATTTTGACATTTTTTTATACATGTTGAGGTCAGATGACCAATGTGTCTTGGGAACAAATTTTGTAAAAACCTAAACTATCTATCTATTTTGTTTTAAAATTTTCCTTTTTTTAATGTGCAATCCTATTCAATTGTGTGATGTGAATTGAAAATTTATCTTTACATGTGTTGAAAATGTCTGTTTAAAACATAATTCGCTAAAGAATCAATTAATGTGTTCAAATTTCTGGAAATGTTTTGATATTGAATGTAATCAAAATGTCTTTCCAAAAGTCAAAATCTAAGGAACATACGATGAATTGTTGGATTTCGGATGGTATAGACGTTAGAAAGTTGTAGTACGACAAGCTGTGAGTCTAACCTAATGATGATGAGGTTAAAGCCAAGTGAAATGGCATCAGAGAGAAGTTCGATCAATGCGCTATAATTAGCAATATTGTTTGTTGATCGACCGATAAAAATCCCTTTAAAAATCACTAACTCACCACCTGGAGTGAAAATGACCCATGCTGCAGAGGATAAGTTTTGCGTACTACGACTAGCACCATCGGCATACCCAATGAATGGTTCCAAAGATTCAGTCATCTGTGATGAAATGTAAAGTGGATTAATAACTTCAAGAAAACTCTAAAAAACAAACTAATACAATTAATGCAATCAAAGCATATACACAAGATGATACAAAATATTACTATGCTCAATTAATCATAGTAACGTTTAAGATAAAACCCATTTCGAGGCTATGCCAATGGAATTCCATCATAATCAACTAACTTGTAGGCGCCCTTAGCTAGAACTCTTTTTAAAATGTAGGGGCCATGACATAGTGGCTCAAATTTTCTTTTTCCTATCAAATCAGCTTCATGATCATAAAGAAATACTAGGTCTCCCTCTGAGAAGATGCGAGGCTTGACATTGCAGTAATATTGTGCCTTGATTCACCTCTTATGCGATTTGTTGGCCAATGCAACTTCACAACATGTTTCATCTAGATGGATGAGGTTAAAAATATGCGTTTCTTCATTAGAGGTGTCAGGTAGCAGGTCAATAGAGAGTTTTAATGATGGAATTTCACATTGGATTGGTAAGATAACTTCCAATCCATACACCAACTGAAAGGGAGTAAATTTGGTTTCATTTCTCACCGAGGTTTGATATGCCCATAAAGCCGAGTACATGATTAAATGCCAATTTCATTTTTGAACCCCTATCATTCTTTGAAGCATTCGCTTAAGGATTTTGTTAATGGCTTCAACTTTTCCATTAGATTGCGGATAATAAGGGGTAGAACTATCATGTGATAGTCCTAATTTGGAAGTCAACTCATTCATCATGTTATTACGAAAATGCTTACCATGATATGTAGCTATAGCTTGTGGTACACCAAACCGAGAAACGACATGATTGAAAAAGAAAAATGCAGTTGTTTCACCTATGTTATTGAATGTAGGCATCACTTCAGCCCACTTGGTAAATTAGTTGACAACGAAAATAATATAAAGATGTCCCTCGGCCAAACGAGGGTTGCATGTCCTGAAGTCAATGCCCCATTTGCAAATTTTCCCATAGCGATGAAAGGATGCATTGGTGCTAACGACATGCGGATTTTATGATCAAATATCTAGAACGCATGAGAACTTCTGGCCGCAAGAATTTTGTCATGGAATATGGTTGGCCAGAAGTAACCAACACGAAGAATCTTATGCGCGATAGCGTAGCCATATGAATTTCCACCACAAGCACCAACATGACAATCATTCAGAACTTTCTCAGCCTCCTGATGAGTGAGGCACCTCCTTAAAATCATATCAACACCATGACGATAAAGTGTATCATCAACGATCAAATAATCTTTAGCTTGGTATCGGATAGTTCATTGTTGCAAGCTAGAGGTATCGAGCCAGAAAGTTTGGTTTTGGATATAAATGATAAAATCCCCATACCAAAGGTCATATGACCCAATCAGAAATAGAGACTCATATGGAATTTATGGTTTCGATGTAGACTCAGTACTATCAGAGGGAAGGTCATAGAGAAGCTCAACAAAAACCAAAGACTTCTTTGACTTGGATTTGATGAATTCCAAATCAAATTCCTACAAAATGACGATCCATTTTGAGTATTTCCCCCCCATAAATTTACGTGACAAAATTTATTTCATAGGGTTGCATTTTGAAATGACAATGGTCTTCCAGAGCAGAATATAATGGTGAAATATTTAGACAACTTGAACGGCTGCCAAGGAGAGCTTTTCGAAGTATGAGTACTTAACTTCTGTATCATTGAGATTACGACTCAAATAATATATTAGATTTTCTATCCCATCTTCTTCTTGGAATAAAACCATAGCAATGGTTGTATTCACAGCGGCAAGATACATGAAATAGTCACTTTGATAATTAGGGGGATACATTAATGACGCTCGGATCAGGGTATCTTTAAGAGCATCAAAATAAGCTTGCACAACCTTATCCCAATCGAAGGGAATCCCCTTTTTCAAGAGAAGAGTAAATCCTTTATCCATTTTGGCGTAATTGGGTATGAACCTCCTTACAAAGTTAGCATTTCCTTGAAGTCTCTGTAGCTGAACTAAGTTTGATGGCACAGGAAAATCAAGAATGGCCTGTACCTTCAGTGGGTCAATTCGAACTCCATCTTTTGAGACGACGAATCCAAGCAAACGATAGGAACCAACACAAAACACACATTTGTGTGGATTGAGGCAAATCTTGTAGTGTCGGCAGCGTAAAAATATAGCTCTCAAATGTGTTGGGTGATCAGTCTGTTTTCGTGAATACGTGGGTAGATTGTCTAGATAAGGTTGAAAAATGTGCTTAATTTCATGGAAACCATAATCCATTTCTCTCTGAAATGTTGCCCCAGCATTCTTTAAACCAAATGGGATTTTACGATAAGAAAATATGCCCTAGGGACAGATGAATGTTATTTTATATTGGTCTTTTGGCCGAATATTGTTTTGATTGTAACTGGAGAATCCATCCATGAATGAAAAGAATTCACAGCCGAAACATTCGTCAATAATTTGGTCGATAAAGGGAGTAGGATAATTGTCTTTTGGACAAGTAAGATTGACATCCTGATAATCAACGCACACTTTGATTGTCCCTTGTTTCTTCATGACAGGAACAATGTTGGAAACCCAATGATTAAGTGGAACAGGGTAAATGAAACCAGCAAGCAAAAGTTTTTCAACTTCTGCTTTAATGGCAGTAGCCTTCTTCATATGAACGGGATGAAGGCGTTAACGTATCAATTTGACATCAGGGTACATTTTAATTGTGTGTTTAACAATACTAGAATCAATGCCTGGAATTTCCTCATAAGACCAAGAAAATGCATCTCGGAATTCATGAAAAAGAGAGAGATAAGTGTCGAGTTTGGATGCAGAACAAGACACACCGACATGAATGTTTTCTACAACACCAGGTTTGGTCTAAATATCGATAGAAGTTGTTTCTTCAATATTTGACAGGTTTTTCTTGGATTCGATGGCATTAATTGGAACAGAATTCAAAAATAAATTAGAGATCGTAGGGCGATATAGTTAAAAAAGGTTATCTTCATTGTAATCTGGAAGACGGGAACAATGATGATAATCCTCCCATGGTTCTCCTTCTAACATCATGGCTTTCACAATGCTCTCATCAGTCAAGAATGTGGATGAAAAAGGATCATAAGGAGTACCAAAATCTAATGAATGATCGACCCAAATGATCGATGACGACAGATCAAGATGCGCCGACCAAGCCAAGAACATTGATTGCTATGCGAGCCCAATTGAGCTTGGTGGCAGAAATTCACCCAGCGCATCAACTTTAGAATCATTGGTAATATTCCTTAAGTCAGATGAAGTGGAAGATATCATGCTGCAGGTCTTTGTATTTGCAATTTCCGTTGATGTCGCAGGCTATGATAATGAAAAGGTGCCCATTAGGTAAGAATCCTTAAAGAGGCCAACACGAATGTTTTGAAGTGCTAGTTGGGGTGCGTGAACTAACAGAATGCTTCCAGATACCTGGGAAATAAAGGAAAAGAAGGAAAGTTGATTAATGATTGTGATAGCGCCTTTATGAGGGAAGGTGATCATTCGAAAGTAAGTAGAAACGATCACAATCATAGCGTAAACCCATGGCCTTCCAAGTAATATGTTGTAGTCAATGGGTTCGTCAACGACCTCAACTTCGACAGTTATAGTTTTTCCCCCTAGTTCGACATGCATGTTATTGATAATACCACAAAGCTTATATGTACGACTGTCAAAAGCTTTCAATGTCGTAGGTGATTGAGATAAGCGAGGCGATCCAAGTGACTTCCAGCAATTGATAGACATAATAAAAGTAGATGCTCCCTCATCAATAATAGTGCGATGAACGAGGTGATTTAGAACATTTAATTAGATTGAAAATTCTAATTCGGTTGGTAATTGTGGCACATAACCCGTGTGATTAAAGACGACAAGATTAGAATCTATCGGGTTGATTCCACCAATTACCAACAACAAAGCTTGCTTCTGGGAGGGAAAATTTTGAAGTACCTCAAGCGTCGACATAGCTGAAGGTGACTGAGCCAAATCTTGAACTATATTGTAATTTTGAGCCACGTGAGCCCAAGGATTGAACGTCTATTTGTGGACGACTCCCTTTGGTGGCTGAATTGATTCAGTGGACAGATTCATGGTCGAGGTACTATGTTTATCAGTAGCCTAATTATTGTAATCTTTATTTCATGTAGACACCAAAGCATTAGTTTTTGGCTTTGTGACAGATAGCATATGCACTTGGGAACTAGAAGCGGGATTCGTAGCAACCATGTTTGTGTCCGGATTTGGAAAAGGATATGGAAACACAGCAGATGCAGGCGAAGTCTTAAGAAGCTTTGAGACTTCAGAGCAGTGAGGACAGTCTCCCATAAATTTCTCCTCATTACATATCAAGCAAGGGTAACGAGGTTTCCGAAAATTTCCAGATTTTTGATCAGATGATCGTTCCTACTGGGGTGAATTTTGATTTTTCTTTACTTTCCCCTTTTTATTTCTTTCAGGTTGCTTGTCACTTTTGCCTTTGTCAGATGACACGACATGTATTTTGGAAGAAGGTGCAAGATTAGATGTAGTAAAGGTGTGAGTGTTTGTAGAACCAATCATACGGTCGCTGGCATGAGATTCCTTACCAGATGGAGGAGGAACGGTAAAATTTGATCGTGGCGCATTTGTAGTTTTCTCATAGAGCGTGCCATATTGAGTATAAAAAAAATCGAAGTACTAGGCACGAGAAATGACTTTCTCTTCAGTGACAATGCCACCTTTAGCTACATCCTTGGTGATATATGGTAGCAAGGACTTAATAAACCACTCAGCCAAGAGCTGATCAGGAACAAATGTTTTGACCATTCGACGACGACGACACCACTCATGAATATGATTAGAAATGTGAATAGAATTTTTCTATTTAAAGTTGGTCAATAGTTCCGTTCCAGTTTCATATCGTATGGGTAACTGGAAGTGGGTTAAAAATTTAGTGGCTAAGGTAGTGAAGTTACCAAATGAAGCTCATGGTAATTCAATATACCACTTCGCAGTCAAACTAGTAAGCATACGCTAGAAAAGACGTAGTCTAATGGAGTCATCATTTAAGGAGTTTGATGAGCACCACAAATGATAAGTCATTACATGCGTTGATGGGTCTTCTCCATTGTTTCCATTTAATTAGGAATGTCAGAGGTTAATTTGTGTGGAATCACCAGCCACCAAGGAGAATAGCTGATGGGATCATTGGTAAGCCAGTTTAAATCAGGTAATTATAATGTTGTGACAAAGGGAAACTGTCGATTCACGTCAGGTTGAGCATAACTAGGATAGGATGGAATTTTTTGGGCAACAGGCATTTGCTGCTGGTAACCCATATAGGGGTTATTTTGATGACCAAACGCTTGAGGTATCTGTTGACCAAGACCTAGATAAGCTCATTGTTGTTGGAATTGTTGTTGTGGAATTTTAGGCTGTGGTTGCCAAAGGTGATTTCTCGCTAAGATTATAGCCCAAACTAGAATATATACCCGGTTGTGAATAGGTAAGACCAGTAGGAGCCTGTGACATCTCATAAAAGGGTAATCTAGCCTGTGGTTGTTAGATTCCAGATACAGGTGGTTGTTGTAAACCAGTCAAAGGAGGTGGAGTTTGGAGGCCTAATACTTTAGGGTAATGGGTTGAAGGACCCCCTTGAGACGGTTGAGGTACATCCAACTGAGCCTGTAAATGGGGTAATGAAGAATTAACAGGTGGGGTAGATGTAGGTGCAATAGGTTGAATCGGCTGGCATGAATGCACAACCGTTTGTGGTTGAACGGGCAGGATAGGTTGCCACTGAGAAACAATATTTCCAACATTCGGGTGACCATAAAATGACGGAGTAATATCAAAATGGATGACCATAGGTTTCCCCCCAACATGAGGAGTATAATAATATGGAATATATTGATCACCAAATGGTGGAAGTCCAGTCGATATTGAACTGGATGGAAGGTACCCAGATGGACTAGCTTGATGTTGAACTGAAGATGTGTATAAAGGATCAAGTTGTTCAGTACTCATTAGAGATGTACTAGATAAGATACCAGAAGATGACATGGGTGAATTCCATGGATTTGAGGAGGCACCAGAGTAGGTTCCAGATAATGATTGGTAACTCAGTGGGACAGACAGACCACAATAAAGATGTGACTCGGGTGACATGGTAAACATTGACGGAGTAGCAACAGGAGTTGTTGTCGCAACTATAACAGATGGTACAACCAGAGATGTTGACTCATCCATTTTCAAATGACATAGTGAATACCCTATAGTATCTACGGGAACTCGGATTGAAACAATATCAACTGAAGCAGTGTAAGTTAATCGAGGAAAAGACTCGTAAAGATAAAGCCCCAACCCAAAATGAGTTGGATTTGAGGGTATTTCTTCTTGAGGTTCTTCCTCAATCGAAATCAAACCAGGTGGAAGAATTTCGCCGTCAGGCTCGAGATATATTTCTGGTGGTTGACTGTGTGATAGAAGGGAAGACTCAATGGCTACGGATGACTGAGGAGTGACCGATATAGGAACAATTACTTGTCATTCGAATTCAGGATCTAGATGTTCTGTTCAAATAACGATGGGATCCGGATAAACTTCTGGTTGAATAATGTCGGGTTTTGGATGTATAGTCATACTAATTGGAATTTCAGTGTCCACAGGTAGCGATGAGGACTCTGTTTTGATGACAGTAGATAAACCACGATGTGTAGAAACAACTCGAGACGACTCTAGTAGATGTGATGAAGATGATGCACCAGAGGTACTGATGGTACTAGATTAGGTAGAACAAGGTCACCTTCGCCGACCAGAAATGGCTTCTGGTAGTAAAGGTGGTTTAAGCATTATTCTACGCGAACGACGGGGAAAGGGTTGTTCTTATTCCATGATGACTGATTGATTTTATTACAAAAACAAATAAACAAATAAAAGGGTGATATTAGGAAAAAGGATAACCAAGTAATTGTGAACTGCAAATAACTCCTGGAAAACTAAGAAGTATGGGAAGGAAATCTCCTCGAATGCCATGTTCGGTGTATCACAAGTTAGAAGGAAGCCGACTCAGTTACCTATGGATGGTAAGCAACCTAATGGTGTCCTCACAAATATACCTGAAGGTACGTGGAGGCCCAAATCTGTGTTAGCATTGTCTAATGCGAAATTGCTCAGTAAGAGCACCCCCTTATACTTTTCGTACTAGAACACTGCCTTATATACCCGAAGGTACATGGACGAGCTCTAATATACTTACGTGCAGGGAGTGGGATTTCAAACTCGGAATGTATCGTAGAAAAGTTAGTGACATATTTTATGTATAACGACACTAGAGCATGTCTCTAGCCTAGACCTTCTAAGTGTTATCGTTAATGTTACAATACTTTCTTAGATTTATTGAGGTGAATTTTATATTGATATTGCTTAACAATTTATTTTTTAGGTTGACCACGAGATGTAATGGGAAATTCCTAAAATTCAAACTAAATGAGAAGAAATCTTTTCAATTCAAATTTTTCAATGAAAACCTTAGCTACTAAAGGGATAGAACAATCAAATTTTTTAGCATAGATCAAAGAGCACAAATTAAATGAAGATTCCCCTAATCTATTCCTATGCAACACTCACAATCTCTAAATGCATATGCATTTTTTTCTTTTTAGTTTCCTTTAATTATGAATGATTAAAATGAAACTAAATGCACAAATCAATCAAACAATGTTTTATTTTTTGAGAAATGAGAACTGAAACAACAATTTTCTCTTAGGAAATGAAGACTGAAACGGAAATTTTCCTTTTGAAAATAGAAATCAATCAAACAATGCTTTCTTTTTCGAGAAATGAGGACTAAAACAACAATTTTATCATAGGAAATTGAGACTGAAACAACAATTTCCCTTTGGAAAACAGAGAATTGATCTAATGAAAAATTTACAACTTTGGATTAAATTTGAAAATGATAAAGAAAACAGCTAATGGAACATTGAACAAATCAACTATCCAAAGGAGGAAGAACAATTAATGTTTACTGATCTCTAAGAACAATCAGACATCTGAGAATGTAGCATGCAATTGGCTGAAACTGAATGCAAAGACAAATTATGATAGAATTTGGCTGGTAGAGGGGCAACACAACCCTTAAGGGCAGACAGTGCATTGTAGAGCACCTCTGAATGGGAGACAGTGCTTTTCAAAGCACTGTACCCTGACCAACAGTGCGTTGGGCGCAGTGAAGCTTGAAGATCAAGCAGGCTAAACGCACTTCTAAGGAAAAAAGTACATTCAAATGACTGAATAGATGAAGTAACACTAGTAGAAAATGATGAAATTAGTGACTAGGTGACTAAAAAAGTTAGTCATCGTAATTATTTCAAGTGAATTACTACTAAATTTGAGCAATTTTAAGTGACCGAACTAAAAATGACTAACTTAAACGACTAATTTAGTTTAGGAATAAAATATATGACAGGATAATAAATGACCAAACTAAAAGTGGTATTATATGCTTAACTGGATTGAAATGCTTACCGTCATGACAAATTGTATCAACACCACATTTAAATGCAATAATTATGAAGTGTATGTTCACCATCAATGTGTTATCCATTAGAGAAGCCAATGGAGCCATGTTGATGAAGATGCCAACAATTAAAGCGGGGGGAGAATGCAAGCATCCTACTTGAGGTGCCATTAGCAATGGAACAATGGATGGCATGTCGAGTAAACATGACTAAGAGTGGAAAATGATTTTATATGTTTGGTATACTTTTTGAGTGACTTAGGTTTCTTCATGAGACAATTAGGATGGTGTAAAATTTTTGTGTGGACTAGGAGATCCCCTTAACAAGGGTTGATCGTTGACAAAGCATTGTAACACAAGCTTAGGGGAGGATTATGTAAATTGGAAATGTGTTGAATAATGTGTTAGCCATGGAATTGCAACATCATTGATGAGTGAAATGTAAGTGGAATCTTGTTTCCATTAGGTACATGCTCATTGAGGACTACACCGGGTTGGCCTTGATGGAGACAAAACCATTCTATATTGGGTGGTTAGTTGTTCAAGAGCACTTGGCTTAGAAGAGGTGGTAGAATGTTTCCTATGGTTGGGTGGTGATGATGTAGCATTACTTACCACTAAATGGACATTTCAACATTTTTTATAATTTAAGGTGCTTCCCTTGGGTTCAATTAAAACATGTTCGTTAAATATAGATCGTTATGCCTAACTAGAAAAGTCTATCACTATTATGAAATGACTAAATTTTTATAATTATATAGCATGCGTAAATAATCACTAAATTTTTATAATTATGTAGGAATGTTTTAAAATAAAATAAAAAGTTTAACATTGTGACACCTCTCTCTTACTTTCTTCTTCTTCTTCTGTTTCTTTTTTAAATAATCATAACTCACTTTTATACCAACCTAGATCCACCTTACTTTTAAGATAATGTAATTATTAATTATAATTAATTATAAATTTTATTTTATTTAATTTTATGTTTATTACATCTAAATGTTTAACAAAACATTACAACATCTCTATTATGTTGAGATTTTATTTATATTTATATTTCTTTTTTCTTTTTTTCAAAATATTTAACCAAACATTACACTTTTAACTAAACATAACAACATCTCCACCATAAAAATTAGAAAACCTTTGACCAAAATTAAAATTAAAAATTAAAAGTGGAGGAACTAAACTTCTCTCAATAAATTAAAAACCTAACAAAAAATAAAAAACAATTTTTTAATTGAAATTTTCTTTCCCTCTCTTCTACTAATGACCTGGGCTCAACGTCATTTCTTGGGATTAACCACGATCCCTAAGGTAGTTTGGTGTCATGGAAGGGCACCAAATGCTGCCACTCGCTGGGGATATCCTGCAATAGACAAACCAGACGCGTCGTGGGGCTTGTGTTGTCAGGGCTCATATTTGGTAATTCAGTGGTTGGCTATATGGAGGGAACAATCTCGGAGTCTTTGGGAGATCTCAAGTTTCTTGAAATATTGGAACCGTGGGACCCGCAAGGACTCACTCACTCCATTCCATCATCGCTGGGCAATCTCACAAATCTGAAAATGCTTTGTCTCCTTTCCAACGTTCAGCGGTCCGATCCGTCTCGAGGAAATCTTCGCAATATTCAGGAGTTGGATCTGTTGCTGAACCAATTCTCAATTCCTTATAGTTTTTCATTTACCACATATTTCATATATTGTAATCCTATTTAGAAATCGTTATTGGTATTTCTTAGTTTGGCTTTGTGAATTAATGAAACTTATTTTGAGGCCCATCATATCATCATATATATTCAAGACATTTTTTAAATTTTTTAGGGTTTTAATTTATTGGTAGAAATTTCTTGGATGGATCTGATGGATGGTGTAACCCCTGCAACTGTTCCTAGAAAAAAGTGAGTAATCATAAGAATTGATCTTATATTCATCTTTTTGTCCCTACACTTGTTGTTTTTCCAAAAAAAAATTGTGTACATGCATTGACTAGGATTGAAGAGGATCGCGTTTGTAAATGCATATTTTCAAAGAAAATTCAAAAGTATACCAATGAATCAATTTATTCAGTGGCAGTATAAAATATAGGAATATTTTTCAAAACCTAACTACCATCACAAAAATCAGATCCTCCTAGCTAGAATATGCTCACCTCGCTCCACAAAACTTGATGGAAACCAACGAGCCTTGCCCTTGCATTCATCCTCACCCCATCTTGTAGCAGAGACCTGATGAAGAACAACATAATTACCAGCTACGAGATTAAGCTCCACAACAGTCTCAGCTTGAAATTGAAATGGCTATATTACCTCTCCTTTTCTCAACTGTTGTATAAAAGGATGAATGTTATAGTGTTTTTCATATGAAAATAAAGAAAAATATATAAAATGAGGGAGGGAACTATTTATGCATGTAAGAAGGACAAGTGTTTTGAACAAATTGTTGGTAGAATGATAGAATTAATGTGATAGGAAGAATGAAATATGTGTGAGCCAGTGGAGCCTATTTACCAAAACATCATGAAACTGTGTGTAGCCAGCAATATGAACAATGTTGCAATGTACTTATAAAGACGACATATTTTGAGATGTTTCTCAATGTTTATGTCGTTGGTTAAGTGTATATAAAACATAATTTGCAATAGATATATCTCAAAAAATGCAGTGATAAACACATAATATTTATGACTGAGTATATACAAAACAACATTTTGAATTTTACTTTTAAGTTTTGATGCTTCATAGTGTCCATGAATATGAACATGGAAGAGCACCTACATATAAGACTCAGCAAGTATTATGAACATACATATGACTGAAGTTAGGAACATTAGAAGAGGGAAGCTAACCTACCTAGACAATAAAATTTAAAAAAAAGAAAATTTGGTCACCTGTGGATAAAATAATAAATTGAGGGTTGAGGCCTTTGATTCTTTGCCAAAAATGATTTGCAAGCCATGGGTAGACTTCATGAACTTCCTAACAAAGCAAAAAGCTTTATTCTAAGTGCCATTTTGAAAATGGTCAAGGGAAAGGATGTTGTCTCGACGTGGGAGGTGGAAAATGGTAGGTATGACATGCTTGTTGTGTAGAAACATTGTTTTTCTTACTTTCTTTGGTGTCTTCACGTAATGCCATCCAAGCAAATGTTCCAAATTGGTCATTGCATTCCACCCCTAGGTTTCTGCTTCAAATCCATTGGGATTGTAAATATGATGTGGTATATTGGGTTATGGAAGGAAATAGCACAATTTAGAGATATACCACCTTCCTTTGAACTGTTAGATAGGCAGAGGATTCATACACACAATAAAACAAGTGTTTCACACACAAAAAATGAGCTGCGGCTCTTCAATTAATATCAATCACTCTGAATCACAATATCTGAATACAATGAATCTGATGATGGGTATTTAACCTAAATTGACATGCACACACTCTCACATAACTGAACTTGATCAACTCACTTAACTCACATTCTAACTCACTCACCAAATCTATCTATAACTCAACTCAACTAATTCACTTAATTGTTTGTCTAACAATGCATGCGGGAAGTAATTATATATTTTAACACTCCCCCTTAATTACAACCGCTAAACTAAAACATAACTCATGACAACTCAAACATGCCTGCTGGTCTATGTCTCAGCTAGGCTTACAACACCCAAGTTTATTTTGTGAAACTCAAACAAATCTACTGCTAATGGCTTTGTAAATATATCATCCAATTGGTCACTCGATTTACAAGGCTTCAAGTAAACTTCTCCATTGCTCACAAGTTCTATAATGAAATGATATCTAGTATCAATATGCTTGCTCTTTTGATGAAACACACTATTCTTGGATAGTGCAATCGCTAATATGTTGTCACAATATATCGTTGTTGATCCTTGTTGTTTCTACTTGAGTCCATCCAGTACTCTTCTTAACCATACTGCTTGACATGCTGCTGAAGTTGCTGCTACATATTCTGCTTCGGTTGATGATAGTGTCACAATAGGCTACTTCTTAGATGCCCATGATATCACTTCTGAACCAAGATGGAACACATAACCGAATGTGCTCTTCCGATCATCCAAACTTCCTGCAAAATCACTATCTGTATATCCAATCAATTCTTTCTTTTATGTACTTGAATACATTATGACATAATCTCTCGTTCCTACTATGTATCTCAGAATTATTTTTCCAACACTCGAATGTGTTTCTATTGGAGTCTCCATGAATCTGGAAATCAAACTCACTCCTTGCATAATATCTGGTCTTGTCGCTGTGAGATACATGAGGCTGCCAACCAATCTTTTTAATAGAGTTGGATTGACATCTACTCCTTCATCATCCTTACTTAACTTTGTACCTGTTGCAACTAGTGTAGGTACAGGTTTGCAATTTTCCATCCTAAATCGTTTCAAAAAATCTCTAACATACTTATTTTGGCAAATAAAAATTCCTTCTTCAGATTTCTTGGCTTCAATGACAAGAAAATATTTCACGAGACCAAGATCTGTCATCTTAAATTCTTTCATCATGGCTACTTTAAATTCATCTATCTCAAGATCACCTGTAAAAATCATATCATCAACATATAAGCAAACTATCAAAATATATCCATGCTCATTTACCTTTGTGTATAAGGTAGGCTCAATGTTGCTTCTGCAAAATACATTCTTGATCATGTAGCTGTCAATTCTTCTATACCATGCTCTAGATGCTTTCTTAAGTCCATAGAGTGCTTTCTTCAATCTGTAAACTTTATCTTCTTTACCTTCAACTTCATATCCTGGAGGCTGCTACACATAAATTTCTTCTTCTAAAATTCCATACAAGAAGGCTGATTTGACATCCATATGATATAATTTCCACTTGTTCTGAGTTGTTGTCGCTAGAATTTCTCTTACAGTATCCAATCTAGCTACTGGAGAAAATGTTTCCCCAAAGTCTATTCCCGGTTGCTGTGAGAATCCTTTGGCTACAAGTCTTGCTTTAAATATGTCAATCTCACCTTTCTCATTTACTTTAGTCTTGTACATCCACTTCACACCAATGATATTTTTGTCGTTTGGTAAATCAACCAAATCCCATGTATCATTCTTTTCAATTGAATTCATCTCTTCATCCATGGCTTGCACCCAATTTTCATCTCTGATTTCTTCTTCAAACGAAGAAAGTTGGAATGCCAACAATGCAAAATTTGAACTAACTTCCAAATCATCATAAATATATTTCAGAATTCTCATATTTTTCTTACCATTGCTTGATTCATTACCTGATATCATGCTTAGAGAATTCTAGTCTGTTGATCTGCTTGAAGATCCATGCTGCTCTGAAAATCTTGGAATCATTGTTGGTGTGACTCTGTTTGGTGTCTGTTCTCTTGATTCTTGTTGCTCCTCTTCTTCTACATCATCTTCTTCCATCAATGGTGTTTGTGCATCGGTTAGTGTGTCTAAAATCCCATTCCATGACTCTTGTTCTTTGAACACAACATCTTTTCTAATGATTGTCTTCTTGGTGACAGGGTTATACAATTTGTAAGTTTTTGATTGCTCACTATAACCAGTAAATATGAATTTTTCACTTTGATCATTTAATTTTCCTCCTATTTTCTTAGGCACATGTGCATAGGCTACACATCCAAAAACTTTGAAATGAGATACACTGCATGACATACCTGACCATGCTTCTTCTGGAACTCTGTTCATCACGCTCTTTATAGGAGATCTGTTTATCACATAAAAAACACATGCAACTGCTTCTGCCCAATACTCATTAGACAAGTGTCTTGCTTTGAACATGCTCCTTGTCATGTTCATGATGGTTTGGTTCTTTCTCTCTACTACACCATTCTGTTGCGGTGTGTATCGGGTTGTCAACTATCTTCTGATTCCATGTTGTTTGCAGTACTCATGGAATTCCTTCGAATCATATTCTCCACCACGATCCGATCTCAATACGTTGATCTATCGATCACTTTGGTTCTCCACGAAGGCTTTGAACTCTTTGAACTTTGCAAAAGTTTCAGACTTTTGCTTCAAAAAGTAAACCCAAGTCTTCCTACTATAGTGATCAATAAAGGTGAGGAAGTAACAACTTCCACCAATCGAATGTGTCCTCATAGGTCCACATAGGTTGGTATGCACCAACTCAAGTGGTTTCTTTGCTCTGTAAGAAACTCCTTTCGGAAAACTTTCACGGTGTTGCTTTGCCAAGATGCAACACTCACAAGTGCTATCAGGTTCTTTGATGGGAGGTAAACCTCTGACCATCTGTTTCTGCTGCAAAAATCTTAAACCGGAAAAATGCACGTGTCCAGACCAAAAGTGCCATAACTGATAATCATCAGAACATGCAGTTGTAAAAGAACTAACCTGATCATTGTAGTTCATAATTAAGGGAAAGAGTCTCTTCCTCGTCATCTGCACCTTTGCAATCAGCTGCTTGCTTAGGGATTTGTTATAAATAACACATTGTTGCCCCTGAAAGATAACTTTGTATCCTTTCTACGTCAATTGACCAACACTTATCAAATTGTGTTTGATTCCACGGACATAATATACCTCTGATATGGTCTTTTTCTCCCCTTGCTTGGTCACAATGTTGACCACTCCTTTGCCATCTACAATTACAATATTTTAAATCCCCAACTTTACCTCTGTGTTCACTGAGGCATCCAAATTTGCAACCAAATTCTTGTTTCCTATCATGTGGTTACTGCAACCACTGTCTAATAGTTAGACCTTATCAGACGGTTCATGGATGGTGTTGCATGCTAGAAACATGGAGTAAGTATTCTCTGTACTAAAATTATCTCTCTGATTTCCTTGATCAACTATTTTATTCCTACAGTCACGAGCATAATGACCAAATCTATTGCAATAATAACACTTCACCTTTGATTTGTCAAACCTTTGATTGTTGTGAAAGCTTCTGCTGCTGCTGCTTGTGGGTACTTGTAAGAGCATCATCTGTATCTGTAGTAAAGAGGATCATTTGGCTCTTTCTTTAGGCATTCCTAGTACCAGGAATTGGAGACATATACCTTAGGATTAGCTTTCTAATGTTCTATAAGGCATTGAACTCTTCTACTGGGTCACTGGGTTACTATATGAGATAACAAGATAATAATATAAGAATTGTGATGTCTATTTATGATTCAGAGTACAGTGGATGAACTGAAGTTTCCATGATGGTTCCCTATGCTATTGAGCCTTGTGGAAATGGTATTTACTGTAAAGGAAAGTTTTACTGGTTGTCTCTCCCTCTTAATTCTTTTAATATCATCCCTAATCTAATTGTAGCACTCAATATTGCTGAATCTCATTCCTAATCCTGCTTCCATAGGGTTGTGGAAGGATTCTTATTGAAGATTTAGGTGAATACAATGGGCAAGTGGTGCTAGTGGAGAAGGGATGTGGCTATGTTAGCATGTGGTAATTGAATGATGTAGAAGTATGGTGCGATCTACACAACTTTCAGTTGGAAAAATGCAGGACTACATCATTTGATTCTGAAAAAGTTAACAACAACGGGTTGATAGTGGCAATGGATCGGGAAATGAATATATCGATATATTAATTTCAAAGGTGAAATTGCTAATCACGGGAATGACATTGCCAGAGCTTCGAACATCTCAATAACCATTTACAGTATATAAATCATCCTTTGAACCTATCAACTTATGGCGGCTTTAATTATGATTTTTATAATAATGATCCACTATTCAGGAAACTTCTGACGTTTAATTTTTATTTTTGATAAATATATTTCTTAATTTATACCAGAACAACATGAGAGGAGATTTAGGATGGGTGACCTCCAGGTAAGTCTTAGAAGTGATGATTGACTCTATGTGATGCAATGAGTGCTAAGTGGACTATTCAAAGATCATGAGAAATTAGTCAGTTAGGACTATCTCTCATAAAAATGGTCATAGATGAATGACTTACTTAACCCAGTTGAATCCCAAAAATGATATCTAATATAATATATATTACCAGTACAACATTTCTCCTTACTATTTCAAAATTGTGGTGCTAAAATTTGCTTGGTAAATTTTTTTATTATAAAATTAAATTTAAAATATATTAATTTGTTTATAAATATTATTATAAAGAGTATTTGAGAACCCTTCTAATTTTTTAAATGTGAACAATTTTTCAAATTTTCATACCAAAGGGTATTGAATATATATATATATAAGCAAAATGTTTTGTTTCATATAGAGTCCTTGCTTAAGGAGTTGGTTTTCTCAACATCTACAATGCCCAAGCTCTTGTAGGTAGGAAAATACATCAAGAAAGAAATTATATCAAACACATATCCATCCTTATTCTTATCATAAATCAAAAAAATCTTTGTGCTCATTGATCCTTAATCATATTCTCCTATCGTTGTGTTCCTTCTACATCCACACCTATCAGTTTTCATATGGGTGGATGAAATTTAATATATGGAAAGGATTTTGTTTGACATAAACTTTCTTGGAAAATGGAGGAGAATAAGTAGCCATTGATATACTCCACAAAGATGCTTCCTCGCATAGGTATATGAATTGCTATAATGTTTTCCTCCATGACAATCATGAGGGAATATAAACTTGAAGGTTCCATCACCCCCCCGAGAGTTGTCACAAATTTCCACAAGGGTCTCATTACAATGTTTCTCGCTTGAATTTCGGTTCCCTCTTCATCCCTACCCCCCCGCCCCCACCCCCCTTAAAAACCTTCCTCCATATCATACATTGGGTTAGTATGAGTGTTACAACTATCCTCTTATTCCTTTATTTCCCTTAGATGCCTATCCCTCACAAACATTGTGAAAACCAAAAATTGAATGATAAGACAAAATAACACCATTTCAAATGGACAACGTGCAATAAAATTAGCATGAAGAAAGAATGGGAAAGTGTAGAAAAGGAGGAGAAAAAAATACAAGCAAAGATGATAAGAAAATGAAGGACTTAACTGGGGTTTGCACTTAACTCTTAGCTCTTGAGAAGTTGAGAGCTTGAGGTAGATATAATACCTTCTCCACTCCTCCAAGCTCTCATTTGGTCTCTCCTCTAACCTCTCACAAATCTTATCTCAAAAGCTTGCTATCTCCTCTCTTCTCCAAGATCAATCCAAACATGTAAGAATGGGGAAACAAGAGGGGGAATATGCCTTTTAACCTCATCCTCCCTTTCCCTAAACTCACCCTTAACTCACTATAGGCCCCACTGAAACCACAAGTTAGAAAATTAAAAAAACATCTTGGTGTAATCATCTATGGGCCATTTGGAACCATGCATGAAGCATCCTATAACCATGTTGGAATTGCAGTTTGGCCTATGGAGCCACAAACGAAAACATCATGGTTTCCATAGGTCCAACAATGGTGTTTATTCAAGGGAAGTATTGTTTTGTTTTTAAAGTTTACAGGTTGTCCGTGGTTCAAGCATGGATCCACATAGTTTGTGGTTTTTTCCTCTAATCCATGGGGGAGCGGGGATGGTTCCTAGTTTCAACCTTTGACCACAACCCAATACAGGGTCTATACAAAAAATATCATATTCACCATTTCTAACCCTCCAAGCCAATGTTTAGTTGTCACATCAAAACCCTTAATGAATTGTATCTAATGGATTGAAACATTTGTTATGCTTCTTCATTGACTTCTAATTTATTTTATCATAGAGCCTAACTTCATATCTTTTTATTATATAATTTTCCTCCACAAGCCTTATTTAAACATGAAATTCCACAAAATTTTAGCTTCAAATGATTTACTAAACAAATTGATGTCTTTTAAACCCCAACAACGATCCTCCTTTGACCTTGCTATCACCTTTCTATAATATTCCAAAATTTACCAAAGGAAGGCCTTTAATTTCCTTTTTCCTTGATCATAAGTATTTAAAACATAATTTACCAATTTCCTCAAGGATTCCTTTTGAAATAAATGCCAACGAATGTGGAAAAGCTGGGATAGCGTCCAAATCAAGGTTGTCTAAGGTCAACCTTGGGACAATTGGTGGTTACACTAATTGGTTATTTGTCTTCTAATGTCTTTTAACAACCAATAACACTCATTCCTTCCATATCCATTAGGCTTGTCGCTATAGCAAAAATAAAAGGTATTTGAACCTCTCTCAAAAGTTTAGAATCTTGATAAAAGAAAATCTTAACCAAATTTTCTCTATAACTTGCTCCAAACCATTGAAGAAAATTAAAGATTTCTGCACATTTACTTCCATGCTTGTTGCAATCTCATATTTTTCCTAAGTGATGATTTTTCATTGCATCCCATGCAATCTCATAGTTTTCCTAACTGATGTTTTTTATGCTTTTTGGGGAATATTGAGTTAAAAAAATCATAAAAACTCTAAATATTTTTTACCTCTTCTATCACCCATGCTTATTCTTGATCAGGAGATCAAGTCCCTTCTAGAAAAATGCTCAAAAATGAAGTTGCTCAGAATTGGTCCAAACTAGATCGACTGGAAAGAGCTCGTAAAAACGATCCTGTAGATGTGAACGGAATTGAAAACCGACGCCGTATGAAGAAGATATTCAGTTTTAAAGTTTGCCAATTTCAATTAAAAAATGGCCAAAATTGACTTTATAAAATATTTTTATTAAAAAAAGAATATTCCACAGAATATTCCATGGAATATTCCACAGAATATTTTGTAGAATATTCCATAGGTGGCCAATTACAGGGTGCCACATGGCCAGCCCGGAGACTGCCACGTGGCCCCAAGCGAAATGGAATGGGCATTTAAAAAAATTGTTTGAGCGCGGCAGGATTTGAACGTGAGTCGGGTCTATGGAAACGGAATGCTTTAACCGTTGGGTCACGTCGGTGATTTGTGCTAACCAATGCAGCGCACATTTATTTAAACGTTGTTTTCGTTTGGCACGTTTAAACGTGTGGGACGTGGTCCCGTGTATATAGTGCCCGGAACGGAGTTCATTTTATGATATGGTTGAAACCTTATCCACGCCGATTTTAACTCAAAGTTTTTAAAACTAATTCTGAAAGCCATGATTACGTGGACCTATTCTTCAGCCCCTCATGACTGGCGAAAAATTTGGCGGTCCCCAAAATTCACCGCCTAACTCCATTTTTGTCGGGCTATCTAGCAGTTAGCCAAACTTAGCTGGAGTTATTCTAGGCCAAACTGGCAGTTGGAGTAAAAGAGCCATAACTTTGGCTAGGAAAGTCCTTTTGATACGAATTTTTTATTTATTTTTGGGAAATGAAACATTCTAGAGATATTGGGAGTGTTTGTAGAGCCATCGGGGCACTCTATCAGTGAATTTACCAGTGTTTTTGGTCGTGGAGCCACCAGGGCCTATTGAAATATCTGTTGTTTTGGGCTATTCTCATCCAATGGAGGTGAATGAATAGTCGTTTTATACTGATTTCAGCCTTCTGTATCTGAATATGCAGCTTATTTTTCCTTTTGAGGCTTTCTATACATTTTAATTCACATTTTGAGCATTTAATGAAAGAGGGAAAAGCCTAATTAGAGGCTTTTGGACCCAGCAGAGGTAGCCCAAGAGAGGGGTGAACTGCTCAAAAAATTGCTTGCTGTCATACTGTGTATTTTTGCTGCATTATTTCAGATTCTGCTAATTTAAACAGTAACTTTTCATAAGTACAATTTTCCCAAATAGGATTATACAGTGAACAAGACTTATTAGTTCATCTTCAAATCACTTTACTTCATTTGCGGAATACGTAAAATTGCCTATTCACACATAAAAGTTGGATTAATGAATAATTTGCACATAAACAAATACTTTCATTGATCGGATCTATTACAGTGATTACATTTTATTTCTTTAGGCAGAGCCAGTTTGTGGGCCAGGTAGCCTCTGGTTTCATCCTTTCTAGTAAAGGTGAAATAACCAATAAAATCCCCTTACTGTCAATCTCTGTATGAGAAATAATTTGTTCTCACAATTTCAAATCAGGTTGGTATCAGAGCTCTAGGTTTTGCTTAAGAGTTTGTGAAATTTGTGCAAGAAGATTGTGTTATTCTACAAAATTTGATGCTTACTAGGCTAAAATTGAAGAGAGGGGAAGGTCAATTGGTTAGAGAACAAGTTAATCTTCAACCAAGGAGGGCTAGAGTGCCATTACATCCACCTTCCATTTCATCCTCAATAGCCTTAGAATCAGCCACAAACATGTCTTCCAGAGAAGGAGAAGTACATGAGGAAATGGATCCCAAGGAAGAAGAAAGAGTCTTTAGAAAAGCTTTCTTGGACATGACTGAGATGGTTAGGATCCTATACCAGGAGAGAAATGATAGGATTGTTGGAGAAGGGTCTAGAAACCAAAAAGAAGAAGGAGATTCTTCAGGAGGAAAGAAAGACAAAGATGAGTCTAAGAAAGGGAATGGAGGAAATGGTGATCCACCATCTCCATCGTCATCCTCATCCTCCACATCATCCTCTTCAACTTCTAAAAATCAGTCACACAAAACAAATACATCTCTTAAAAATCCTTTGTTAAAGCTTGATGTGAAGTTTGAGTTGCTGATGTTTAATGGTTATGTGAATGCAAAAAAATTGGATAACTAGATTCGACAACTGGAAATCTATCTAAGGATTCAGAATTTGCATGATGATGACACAAAAATCCAATTAGCCTCTTTGAGAATGGACGGAGCAGCTTTGGTTTGGTGGGAAGCCAAGACTAAGGAGGAAATCAAAAAGCATGGTAAGATAACTCTAACTTGGAATGAGTTTATTACAGCTATTAAGAAACAGTTTTATCCTCTTGCTCATATTCAGAAAGCAATCATGAATTGGCAAAATTTTAGGCAACTTAAGGGTCAAAATGTGCAAGATTATACCCAAGAGTTTAGAAGGAAAGCACTTCTACTTGGAGTAGACTTACAAAGTCAAGACACCTTGTTGAAATATATAGGAGGTTTGCACAGTTACCTTAAACATACTATCCTAATGTTCAATCCTACCATCTTAGATGAAGTCTGTGTGCAGGATACACATTTAGAAGCTAGAGGAAAGAATACTTTTGATGAGGGTAGAAACAAGACTTTCAAAGGAAAGAAAAAAGAGAAAAACAAAGGAAAGGGAAAGAAAAATGCATCTATCAAACAAGAGGGTGAAAAGGTCATTTGTAAACATTGTTCAAAGAGTGGCCATGAAGAGAAAAACTATTGGAAACTTCATCCTGAAAAAAGAAACCAGTTTAACAAAAACAAGGGAAAGAAGAAAAATGCAGCTACTACAACTACACCACAAGATTTAGGTGATGATTCAGGCGACGAAACAAAAATTGCAGCCATGGGTTTGAAAAGTTTGAAAGGGAAGGAAATTGAAACTCAAGCAAGTGCTAGTTCTTCAAACTGTCATACACAAGCTCCTAATGAGGAAGAAAGAATTGAATTGTTCCATGTGAGGGTAGTTTCAAAACATACCAAAATTGACACACTATTTGACAGTGGGTCACAAGCTAACCTCATATCTAAAGACTTGGTCAAGCAGCTTAAACTTGAGACCATTCCACATCCGAAGCCTTAACCACTTGGATGGATATGCAAGGATGCCAACTTGCAAGTCTCAAGGAAGTGCATATTGCGCTTTGCAATAACTGCACACTTTATTGACACAGTTGAACTTGATGTGGTGCCGCTTGATATATCTGGTATTGTTTTGGGAAGTCCTTACTTGTTTGACAGGAAAGCGATCTTCTATCGCCATGAAAATAAATATCATATTTTCAAAGATGGCAAGGAGTTTATTGTCAGAGCTCATCGCAAGAAGACAAATGTTGCAATGGTAAATGCAGGACATGTAAAAAGGCTAGTCAATTCAAGCAAGAGTTTTTTACTTCTTATGATCAAGCCAAAGGTTGATGTGAATCATGAGTCATTTGAAAATTGTGATGCAAAACTTAAATCTGATTTATATGATGTAGTTGATGCACATCATGAGATGTTTCAGGAAGCAACAGGTTTGCCTCCTAAAAGGGAGATTCAGCATGAAATCCATTTACATCCATATTGTCCTCTTCCTAACATAGGCATGTATCGCATGTCTGTTATGGAGAATGCAGAAATAAAGAAGCAGATTAAAGAATTGTTGGACAAGGGTTTCATAAGGCCAAGCACTTCGCCATGTGGGTCACTGATAGTGTTGATTCTGAAGAAAGATGGAACTTGGCGTATGTGTGTTGACTTCAGAGCTTTGATACCAACCTGATCTGAAATTGTGAGAACAAAGTATTTCTCATACAGAGATTGATAGTAAGGGGCTTTTACTGGTTATTTCACGTTTACTAGAAAGGATGAAACTAGAGGCTACCTGGCCCACAAACTGGCTCTGCCTAAAGAAATAAAATGTAATCACTATAATAGATCCGATCAATGAAAGTATCAATGGCAATATCCTTCTCAAGAAGGAAGTCTAATGGTGACCATTGACAAAGCTCGCATGTTCATTGAAAGAATTCAGCTCATTCATCAGCGAGTTCAAGAACAACTTGAAAAGAGTCAAGGAAAGTACAAAGAAAGACATGACAAACATAGAATTGATCACAAGTTTCAGGAAGGAGATGAGGTATGGTTACATATAAGTAAGGATAGAATTCAAGGAGAAGGTAAAAATCTGAAGCCTATTCGTTATGGTCCATTCAGAATCCTTAAACAAGTTGGAAATAATGCTTTTCAACTAGATTTGCCTTCATACATGCAAATGTATTCTGTTGTTAATGTGGAAAATTTACGTTTGTATGAACCTCCTCTTATTGATGATTCTGAAAATCATGTTCAACTACCATCCATAGAATATTTCTCGCCAGAATTTTTGGATGAGTTGAAAGAAGATGCAATCCTTGACAGAAGGACACGCACTTCAAGGAGGGGAGATGTTGATTATCGAAGAGTTGGTTTAAAAGGCAGTAAACCAAGCAAAGCAAAGTGGATGGAGTTGGAGCAGGTGAGGAGGCTATATCCTCACCTTCTTAACAGGTAATTGAAAGCTTTTGAGAGTCCAAAAGCTTTCCATTTGGGAGGTGTGATCAGGAGATCAAGTCCCTTGTAGAAAAATGCTCAAAAATGAAGTTGCTCAGAATTGGTCCAAACTAGATCGACTGGAAAGAGCTCGAAAAAAAGATCCTGTAGACATGAACAACACTGAAAACCGACGCCGTATGAAGAAGATATTCAGTTTTAAAGTTTGCCAATTTCAATTAAAAAATGGCCAAAATTGACTTTATAAAATATTTTTATTAAAAAAAGAATATTCCACAGAATATTTTGTGGAATATTCCACAGAATATTCTGCAGGTGGCCAATTACAGGGCACCACATGGCCAGCCCGGAGACTGCCACGTGGCCCCAAGCGGAATGGAATGGGCATTTAAAAAAATTGTTTGAGCGCGGCAGGATTTGAATGTGAGTCGGGTCTATGGAAACAGAACGCTTTAACCGTTGGGTCACATTGATGATTCGTGTTAGCCAATGCAGCGCAAATTTATTTAAACGTTGTTTTCATTTGGCATGTTTAAACGTGTGGGATGTGGTCCCCTGTATATAGCGCCCAGAGCGGAGTTCGTTTTATGATATGGTTGAAACCTTATCCACGCCGATTTTAACTCAAAGTTTTTAAAACTAATTCCGAAAGCCATTATTACGTGGACCTATTATTCAGCCCCTCATGATTGGCGGAAAATTTGGCGGTCCCCCAAATTCAGCGCCTAACTCCATTTTTGTCGGGCTATCTGGTAGTTAGCCAGACTTAGCTGGAGTTATTCTAGGCCAAACTGGCAGTTGGAGTAAAAGAGGCATAACTTTGGCTAGGAAAGTCCTTTTGATATGAATTTTTATTTTTATTTTGGGGAAATGAAACATTCTGGAGCTGTTGGGAGTGTTTGCAGAGCCATCAGGGCGCTCTATCAGTGAATTTACCAGTGTTTTTGGTCGTGGAGCCACTAGGGCCTATTGAAAGATCTACTGTTTTGGGCTATTCTCATCCAATGGAGGTGAATGAATAGTCGTTTTATACTGATTTCAGCCTTTTGTATCTGAATATGCAGCTTATTTTTTCTTTTGAGGCTTTCTATACATTTTAATTCACATTTTGAGCATTTAATGAAAGAGGTAAAAGCCTAGTTAGAGGCTTTTGGACCCAGCAGAGGTAGCCCAAGAGAGGGGTGAACTGCTTAAACAATTGCTTGCTGTCATACTGTGTATTTTTGCTGCATTATTTCAGATTCTGCTAATTTAAACAGTAAATTTTCATAAGTACAATTTTCCCAAATAGGATTATACAATGAACAAAACTTATTAGTTCATCTTCAAATCACTTTACTTCATTTGCAGAATACGTAAACTTGCCTATTCACACATCAAAGTTGGATTAATGAATACTTTGCACATAAACAAATACTTTCATTGATCAGATCTATTACAGTGATTACATTTTATTTCTTTAGGCAGAGCCAGTTTGTGGGCCAGGTAGCCTCTGGTTTCATCCTTTCTAGTAAAGGTGAAATAACCAGTAAAAGCCCCTTACTGTCAATCTCTGTATGAGAAATACTTTGTTCTCACAATTTCAGATCAATTCCAATAGTTCATAAAAACCTATAAAAAGCCCTATTCTCTGACCATTTGAACCGAGACTCTTATAATTTTTAAAATATGCTAATATTTCTTTCCACTCCTTGTCTATGACTTCTTCATCGTTTTTTACCATATTCCTTATATGAAAGGCTATGAAAGTATTTTTTCATTTGTAGGGTTTAAGCAATATTTGGCCTACTCGTTTCTTTGTATATTTATTGGAAGTAAGAAATTTATAACTCGAGAAAGTTATTTTATGATCTACTTTCTACATTTTTCATTTTCAAGATTGTATTTGATTATTTTCCTATGGTTTGCAATTCACATAATTGTGAAAAATATTGGTGTTTTCATCCTCCATTTATCTCTTCTTTATTCCAACATTCTCCTCTTTTTGTTTCTCAACTCCTAAACCTTTTTTATCTTCCTCCTTGAGAATCATTTCAAACTTCAACATTCTTCTCATGAATATCAATTGTTTTATTTATTTATTTATAATGGTCTATTATTTATTTATTTATTTATTTAAATACAATATAAGCAACCACTTTCCTTTTTAGCTTCTTTAGATACGACACATTGGAAAGTAGATTTATCTTTATATTTGTCATCATATCCAATCCAATCTCTATCAACCAACATTGGCACTCTTCATAATCCAGCAACATAGGGTTAAATTTTAAAGGATTGGCAGGTTTACAAACTTTTTTTTCAATTTGGAGAAGTATGGTGGTGGTCCACCCTATGTGGTAGCCATACTCTGTGGACTATTTGGTAGAGAAGGAGTTACTCGTGAGACATGGAAACACCAGTTATCCTAGACTTGGGAGGTTTTTATGCTTTGATATCCTGCTACCTCAACCCATGAACTTCTTCTATCTGAGTAGTTTAGAAGAATCTACGAATCCAATATTTTTTCTAGTTGCTAGTCACTAGTTTTGGTATTCTTCCATGTCGAAACAAGGTTGACAGGCTCCACATCTACTAGACATTTCCTCTTCTATTTTATGCTTTAAATAGTTAGCTATTTTGTTTTTTCAACCACAACCCCAAACCTCTGATATGCTCAAGGTTAAATTAAGATCCCCCAAACTTCTAATCTCTTCCTTGAGACACCCTGAAAACAAAAAATCATCTGAAAACACTTGTTTGTCATCATCCAGAGCATATAGCATTTAATAATTGAAATAATTTGGATTAATTTATTTCCACATCACTTGTAGAATCTATTTATCAAGGGTTTTATTTGTGCATGGTGGAGAATGATTTTGGAGCATTATTGAAAAGAATCAACATTTTGGATGATTTTTTGTAAACTAAGGAGGTGTGGAGTCCTTGAAAGGATTGTACACAAGAATTATTGAAAAGAATCTACATTTGGGTTGATTTTCTGTAAACTAAGGAGGTTCCGAGTCCTTGAAAGGATCGTAAACGAGCTCCCATACACTCTTGATTCCAATATAGAGTCCAAAATGTTTATTCTTTTCAATAATGCTCCAATCCAAGAGTTATCCTTCAAACTATTTTTAAAAGTGTATAATAACCAAGAGATTTTTCAATGTGGTTCACACCAGATATTGGTGGTCGCTACGTCCACGGAAGTCATCTGGGAAGATCCACATGAAGCTATCACTTCTCATCATCTCATTGGCAGAGCCTAAACCCAAGAGTGTCAAGGGGAATTCACCACATGAACTCTTATTGGCAAGGTGCTTTAATGACCAGAACTCGACCAATTCAGCTAACCCTTGGGGCCTAAAAACCAAGATTCGTATACTCATTCACGTAAATATTCCATCAAAGAATGTTGGGGTTAATTGTATTTATAATTAAAAGCTGGTGTTTTTCTTTGGTATGTAGCTTACCTTAAAGTCATTAAATGCAGAAAATGATGTTGTGTAGATTGAAACTCTGAATTCTAGCTTTGCATTTTTCCAAGAGAAAAAGAGATGAATCTATTTAATGTTGGTTATTTATTTTTTCCACTTATTGATTCTACAATATGATATTGGAGATACATGGTTCTTATTTGGTCATTAATACCACATCAAAAGTAAATTGTAATCTCTATAAAAAAAATTGTACATACAACATAGGAGGCATGAATAGTTGGTGAAGGTGGGGTGTTGTTACAGGCACTGTCAAATATCTTGGACTTTAGGCTTATGGTAGGTTGGTTAGTTGGGCCTCCTAATAGCCTTTCTATCTCTATGGGGTTAGGAGTTCAATAATAAGTGTTTTTCGAGACAATTATAACTTCCAGTGGCATATGAGGTCATTTGAGCTTGAAAAAGAGTATGGCCTTTCTTGTGAGAAAACCATAATGCCCATAATGTTTTTTCGGGCTATGCCAACAAACTAATCTGATTTGGACACTCCCTTTCCAGGAAAAACTATTGTATTACCTTAAGATTGTTGATGGTCGCCACTATAGTGTACTAAAGAAGCATTAGACTAAAAAAATCTAAGATACAATTAATAATTTTTTCTAGGATCTCCTTTCCGTTCTGTAATATGTTGTATATTTTGATATTAATTGGTGTTTCATAGACATTAGGACCTACTAAATTGTTCAACAAATATATGAAAAATACATTCACGTGTCCTCAACTTGCCTAATAACCATATTGCAACACATCTTTTTTGGATGAGTATTATCCTATGGTGCATTAATTCCTCTATTGGATGGAAGAGAGGTTCCACTTGATATGATTTCACCACATGTTGGAAATTTTTCTCTAATACCAATTTCCTAGTTTACCATTTAAATGGTTTTTCCACTATTTTATTTGTGTTTTTAGTTAATCCATTTATTAGTAATTTTTTGCAGTTTTTTTTATATAATATATATCCTTTGTAGGTGGTTGTTTTATAATTTATAGTCAAGGAAAAGTAACATTTTGATGTTAGTTTTAGTTGTTTTCATGTACACTATCCTTTGGATATGTTTATTATATAATTACATTCAAGATAGAGAATCATTTTGCTCATAATTTCATTGACAAGTCATATTCGCTTTATATTTTCATATTAATACAATTTATATTTCCATGTTAATACACTTTCAACCGTTGGGATTTTTGGATAATGGATTTGCTTCTTTTTCATAAAGGCACGGAGCTTTGTTTTCTTGAACATTTGTTCCATATTTTCACTTTATTTTTTTCATCTCATGCCAATGTTTCTAGGAACATGCAAATTGATAGCTATAACACAACTGGTTCACCATGGCATGCTCTATGTACTAGTGGGATACACCTTTGGGTATGGAATGTTTAATATGAAACAAGTGAAAGGCGTCATCCATATGGTTATGTAACATTTTCCTATATTTATATAAAATAAATATTAAAATATTTTTTTTAATAAACATTTTTATTTTTATTTTTAATTATATACTTTAAATGTCATATGCTAAGTTCAGGAAATAGATCCTTTATGTTTAAAGTACATTTTAACATAATTATCATGACTAACACTTAACAATGTTGCTTGTGTACTTGGAAGGAATGATGGGAGTCAAATTTTGGTTTGCTTGAACTTCAGTGGGATACACCTTTAGGTATAGAATGTTTGAGATGGAACAAGTGAAAGGTGACTAATAGTGGATAATTTACATCATTTTGAAGAAGTATACAAAGGTCAACATAATTTTTTTCACATTTACAACTTCCCTCACATTGCTTGTTCCTGAAGCTTGAGCACTTTCATAACAAAAATAGGCAAATTCAAGCAGCAAAAATGGTCCACTCTCTTTTCATTTGTTCATATTAGAATGAAGTTTTATTAGAGGCACTATTTCTTTTGTTTGTTTTGGTTTGAAAAGGGTTTTCTCTTGGTTTTATGTGACTTTCAATTTATCATATGTAGCATGTTGAGACATGGGAAAGAATACTGTGTCATAGAAAGAAAAATATTGATATTGTAGAAATTGTTTGAGGACCTCATTGAGGTCGATTTTTATGGTGTCCTACTTTATTGATGTCTTCTCATATGTTAGGAAGGCTTTAGATATGAAGTAGTATGTTCATGAAACAAACCAAATTCAAATTTTATAGAGATGAAAGATAAAAATAGATGTTAATCCCTTTGTTTGATTGTTACTTGACTCTAATGTGGGCAGGTTACATGAAATTTTATTGGAAAAAGAATTGGGAGACAATGCACAACATGTCTTGGATATGGTTCATTTGATGTTAGAGATCCTTCAAGCACCTAAGCCATCGACTTTGAAAATGTTTCTAGTAAGGATTCCTATGGTTTTTAATGTTATGATTCTTTCACCTCATGGTTACTTTGGGCAAGAAAATGTTTTAAGAATGCCAAACAAGATATCGATGGATATGTAAACAATTTTTTTATAATTGCAATGTCCATTCCATGATATCCTCTCTTTATTTTTGGATTGTATTTTGAATGTTTATTTTTATTTTGTTTTGCCTTTCAATTATGAAATTGAAAATACTTGGTATCATTTCCCATTTAAACAACAACCAAAGCTTGAAGATGAAATTAGTATTAAACGATATTTATTAGAATCCTTATAGCTATTTTGTGTTAAAATGTTTTGATGACTCAGAATAGTTTACTTTCATGTTGTTATTTGAGCACATGTTGTTTATATACTTGACCAAGTTCATTCGTTAGAAAAATAAATGTTGTTGTGAATAAAATGACAAGGATTAAACATTACACCTCAGATTATTTGTTTTCCCAAGTTATCTACAACTTGAGCTTTTTAGCATGTAACTTAGTTGACATGATTGTGCCTAATATTTCCCTGAAATTTAAATACTAAGTTATTAAGGTGTTATTTTATATGGTAAAATTTTATTTTCTTTGTTTATACAGGTCATTTGGCCACATTATAGTGGCCACTATCGCCCAACTGAAGAAAACTTGTTCAAGTTTCTTGCTTGTATGGGGAAAAATGGCTTTGGCATTGCTAATATTGAGGTATATGTCATATAGAATATTTAGAGTATACTTTGTTTTATATTATAGTGTTAATTTTCTTTCATGTCTTACACACTACATTGTATCTTTTTTTCAGAAAAAGAACTCAGTCTTAATGGTAAGAAGTAGGAATTAAAGAAATAGGATAGAAATATCACTGGAGCGACAAATGAAAAAGGTGAGAGAGAAGAGAAATGGTCTAGTGATACCCTTAGAGCCAATATCCTGTATAGCACACACACATAGAGACTGACGGTCAAGAATTCAAAGTTGGTGAATTCACTTGCAATGCCTTGGCAACACAATGATAATGTTTTGAAGTGATGAAACATCATTTCATGTGTAAATTATAGTCCAACCAATATGAAGGTGGAAACTCATATTGTAATACTTTAACATTTCATATAATATAATTTGTGTGGTTGAAATTATTTATAGTTACACTTGATATTGTTTAGTATTGTAATTAACATATGCAACTTTGTGTTTTCATATTAGATGAACATGCACATTGTATGACAATTTTTAAATTTAGTTGCAAAATCATATTAATTAATTTATGTTGATTAATAATGAACACATAAAATCAATACAAAACTACTAAATTAGTAGTTTACATTGATTAATGATGAATAAAAATAAAATAAATATACGACTAAATTAGTCATTTATAATGATTATTAATAAAAGTAAATGAAATTAATATAAACTACTAAATGTGTCGTTTATATAATGAATATGAAACTACAAAAAAAATATAAATGACTACTGCAAATGATCATTTTGTGATTACAAATGACGACTAAATTTTGCATATATATGACTATTAGTAGCTAATTTATAGCATCTTATAACATGACCAAAATTTAGTTATATTTATTTGTTCATTAATTGGTTTCAAACGATGACTAAAATTTGCATATATATATATATATATATATATATGACTATTAGTAGCTAATTTATAGTATCTTATAACACATCCAATATTTTGGTCATGAATTGGTTTTCTTGGGTGACCATATAGTAATATATTTTGTTGTATATTTGGTCATTAATTGTGACAATTAATGACTAAATTAATGACCAAATTTTTGACTAAATTAATGACCAAATTAATGACTAAATATACTACTAGACGATAAAATTGAGGCAACCAATTAATGACTAAGCTAAAAATGACTAAAATTTGGTCGCATTATAAGATAATATAAATTAGCCACTATTGGTCACCGAATGAAAAATGGTAGTTTAAATGAAAATTTTAGTTATTTTTTTAGTAATTGATTAGCCATTTTGTACTAGTATAAATTTTGTTGAAGATAGTGAACAAAGACAGAAACACCAGGAATGATGGATTTTTCCCCAGTGGAGTCTCCAATTTTTTATGAGGAATTCTAATCTACGGATAAACTAGTCTTCCCTGAGTGTGGTGTTCCTTCACTCAAAACAACCGAAGAAAGGTAAATGTTATTTTCTCTAAGATAGATAAAAATATTGAAGGGATAAAGACCTACTTGTGATCCTTTTCTCTCTTTCCTCTTCTATTGTCATTCCCGTCACTCTTGATCTAGTTGAAACTCGCTTGATCAATACCTGCAATCAAAGATAGAAGACAACAAATGACATACATATATACATTCTATCTACCTTAACCAAATTGAACCAATTAAATTTCAGAATACATACACATTTTAGAATCATTCACAAGATATAAGTGCATATATGAGAGAAAGAATAAATATCTTTATTGAAATAATAGGAGTAGATTACAACTAGTGGATCAGTTCGTCGTCAACCTACTCCAACTTCATTCCATCCTCATCACACCAAGCATCATCTCAACTGCATAATAGTAATTTAGCTCTTCAATAATTGAGAATCCAGTAGCATAACACTACACAAATTTCTTTCTCCCTTGCACTTAGATGAGTGCTCAATTTATAGGGAAATTTTAGGTAGTTTCTCAATAAATGATATTGAATGGCTTTCTAATAATAGATGAGACATGTTTCCAAGTTCAATGGTGATGGATGAACACATGTATTCTAAGTATGACACCTATGAGCTCTTCTAGAAGGCATTGGACATGTGGAGATTCCCGAAATGCTGATGATTTCGCTCCCAGGAGACCAACGCACACTTAAGTGTTGGGAAGTACTTTGCAGAGAACCCTTGCATGGGGGTAAGTGCTTTGCAATGCACTTAGGCCCATTTAGAGGAGTGTTGATGAGTAAATGGGTCATTTTAACTATACTTCAATCATTGAAACTCTCATGAATTAAAGTCACCAGTGGAATGCCTTCTCTAGGGCATGTAGCAACTGAATTAGGGGATGATAGACCCTGTCATACCGGTCTTAGGGATGATGCCCAGATTGACCTATAACAATATGAATGGGAGTAAAATTTTTTGACCATCTTGTCAGTGAAACCAAAAGCATAAATATGGCTGAAAAATGTACTACCTTCACTCATAAAACATATGTATAGAAAATCCCAAAAAATGAGTGAAAATGATGAAGAAAAATCCAAATAATCTATGCAAATATGATACCATGCATAGCTCCGCCTGAGCTCAATATACCTCCAGTAGACAGGTTGATCCTGTGGGTCTTAATGTGCATGAGGCTGAGAAGAACTCATCATACGCTGCTACACCAACTTGTAATCATCAAACAACCACACTGCTACCATACGCTCCCACTGATTTTATGCACCTCTCACAAACTTTGCAGTCCTCTATGAATATGCAAGAAATAATCATGGATTGTAGGAGGGGATTCTCTTCACTACTTGAAGAGTTATTTCTCCTTATTTCTCCACATGGTCGTTGGTTGCTTCTTTTCTTCCTTCATTTGCTTATTTTCTTCCTTCATTGATTTTGTGCTAGGTCCTCTTTTCTTTTGTTTATTTTGTCGATTTTGTCTTGAGTAATGTCAACAAACAATATCTTGCCACATGGCCAAATTTTTGACACGTGTAGCACTCCACATGGCCAAGATAAGAAACAAGAGGATAAAATATCTTGTTGCTCAAAACATATCTATACCATGTAATGTGTGTATCTGCCATTGGTTAGACTTGAAATATATTGCCTTATGGCCAAACATGTGACATGAGTAACAATAACCATAACAACCACGATTATACCTATTGGAAAATCTCTTTGGATGCTGAAATTGTTGCAAGCTCCATTGATTTGATCTATACATTATGCTCTTGCAATTAGCTGCAACATGCCCAAACTTGTGGCAATTGTAATATTCTACTTTATGCATGAAAAGAAAAAAAAGACTGGTTCCTTTGAAATTTTACAGATCTACCATGATCCTCTTTAGGAGAAAAAATATTTTTTAAAAGTAGGAGCTCCTTGAGGCTTTCTTCTTTGTTGTTTTTGGTTTTGTTGCTTGATCTGTCGTTGGTTCTACTTCTTGTTTCCTGGGTTTGCACTCTTGTTTCTAGTATTTTTTGCTGTAGTATTCTTAGGTTCTTCTTTTTTGTTTTTGTCTGCATGAAAACTAGACTTACCCTTTTGAAATCCAAGACCAGATTTATCCAATGGTGATCTTTGGATATCAAGCAAACTATCCAATGCTACATTTCTCTTCTCCATCTTGCATTTCTTTCTCAAGGACACCACTTCAACTTCTAATTTCTCATACTCATCTTGCTTCTCTTTATATTTCTTCCTCATACATTCTTCAACTCTTGCTGATTCAACCAACTTAATCTTTAAGATACCAATCTCTTCCTTGAGCTTGGCCTCTCTATCATCAAAAATCCGAAATTGTTTTTACCGATCCTTGCATGCATCTATTAGTCTAGAAATATGCAATCTACCATTCTCATATTCACTAGGCACTTCAGCATGTGTAGAAATTTTTGTTCCCACCCCGGTTTTCATTTTCTCCTTATTTCTCCCATAAAGTTAAATGCCCATTCCCATAGCCATATATTCAACAAGCTGGAAAAATAAATATTTTCGGAAAACACAAATTCTGGAAATTTCACAGTGCTGAAATGCAAAAATAAAACTCAGAAAAATAAATCAACCACACACAGAAATTTGACACATTGATTTTTGGTCAAGATGACCCTGGAAAAACCCCCTACAACTCTTGGGGAAAACCATTTCGAAAGCTCTTATTTATTTCTGGAAAATGCTTTTACAGAGAAGTGAAATGTATAGGAAAAATTCTAGCAAACAATGTACATAATTATCTTGTTTTCCGTGCGTGCCTCTGCCTTGGAAAACGTGCCAAAACAACAAAATGTTCAAAATAGAAATTTATTATAGAATTTAATGGCCTTGAAAATTATGCCCAATACTTAGTTGTATGACCGTACATACTGTCCAGAAAAGTACAACAAAATTGCCTCCTCGAAATCTGTGCTTGTTGCCTTGAAAAATGTGCCCAACAACATTGGAATCTGTGCCTTTAGCTTGTTGTACCTTCACCTAGATTTTTGTGCTGTCCTTCTCCTCAAAAACCATGCCTCAAGATGTTGTATGGATTCCTGCCTCGAGAACTGTGCTGATGTACAAACTTGTTGCCTCGAAAATCGTGCAGCCTCTTGCTGCTATACGGACTGCTGAACTCTTCCTCTCCTTCACCTTCTCAAGCTCAGAAATTCTCCATCTCTCTCTCCTCCTTCTCTCAATCTGCTCTTGAAAGAATGAGTGATATTTTCTCTCCTTTTCCTCCTTTAACCTAACCCTAAGTGACTTTTGGGGAATCCCTAAATCCAATGGCTGAGATAGCTTTAGATCTAGGGCTGAGATTCAATGCTCATTTAAATCTCACTTTCTATTTTTTAATTCACCCCACATTAATAAAGACCCTCTTAGTCATTTATTTCCAAAGTCACTTTTCACTTTCTAATTTCACATTGAATTTATTAAAGTCACTTTAAAATTAGACTTAGTAACTTTATCACTTAAAGTCACTTTTAAATTAGATTTGACTTTATAACTTATAAAGTCACTTTAGGAGAAAAATTAAATTATTTTGGATACTTTTCCCTAGGCCAAAGATCAAAGCCTTATGGAAGCACCTAGCCTCCGGTAACCAAATTTCAACAATCCCTCTTACTGAGGAAGGTGTTCCTCACCACACCCATCTTGTCTCTGAAGTAGACATGATTGCCCCATGGTAAGGCTTTGGTGAAAATATCTGCAACCTGCTCATCAGTGGAAATATACTCAAGCTTCACAGCTCCTTTCTGAACATAGTCTCTGATGAAGTGATATCCGATGTCTATATGCTTTGACAGGTCATGAAATAATGGATTCTCCGTGAGTTTAATGCAACTTTGATTATCACAATATATCACTGAAGGTCTCAACGACTGACCAAATAAGCCAAACAACATCTTGCAAATCCATAGGGCCTCATAACTAGCTAGACTGGTTGTCATGTACTCTGCTTCCACTAAACTCAATGCTATTGAATGCTACTTCCGGCTGAACCATGACACCACTGCCGAACCCAACCCAAAACAACAACCTGAAGTGCTCTTCCTATCAGAAGCACAACCTGCCCATTCAGAATTAGTGTAACCTGCCAATCTCACTCCATCTCCTTGCCTATAATCCAGACCATAATCCACTGTCCCCTGCAAGTACCACAAAATGTGTTTTGCAGCAACCCAGTGCACCCTCCTGGTCTCACACATGAACTAGCTCATCGTGTTGACTGCAAAACATATATCTGGTCTAGTGTTGACCAAATACATCAAGGAACCAATAAGTTTTCTATACAATGTGGGATCCACCAACTCGTAATTTGAAGCATGAAGCTTCTTCCAGCTGGTGATCATAGGTGTCGACATGGGTCTACAATCCTCCATGTGGAATATACCAAGGATGTCCACAATATACTTCCCCTGTCCCAGGGAGAAATGACCCTCCTCCTGCCACACCTCCAAACTCAAAAAGTAATGCATCAAGCCAATTTCCTTCATCTCGAACTCCAACGCAATATCTCTCTTGCAACTCTCTATGAGTCTCTCTACACTCGTAATGACCAAGTCATCCACATACCGCAACAGAATGAGAGACTCCTCACCTATCACAATAAAGTAAAGGTTTGGATTTGCATCACTTTTTGTGAAACCCATCTCCTGCAAGTATGTATCAATCCTGGAGTACCAATCTTAGGAGCTTGCTTCAGGCCATAAAGGGCCTTCTTCAGTCTGCACACATTGGACTCCTTCCCATGCACCTCAAAACCCTGTGGCTGCTCAATGTACACCTCATCCTGTATGAAGCCATTGAGAAATGTGGTCTTCACATCCATCTGGTGAATCTTCCAACCCATCTCTACTGCTATTGATATAATGGAGAGAATCGAAGTATATCGAGCCACGAGAGCGAAGGTCTCCTCATAATCAACTCCTTCTACCTAAGAGAACCCTCTAGCCACAAACCTTGCCTTGAATTTCTCAATGCTTCCATATGCAGCATGCTTTACCTTGTAAAGCCATATGGAAGTAACCACGGATTTTCCCTCCAACCTCAGCACCACCTCCCAAACATCATTCTTCATGATAGAAGAATAATCCTCCTGCATGGCCTCTCTCCAGACCTGCTGGCTAGCTGCCTACTCATAGCTAGAAGGCTCAGAGTCAATGATGTTGGCAACCATTATGTTGAGATTCAACAAGATGATGAGCTTAGTGAAAAGAGTCGCCTTCACTAAGTGGGCCCGTAGGCTATTTTTGGCGCAAGTCTATTTTTAGACTTTCTATTTTTAGACATGGTGATCATATTTCAGAAGTTGCGGGATGCTATTTATGGATGGTTGTTCAAGTTGGAAAAATAGATGAAATTCTATTTTTAGAATATTTGGGCGAACTCTATTTATAGATCGTCAATCTAAAAATAGATGTGTCGATTATTATTAACTCTTAATAATAATCAGACATTAAATATCAACTTATTCTCTTGGAGCACTTAATTTCAGTATACAGATTTGGAAAATCAGTGTGCTGAAGGAATTACGCAATTCCTAGGGTTTACTAGTGGTTCATGCATGGAGGACTCAGTTAGAACTAAAGTGGAAAAGTTATGACAAAGTTGGAAGAGTAGTTCATGGAGTTGTATTCAGTTTAACTCAGTTAAACTTAGTTGAGCTAGTTGTATCTAGTCTAATTGAATGATACACTAGTGAGAGTGGAGTGAATTAATTAGTTAATTAATTCACAAATAATAACTCATTAATCAACTGAACAAATACAACAGTTAACTACAGTGCATGTCAGTTCTAGTGGAGACCCAATGGAGAGGTAGGTGAAAGGGCAAGATAGACTATCAGTTGTGACTAGAGTGATGCATCCAATGCATCAAACATACATTGGAGTTGCCAATGAGGATTGCATAGTCAAGGCAAGGCAGATTAAAATTCATTCAGGGGTATTCTTCAGCTTGGATTGCGTAGTGGAGGCAGGCTATCAGAAGGAAAGAAATCAGTGCATGGATTTGCAGATTCCTTCATGATAGTGTGTGACGATTGTATTGTACTAAAAGCTTGATGTACTAAGCTTTGTATGAGGATTTTTACATGATCTCTATGATACATAATACACAGATAGTTGGGGTTTTTAGCTTCAGGCTTTCTCGTTAAAAAACTGTGTTATGTGTGATTGTTTTTATTGCTTCATGTGTTTTCAATTGAGATTTTTATTTCCACAAAAGATTAATAGTGGAAGGATTCTGTTTTTAGAAAGAAGATAAATATTGTTAGATTAGGAGAATATAGATATATAATGCATATTATATATAATTTCTACATGGTATTGGAGCAGTGTTAATTCTTGAAGATTGCAATTTTGAAACGGGTTGAGTTTTGTGCTGGTGGAAATTCAAATTTGCTACAGGAGTTTCTTGGTGCGACAGTTGAGTATACATTGAAATTTCGTTCAATGGATTGCGATTAGAGTATGCCCTTGAGGGCAGCATGAATTACATAGCCTGGAAGGATAGGATGGAGGTGGTGCTTGAAGATAATGGGTTGAAGGAGTTCATAGAGAATGACATTCTGAAGCCTACTTATGGTGATGCTACATTACTTGACGCATGGAAAAAGAAGGTAGCAAAGACAAGAAGAGTTATGTTGGAAATTGTGAAGGACCATATTGTGTGTAGCCTTCATAGGAAAGCCACTCCATTTTCAATGTGGAAGGCTTTGATAGATTTGTTCCAAATTAGAAGCAACCATAGGAAGTTGGTGCTGAAGGATAAGCTCCAAAAAATAAAAATGGAGAAGGGCAACAGTATTCCTAAGTATCTCACTAAGTTTGTCCAGTGCAAGGATGAGTTGGGAAGTGTGGGGATTACAGTCGCGGATGACGACTTGGTGAGCATGGCTCTCCTTGGATTACCGAAGAGTTGGCATAGTTATGAGGACTCTGTCAATGGTCGGGAGAAACTGTCGGATTGGGAGCGACTTTGGTCAGATCTTGTGCAGGAGGAGATAAGGCAGACGACCAGGGATGTTTCTTCATCGAAGAATGAATATGAAGAGAATTGTGCTTTGGCTGCCAAAGCAAGGAAAGGAAAAGGGAAGAAATTCCACTCCAAATCCGAAGCTAAAGGCAAGAAGCAAGATTTTTCCAAGGTGAAGTGTTTTCACTGTCACCAGCATGGGCATTTCGCCACTAACTGCCCATAGAAGAAGAAGAACAAGAATGCTGTTGGAGCTGCAGTGGGAGAGGCCTTAGCCTTGCAATTTGAACTTGATTTCTCTTTGATCGCATCCTTGGTTTCAAGCACAATGGTATCGGTGTGGTATCTTGATAGTGGTGTGTCTTTCCATATGACGGGAGACAAAGAGTTGTTTAGTGATCTAGAGGAGAAGGATCTCCAAATGCATATAGAGATGGGTGACGATGGTAGATACAGTGTGACTGGTATCAAGACCAATACCTTTGAGAGGGAGTCATGTAAACCATTTATTTTAAAATATGTTATGCATGTTCTAGGTCTGAAGAAGAACTTGGTCTCGGTAGCGATGCTGGAAGACAAAGGTTATGACATTGTTTTTAGTGATGGAAAAGCTTTCCTATGGCATAAAACAACGGGTCAAACCAAGAGGATAGGGATTTGAGTTAAGAATATCTATAAGTTGGAGGTAGATGGTTGCGCTGCAATGGTGGGAAAATTAGAAGAAGTGGTGAGCCGAGATGAGGGCGAATCATGGCACCAGAGATTGGGCCATCTTCACCATGGCACTTTGAAGATTTTGCAGCAGATTTCTACCGGAATTCCCAAGGGTACACTTGCGCAGTCAGATCGGTGCAAGGGATGTACTTTGGGTAAGTTTGTGAAGACCACCTTTCATGAGAAGGAGAACCGTGCTTCGGTGATCCTTGAGAGAATTCACACAAACGTGTGTGGACCTTTCTCGGTTGCTTCAATAACAAAACACAGGTATTATGTTATTTTTGTTGACGACTTTTCTCGTAGATGTTGGATCTTCTTCATGAGGAAGAAGAGCGAGACATACTCAAAGTTCAGTGAGTTCAAGGCATTGGTGGAGAAAGAGTCATGGTAGCAAGTGAAGGTTCTACAAAGCGATAATGGTGGTGAATACATCTCGGGAAAATTCAAAGACTTCTGTAGAAAATAAGGAATTCGAAGAGAACTCATGGCGCCTCATAACCCACAGCAGAATGGGGTCACGGAGAGGAAGAAAAAAACGATCATGGGTGTTGCACGATCGATGCTGCATGACCAGGGCCTACCAATGCACTTGTGGGCATAAGCATACAACACTACGGTTATGTGCAAAATTTTTGTCCTCATAGAGTACTTGGCATGAGTACACCTGAAGAGGCGTTTTCTGGTAAGACGCCTGATATTTCTCATTTGAAGATTTTTGGCTCATCTGTTTACATTGATGTGACGAAGGATGCTAGGAAGAAGCTAGAGCCGACTGCAGAAGTTGGGATATATGTGGGGTACATAGAAACACCCCATAATTATCGTGTGTATTTGCCAGACAGTCGAATGACTGTGGTGCGACGGGATATAAAATTCAATGAGGTGAAATCCATGCAGTTGTCACTTGAGAGGGAGCTAGACTTGCATGCAGAGGAGGAGCTACTTGTTCCCAAAGATGAGCATCTAGATGTGGATCAGCCACAGGAGGAGATTCATGGAGTGGAGGAGTCCACTCATGCAGAACCAAACATCAGAACAGACAGGAAGCGTACCACAGAAGCTGAGAGACTGAAGCTTGATGAGACACAAAATGTAGGAGTCCCTACATCACAGCGCAGACAGAGACAGTCACCTGACCGATTTACTGGATACATGGCTCTCATGAGCAAGTGTGTCGTGACAGAGACATCTTCTTTCGAAGAAGCAGTGCAAGAGCCCACATGGGTAGATGCCATGGTGGAGGAGTATGACTCCATTGTTAGAAACAGTTCTTGGGAGATTGTTCCAAGGCCGGTGGGAAAATCAGTGGTAGGTTTGAGATGGATCTACAAGGTAAAGCAAGCTGCTGATGGGAGCGTTGAGAAGTATAAGGAAATATTTGTTGCCTGGGGCTTCTCACGGATTGAGGGGATTGATTATGAAGAAACCTTTGCACCTGTCGCACGGTATTCTTTTATAAGGACCATCCTTGCTCTCTCAGCGCAGATGGGTTGGCACATTCATCAGATGGATGTGAAGACTGAGTTCTTTAATGGGATCATTGAGGAAGAAGTGTACATTGAGCAGCCTGAAGGATTCAAAATCTTCAGCAGTGATTCGCATGTGTGCAGGCTCAAAAGAGCGTTGTATCAGCTGAAACAAGCACCTCGTGCTTGGTACACTCGGATCGACAGCTATTTCACTGGACTTGGTTTAGCCAAGAGTGAGGCGGATGCAAACCTATACCAAATTGTGGTGGACGGTCAGCTTTTAATCATTGTGCTTTATGTTGATGATTTAATACTAACGGGTGATGAGCATTTGATACACTCATGCAAGGTAGATCTTGCAAAGGAGTTTGAGATGAAGGACTTCGGCCTCCTTCATTATTTCATAGGATTGGAAATTTGGCAGCGGGAAGGTGAACTGTTTGTGTCTCAAGGCAAGTATGCCAAAGAGATACTGGAGAAGTTTCACATGCAAGGCTTTAAGCCTATCGACACTCCTCTTCCTGGCAGTTGGAGGAAAGAGGATGCTACATCGGCAGAGGTAGTGGCCACTATTTATCGACAGTTGGTTGGTTCACTCATGTATTTAGTTAATACAAGACCAGACATATGCTATACGGTGAACCTACTTTCACAAGTGATGGTTAAGCCTACCAAGCTCTTTTTGAGGGCAGGCAAGCATGTCCTAAGGTATCTCAGGGGCACATTTGAGTATGTCTTATGGTACAAACAGATGGATGAGGTGGAGTTGCATGGCTTCACTGATGCAGATTGGGCAGGCAGCCCAACAGAAAAAAAGAGCACATCAGGAGGGATTTTCAGTATCGGATCTATGACAGTTTCTTGGTAAACAAAGATCTATGGCACTCAATTCAGCGGAATCAAAATACATGGCAGCAAGTCAAGCTGCATGTGAGGCTATCTGGATGAGGAAGATCCTGGTCGGTTTGTTCGATTCTCATTTAGATCCTACAGTGATACATTGTGATAATCAGAGTTACATTAAAAACTCAATTAATCCTGTGTTTCATGATAGATATAAACATATTGATATCCAGTATCATCATATCAGAGATTGTGTGCAGTGGAAGATCATGTTGCTTCAGTACATTCCTACGGAAGATCAGGATGCAGATATTCTGACAAAGGCGCTCACCAGGAGAAAATTCAAATACCATAGAGACAGGATCAGGGTGAAGGATAATCCCTATCTTGTTGAGAGGGAGTGTTGAGATTCAACAAGATGATGAGCTTAGTGAAAAGAGTCGCCTTCACTAAGTGGGCCCGTAGCCTATTTTTGGCGCAAGTCTATTTTTAGACTATGTATATTTTTAGACATGGTGATCATATTTCAGAAGTTGCAGGAATTCTATTTGTGGATGGTTGGTCAAGTTGGAAAAATAGATGAAACTCTATTTTTAGAATATTTAGGCGAAGTCTATTTATAGATCATCGATCTAAAAATAGATGTGTCAATTATTATTAGCTCTTAATAATAATCAGACATTAAATATCAACTTATTCTCTTGGAGCACTTAATTTCAGTATACATATTTGGAAAATCAGTGGGCTGAAGGAATTACGCAATTCCTAGGGCTTACTAGTGGTTCATGCATGGAGGACTCAGTTAGAACTGAAGTGGCAAAGTTATGACATAGTTGGAAGAGTAGTTCATGGAGTTGTATTCAATTTAACAAAGTTAAAATTAGTTGAGCTAGTTGTATCTAGTTTAACTGAATGATACACTAGTGAGAGTGGAGTGAATTAATTATTTAATTTATTCACAAATAATAACTCATTAATCAACTGAACAAATACAACAATTAACTACAGTGCATGTCAGTTCCAGTGGAGACCTAGTGGAGAGGTAGGTGAAAGGGCAAGATAGACTATCAGTTGTGACTACAGTGATGCATCCAATGCATCACACATACATTGGAGTTGCCAATGAAGATTGCGCAATCAAGGCAAGGCAGATTCAAATTCATTCAGGGGTCTTCTTCAACTTTGATTTCGCAGTGGAGGCAGGCTATCAAGAGGCAAGAAATCAGTGCATGGATTTGCAGATTTCTTCATGATAGTGTGTGACGATTGTATTGTACTGAGAGCTTTATGTACTAATATTTGTATGAGGATTGTTACATGATCTCTATGATACATAATATACAGATAGTTGGGGTTTTTAGCTTCAGGCTTTCCCGTTAAACAACTGTGTTATGTGTGATTTTTTTTATTGCTTCATGTGTTTGCAATTGAGTTTTTGATTTCCGCAAAAGATTAACAGTGGAAGGATTCTGTATTTAGCAAGAAGATAAATATTGTTAGATCAGGAGACTCTGGATATATAATGCATATGTTATATAATTTCTACACATTTCCATATAGCTACAAAACCTCTCAGGTGATCTGCTCTCTCTGACCGGCCTCTTATGTTAGAAAATTATATATTCAGAGCAATGCAACACATAAAATATGCGGAAAATACAAGAACACAAAACACATAAAACCAGAGAGACACAGATATACGTGGTTCACCCAGTTTGGGCTACGTCCACCCCGAATAGCCAGTCCTTCCTTTCTATTATCTAGGAAAAATGAAGAGACACATCCTACAACATATCTGCTATAATATCCTTTGTTCTCTCTCACAGTCTCCCTCTCTGTTTCTCGCTCCGAGAATACACATACAATACACAGCCGCAATACAATACCCTCATAAAAGTGAGGGGTTGCCTTCTAGGGCAAAAAACCCTAAACTAAACATAACTTCTACCGTCAGATCATTTGCCTAATGAACGACCCAGATTGACTAGAAATTACTATACTTTTACAAGCCAATTTTACATCTGTTTTTAGCTTCGGGGGTGATACCCCCGAACCCCTCCGCTAGGGGGCGGTGCTTCGAAAAGCGTTGCCCCCCCCCCTAGACCCCCCATGGAAACGATTAATTACGGGCGGAGTTGCCACCTCTTTTAAGGTACAGGGGTCCAATGCTGTGATACAAAGTAAACAAGACCGTTCAATCAACAATTCTCTACTCGGGAGATCTAATGTAGTAACCCACTGCACGTCGTCTATTTGTCGGACAATGACTCTCTTTGGACGAAGTTCTCGTCTTCATCATCATTCTGAAGACCAATTGAAACTGAGCATGTTCTCATTTTCTCCCTGGTTACAACTTTTGTTAGCATATCTGCAGGATTCTGGCTAGTGTGTATCTTTTCCAGCTTCAACTCTCCATCTTCCAATACCGACCGTATGAAATGGTACTTGACATGTATGTGTTTAGTCCTGCAATGAAATGTTGAGTTCTTTGCAAGATGAATAGCACTTTGGCTATCACTGTATAGTGTGCCCATATCATGCTTCTTACCCAATTCATCCATAAACCTTTGTAACCAAATCATTTCTTTACTAGCCTCTGTAGCAGTAACATACTCAGCTTCTGTTGTTGAAAGTGCAACAACACTTTGGATTTTTGAAACCCAACTGACAGCTGTTCCACCTACAGTAAATACATATCCTATAGTGCTCCTCCTGTTATCTCTGTCACCTGCCATATCTGCATCAACATATCCATGTAGAGAAATGTTTGAACCACCAAAGCATAATGCTTGATTTGTGGTACCTCTCAAATATCTGAGAATCCATTTTACTGCCATCCAATGTTCTTTTCCTGGATTGTTCATATACATGCTTACAACTCCCACTACACGTGCAATATCAGGCCTTGTGCAAACCATTGCATACATTAAACTTCCAACTGCTGATGCATATGGAACTTTAGACATATAATTCATGTCTTCTTGGGTCTTTGGGCACATCTCCTTACTAAGTTTGAAATGGCTAGCAAAAGGTGTACTAACTGGTTTTGCATTCTGCATATTAAATCTTTTCAACACTTTTTCTATGTACTCATTCTGAGACAGTGTTAATTTGCGATTTTTCCTGTCTCTAGCTATCCTTGGTAAGCTATCCTCATACCAAGGATTTGTTTTGCAGCTCCCAAATCCTTCATTGCAAATGAATTTGCCAATTTTCTTTTGAGAAAATTTATTTCCTGCATGTTAGACCCTGCAACAAGAATGTCATCTACATACAATAACAATATAATATAGCTACCATCATTTTGCCTTTTCAGATAAACACAAAGATCAGAGTGACATCTAGTATAACCTTGTTCAGACATAAACTAGTCAAATTTTAGATACCACTGCCTTGGAGCCTGTTTTAAGCCATACAAGCTCTTCTTTAGCCTGCACACTAATTTTTCTTTCCCTTTGACCTCATATCCTTTTGATTGCTCCATATAGATCTCTTCCTCCAGATCTCCATGGAGAAATGTTGTCTTTACATATAACTATTCAAGATGTAAATCTTCTGCTGCTACAAGACTTAAAATAGTTCTGATCGAAGTCATTTTAACAACAGGAGAAAATATTTCATCAAAATCAATACCTTTCTTCTGTGCAAACCCCTTCACCACAAGTCTAGATTTGTGCCTCTGTTTTCCTCCATCTTCTTCCTTTAGCCAGTAAACCCATTTATTCTGCAATGCAGTTTTACCTGCAGGCAACCTGACTAAGTCCCAAGTCCGGTTATGCATTAAGGAGTCCATCTCTTATTCCATGGCTAGCTCCCACTTCTACCTTCTTTCAACCTGCATTGCTTCTTCATAACATTCGGGTTCACCAGAATCAGTCAACAATAAATAATATAATGAAGGAGAGTATTGTTCAAGGGGTCTACTTATCCTGGTAGATCTTCTAACACCAATTTCAGGTGTTTGAGGTGCCTGTTGCTGTTGTGGTGGTTGTTGCTGCTGTGGTTGTTGATTATTATTATTTTCAGGCACCTTTAATTTTTCAGTTATCTCATCAAGAACCGTGTATTCCTTGCTTTCTTTTTCCTATTTCTTTTCCTGCAATTGATTCTTATACAAGACCTTTTCATTGAATATTACGTCTCTGCTCCTAATGATTTTGTGATTTTCATAATCATATAAGCGATAACCAAAATCATTAGCACCATATCCAATAAAGGTACATTTCTTTGATTTTGCCTCAAGCTTTGTTCTATTTTCTTTATTAATATGGACAAAGGCCTCACAACCAAAAGGCTTTAAAAAGAGTAGTTTACCTTTTTACCTATCCATGCTTCCTCTGGAATACCACCATCCAAGGAACTTGAAGGCCCTCTGTTTATTAGATAAACAATAGTATCTACAACATCTGCCCAAAATTGTAAAGGCAATCCTGCATGCAATCTCATGCACCTTGCACGCTCCATGATTGTTCTGTTCATTCTTTCTGACACACCATTTTCTTGTGGTGTTCTTGGAACTGCCTTCTCTCTGCGAATTCCATGCTTTGAACAATACCTATCAAACTCTTTGCTGCAATATTCACCTCCATTATCTGATCTGAGACACTTCAACTTCTTTCCTGTCTCAATCTCAACCAAAGCTTTCCATTTCTTGAAAATATCAAATACATCAGATTTATTCTGAATACAATAAATCCATGTTTTTCTAGTTGCATCATTAATAAAAGTAACATAATAACGAGAGCCACCAAGAGATGATACCTGAGCAGGTCCCCATACATCTGTATGCACAAGCTCCAATTTTTCGCTCTTCTTTTCTTTCCCAACTCTGAGAAATCTGACTCTCTTTTGTTTTCCATAAATGCAATTCTCACAGAAATCCAAATCAACATTTTTCAAACCTGGCAACAAATTTCTTGAGTGAAGAATCTTCATTCCCTTCTCACTCATGTGTCCGAGCGATGCCATAATGCTGCATCTACTCCTTTGGAAGTTAAAGCATTAACAGAGTTAGAAATACCATTTCATAAATACAATGTACTAACCTTTTCACCTTTTGTTATTACCAGTGCTCCTTTGGTGACCTTCCAACAACAATTTCTCCTATCAAGGAAATGAAGAATTTACGACAATTTCCTATTTCGAAAGAAACTGATTTCAATGCAACTATGAAAATACTTTGAAATAAACTTTTCCAATGATAACGAAAAACTTTTTTAAACCAACATTGAACAAATTTTACTCAAAGGAAGAAGAAATATATAGGAATTACTGGTCAATAAAGGATCAAACTTTTCAAAATACAGCAGTAAACATAACTGAAGCATATTGAAAAGGAAAATTCAAGGGAATTAGCCACTTTCAGAAGCCAACGCAGGCTGTAAGGGGAGACACTGCTCTACATATGCAGGCCTGAAAGGGAGACAGTGTTATGCAACACACTATCTACCTTCTGAGGGTGCGTTGGGCGCAATATATAAGCAAGAAAAACAAGAAATACTACTATTTAACACACTCCCTTTGCAAAATAAGTTCTAAAAAAGATTAATCTTTTGATGTAAAAACTACAGGGTGGAAATACAAAGCAATTCAATAGTTGTATTCACCTAAATCTATGAGAAATGATCCCCAGTGGAGTCGCCAATTTGTTGGGCAGAATTGTGTACTACGGATAGAACACACTTCTCATGACAGGTGAAAGTCAAGAAAAACAGGTGAAAGACTACACAACTGTTTTTCCTAACTCAGAAAATACACACAGAGAGGATTGGAGGCTTACTTGGGTCAGTCACTTCCAAATGGCTCCTTACTGTAGCTCCTGTTGCAACTTCAAGTTCAAGCGGTTGATGGCTAGATGATTCTTGCAAGAAAGAACACTGAAACAACAGAATATGCAATAATATAGATGTCTGGAAAAGTTAGTTAGCTAAATCAGTAAAGCATAAACCATACACATCAGTTCAGATCTGGCAATATAGAAAGAACAAAACTAAAATAGATGCATATAGGGAAAAAAAAGTTGCATTCTTTATTAATGATAGAACGAGAGGTTACAACCTAATGACTGATCTGAAGCAACCTTCCAGCATTGATTCCACAACCACTTCACAGCATAAGCATCTCCAATTAGAGGTTACACAAAACAGAACTCTCTATTGAAAATTCTCCAGCATTTCTCTACTCAAATTATCCTCCCAAGCACTGAAATCCATGCTCAATTTATAGAGGAATTGAGGTAATTGATCAGTTAAGGACTTTCCAATAATAGGCAAGACATGTTTCCTTTCATGTAGTTGTCAAATGGACACTTGGATCTAAAGCTTGACACATGTGAACCCTTCTAGAAGACACTGGCCATGTGGAGATTTCGGAACAATGAGAATTTCACTCCCAATTTGACCAACGCACCCTTGAGTGTCGGGAAGTGCTTTGCAAAGCAGTCTTTCATGGAGCTGTCTGCATATGCAACGTGTTAGCCATCAATAATAATTTTTCAAAACAAATGATGGCTAAAACTTCTTTCAAGCCTTAAAGTGACCATTTTCATAGAAAACCACTCATCCTTGAAGTCTTATTATGTCTTTATCCTTGAAGAAAATCTTCACTGTTGTTTCCATCACAAAGAATTTTCCAACCCTGCTGATTGCAAAAGAGAACTGTTTTAAACCCCCATCACCATCTTTTTATTCCATTTTCATTACACTCATTTTTCTTCATTTACCCTTTATTCCTTATGAAAATCCCTTTAAAACTAATAAAACTCCTTTATTAAGTTTTAAAAACCCCTTTTCCTCCTATCGAAACCCCTAATTAGGCCAAAAAACCCAATTTTTAGCCTAAAAAGCTATTTTTTTAATATACTAGGCTTAAGCGCCTTTCAGCTTAGCCCTTAGCCCTTTTGCTGCATATAACCTAGCCTCAAAACCAAGCGCTAAGTTACTAGCCCCTTCATTCTTGCTCTTGGTCGCCTCATCCCTCCATAAGACCATGCCCCAACCCTTAACTCCATCCTTTCTCCCTTTCCCTTTTTCTTTACCTCTCCCCCGCTTTTTATCCCAGCCGTCCGATTAACCACATCCAACGGCACAGATTTTCTCCGGTGCCTTTGCGTACTCCCAACCCCTCACTTATCATCTACCCCGGAAAGAATTTGGGTTGTCGATCTTCATTTATCCAATGGCCATACCCAATCCCTTCTGTTTCTTCATGCCTTCATTTCTTCATTTGTTCTCAAATCATCTCCACCGCCCAATCAACAGATCGGACAGTCATGATCTAACCCGACCTTTCAACTCCGCCCGATGACTACCCCGCTAAACGAAACTTTAGCATATGTCACATGCATGGCCCACTTCTCATTTTACCATGCATCTCTCTGCCCATCGCACTCATTGAGAGCCATTGATCTTCATCCTGAAGATCCGATAGTGGATGCACTATATTGCACAACTTCTGCCCCTTCCCCCTCACCATGCAACTTCCGCGTGATACCGGTGGTATCCATAATTCCATGTGTCGAACAGTCTATGGAATCACGTTCGATTTGGGAAAAACTACATACCGCCAGAACCTTACGCAATAACCACTAACGGTTTTCCAAAACTGCTTATCTACTCCGAACCATAATTCAAATTTAAAAACCCTGATTCGTATTCCGCCTCAGTTTTCCACTTCCACTGCATCCACCAGTCTCTAAAATTGCTCATCCGCCTCCATTCCAAGCCCTCTGAAGCAATTTTAAACCAAATATTTTCAGGTTTTGATAACTTTCATTTATTCTGTGCAGGTTTAATACATTACAGGGATAAAACCCTCCCACAGCCAGTCACAGTTGCATGGGCTAAGGATGACAATATTCGTAGCCCAAGATTTAAGCAAAAGGGATTTTAAGAAGGTTAATTTTATGATTGAAGTCAATAAGTCATGACCATCGGCCCATCAAACAAATTCTGCAGCTGCGCACCTGCAAAACAATAGAAACACAGTAAGCATCAGTTGATTAAAGTGTATCAGCGTCGAAGATGAACAAATCAAAGCATAAATTGAAGGATTAAAGGTTCTAAATCAAATTTCAAAGGGATTAATGCATAAATTCAAAGAATCAAAGCCTAATCTACAGATGAAACAGATAAAGCACAGTCAGCAAGTTCGAGGATGATTAAAGGAAAAGCTTTAAATATCAGGCATAAACACAACATTAAAGTGAAAATCATTGTTTAAGGAAAGTGAAGGAAAACAAATCAAAAATACAACCTCAGTTGCCACATCAGAGGGGCTAATTGAATCCCCCAGCTACTAAATTGCCACCCGCAACCTTTCTACCTCAAAAGAATACACAGTTAAAACCCAGTTAGAGATATTAAGACAAAAGGCAACAAATAGTTACAAATAAATGAATACATTTTAGACTGTCAACAAAGTTATTGTAAAGATAAGAAAAGGCCTGAAAGTCAATATTTTCACCCACTTAGCCTAAAAAGTAGAAACAGAGTTAATAAAACAGAGTTGCAATTAAAAGCATTCTTGCCTTATGCCTTGCATGGTTTTCAAGGCTAGGAACTGCATTTAGTATGAAATCAATGATACTTAAACCCTAGTAGCTCTTCCACCTCCTCATTCTCTTATAAAATCTCCTTGAGGAGCACATTGAAAAGGGTTGGTTTTTGGTTGGTCACTGGTTGTAACATTGGAACTCTTTGAAGTAATATATAGTCTGTCCGAAGTTTAAGAAGAAATTGAAGTCCTGGAAGCTTGATGATGTTTTAACATGCTTGTTCATGAGAAGGCTCTATCATTGGATCCCTGAGCATGGCTATTGGTGAAGTATTATGATCTGTTTATTGATTTTCCTGTTTCCATTATGTTTCATCAAATTCTTAATACAGTAGGGTAAAAAGTTTAGGCTAAGAAATGTCTCCCAGAAGCACCTTAGACCTGTTTACTCTTCATTGTTTTATGTTTTCTTCTGCTGAGGCATTTTAGAGTTTTTAACCACTCTCTCAAACCCTTATGCTTGTTTATTTCTCAAATAGTTCAAACAGTTGGTTCCAAGAATGATTTATGGTTTTCCCTGCTTACTTGTTACCACTTGAAAATTGTTTTTTGAAGTCTCCCTTTGAAGTACCATTGTTTACAGTTTTCCAAAGAGGTTTGTTTTGATCATACCATTTTTTTTTGCTTAGATAATTGTTTTAAAGGTCTTTTATAGCTGTAATCAAAGATGTTTAGGTGTTCCCTCTTTTATGAATGCAGTTATCTGTGAATCTTTCATGTTTTCTAATTCATTTGAAATAAAATCTTTGAGGAAATAGGGTGTTCCCCGAATCTTATATTTCATTTTAAAAGTTGTCTTGAAGTCATTATTTTCTTAAAAGTGTGGTTTGTATAATTTATGGTTAGCCCTGTCTATCAAATACCTCTTTATGTTCAGGTAATGTTTTAAGTTCCCTTTGTTGAGAATTCAACTTCTCTTTTCAAATCATTAATGTCCATCTCACTCACAAAAACAAAAGGATCCAGTGGCCAAGTTAGATTTTCCCTTTGATATCCCATATCCATTTATGAACTTGTTACAAACTTCTTCTTGATTCCATTGCCCAATGAATCTGACACTTTCCATTTCTATCTATACTGCCTAGACCTTTCATGTCCAGCCAAGCCAAGCCAACCAAACAAACAAAACAAAAAACTTGCACTTAATAACTAGCCTAAAATCAACCCTTAAAAGCAAACAAGACATATCTTTGCACATAAATTGAGATATCCCTCTCTGAGAACAGGAGGGCTAGATCCTGGAACTCTAAATATTGGTTCTGATGTTGCCTTGTCTTTTGGTTGGCCAATCTATCAAAAAACGGGACTACAACACAACGCACTTAGTCCCTTTAGAAGCTGCATTGATGAGCTCCCACATGTTTTATTATAAGCTTCAAACCTTGGAAACCTTTACTTGATGAAAGTCCTATCTCATTTGTCCTCTTCTTGTCTTAGAGCATATAGCAATTTGTAATGATGGGGAATGATAGACCCACAATCATTAGTCTTTTGGGGATGATGTCTAGTTAATCAAGTCATTGGGAATGGTGCCCAAATTGACCTATAATAGGTGGAAATTGAAAAAAAAAAACCAATAAACAAAGAAGACAATCAGATGGTACAAAAGCAACATAGCATGGAGGCCTCTTCCTCACAAACAGCTAAGGAAAAGGATTTAGACATCAAGGAGAAATACAAGCAGATAAAGAAGAAGAATGACGAGATCAAAACAGAGATATATTCTCAATTCTCAAATTGAATTTCACAGACAAAGCTCAGAGATGCTTTATTCTACAGTAGAAACCAAGGCAATGAGTGCAAATAAGCTATAGAATACCATCATTAATATGCAGGATCAAATGAAGATAGACAAAGCATATTTATATGCCTAGGATCTAAGGATTAAAGCCTTAGAGGAATTAGTTTTATAGGTGGTATATGATCCCTCAAATATTCAAGCAGAAGAACTATTAATAAAGAAAAAGAATGATGACATAGCAGCTTTAAGGAAATAGCTTAAGCTTCCTCAAAGTGAGCATCCAATTGAACTAGATCAAATTGAATTTCATAGACAAAGCTCATATATGCTTTATTCTACAATAGCAACCAAGGCAATGAGTGCAAATAAGCTATATAATACCATAATTAATATGCAAGATCAGATGAAGATAGAAAAGGCATATTTATATGCCAAGGATTTAAGGATTAAACCCTTAGAGTAATTAGTTTTACAGGTGGGATATGATCCCTCAAATATTCAAGAAGCAGAACTATTAATAAAGAAAAAGAATGATGACATAGCATCTTTGAGGAAACAACTTAAGCTTCCTCAAAGTGAGCATCCAAAAATCAAGGAAATCCTTCAAGATCAGAATGAGAAAGAAGAAATGATGAAGCTCATTCTCAAATTGACTGCTCAAATCAAAGAAATGGAAACACAAATGGACCAGCTTTTCCAAGAGAAGGAGACTGTAAAAGAACCTGACACTCCTATAATTCCTACAATCATCCCAGTGATAACTACAGCATTGGCTTCCACTTTAGGAGAGAAACTAGCACCAAAAGAACCACTGGCAACTGCAGTGCCAGTGATTTCAGCTACTACTTTAGCTACAGACTCTTCTACTACACATGTACAAAAAACAGATGAAGCAGGATAGATTGTTAAAGCTATGGAGGAAATGTCTTTAAAAACAAATGAAATCAACAGCCTGAAAAATATGATTGAAAATATTGAAGCTACAAATAAGACAGCTCTAATAAATGCTAAAAACCATGAACAGAAAGCCATCATATTGGGAGAACATATTATTAATTTACAAAAAGAGCTAACTTTCACTGAGCGGATTTCATATGTAAAAAATCATCTATGGACTAACATAATTAAAGCCATTCACACTCAATGGCATTCAATTCAGGTTATATATGAGCAGAGAGATTTGTTGTTGGCAGCCCAGACAAAGATACAAAGAAAAAAAGATGAGTTAACTGATAAGCCAGCTCAGGCTTTAAAACTCTTTACATTTTTAAACAGCAAGAACAGGGTAGAACTGGAAGAATTACAAGTCTTAGACAGGACATAAACAATCTTACAAATAAAAAAGGTTGTAACTAAGAAGAACTTGATGAATAATCTAGAAGAAAAATGTGAATCAATGAACATTTCCATAACTTAAGACAGAGGGGCCTACCAGACATCCATGTTTTTAATGAAAAACTCATGCCCCAAAAGGACTATGATAATAAAATTAGAGAATTTGCTAAAGAGCAAGTTAACAAGCCACTAGCACAAGGCACTCCCACATGAAAGGTCCTCCTTCAGCATTTTGAAGATCTATTCTTTTTGCAACATGAGATTAAACATCTCTTTGTCATCAAGCCCACTTTTCCTAGATATACAGAGGATGATGAGAATTTTAGGAAGTTGAGGAATGTTGAAATTCCCAAGGAAGAAGAGTGGCAAACATTTACTGATTTGATGTAACAATTAAAGGTAAAAAAAGTGAAAGAATATCACCTTGAAAAACAGTAAAAAATAGTCAGTTGAAATAAAAATACAGTTTTCTTATTTCACTGCTAGAATGATAAATTTACAGCATTAAATTAGTGAAAATAATTAGGTTAAAGAGTATCAGTGAAGGCAAGTCAAAAGCCAGATATTTTCTAGCAACCAGCAAGCAGGACAACTTGACAACTAAAATCTCCTTGTTAGATAAAGCAGTTCTATTTGTTTTGGATAAAAGAGGACAGCTTTTTGTTTGTTAAGTAGCTGTCCCTCTTATTATGTAATGGTATTTTAATTTTCCTAAACATATTCCTAGAATTCTCCTAGGATATTTGTAATTACATTTTGTATAAATACTTCTACATTAGAAGTATTCAATGTGGAATAAAATTGTTGGACTTACTATAGACATTTTTGCTGAACATTGGAGGCTATTATGTGTTTGATTTTGAATTAGCAGACTGGAAAAGCTAGCTGGCATCATAATTCAGGATCCCTGTGATAAGTTGATGAGTGAAGTATTTTCTACTTGTCAATGTTTCCTTTCTAAGTTTCATTCAGTCATTTTATGTTGTTCTATCTAAATGTGTAACAAGGAGTATTACTACAGGATTAGTCTAGTGCTCCCTGTCTTTAACTAGTTGCCATTTTAATGTTTTCTGCTAATTTTCGGTGCAAGGAATCCTTGATTGCTCCTTCTCCCGTTTGACCTCTGCCTCCTACTTCCATTTTCCGGATCAAAGGATCTTTAATTTCCCTTTATCCCGATCATGTCATCTCACCAAAAAACACTTTCCAAAATATCTGAGGGTTATCTATCTTGCCCTAAATACATTTGTACCTTTTTGGCCTTGACTTATAGTGCTGCTAGCTAAATTTAGACTCCATAGCCCAATTCACAAGTAGATTTCTCTATATTTACCTCTAAGTGATTTTTTCCCACCAAACCTTTTAAAACAAAACCAATTGTACTTTCATAACTAGCCTAATATTCACAAATTAAAACAAAGATAAATCTTAAAGAGAGAGCCCTCTCTGAACTTATGTGTCTCTAGTAATTCATGACCTGCTATTACATAATTGTTTGTTATATTCTGGAGCTTCCCATAATCTAATACCTCTGTCGGTCATGGAACAACTAGGATTACAAATCACCCGTCCATACAAGGACCTCTAATCATTTGACTCCAAAAGATTTAAATGCTTGGGGATGATCAAGGATTTGGTGGTCAATTTGACCAAAATCCTAGCAAAAAGTGTGCTAATGGACATCGTGCTGGCTGACATCCCAGCTCGTTTTCGTATGTTGCTGTCAATGTCTTGGGGAACAAAAATTGGTGGATCACTTAAGATGGATTTAACATATGCCACTATCCCAGTTTTTGGTGGCCAAGAGAGGAGATTGTACAGGGAGACTATATTTGTCAAGATGGTGACCAAGGCTGACAACTCAGTTAATTCTCCAGTCTACAGTAAATAAGGAGATTTCTCATGCTTGATGCTGGAAGAAGATCAAGATTATTCTCATGAACCATCTTTTTTCCAGATCAAGACTAAACAGCCTTCAGAGAGCAATGAAACAGGAATCTGGACACTTCATTTTGATGGAGAAAATTCAAGAGAAGGTAATGGAGCTAGAATACTATTGATTTCTCCTACAGGCAGATGGATACCATTGTCCTTCAAACTAGAATATGAAGCCACTAATAATGTGGCTGAATATGAAGCGCTTCTGTTAGGATTTCAGATAGCCAGGAGAATTAACATACAAAGCTTAAAAGTTCTGGGAGATTCAGAACTGGTAGTTAGACAAGTCAGGAATCAGTGTCAAGCCAAACATCCTCGGCTAAGGGCTTATACGAATGAATTTTGGGACATGATAGAGAATTTATTATTGGCATTTAATATCCATTTTATGCCCCGAGAACAGAATAGGATGGCTGATTCCCTTGTTGTGGTTGCTAGTAAATTTTGTCCACCTCAGAACCCCCTCTTGAGGTATGAAATTGAGGTATGTTATCGACCATCAATCCTAGATAACATCAAGCACTGGCAGGTATTTGAGGATGAAGAACAAATGAAGAGATTCTTGGAAACGGTAGGGGAATTCTCCAATATGGAGATTGATGTTGATGAAGAACAAGAGACTGGAGATACTTCAGAAAGCAATTGGAAGGAGAAAATGGCAGGTAATAAAGTGTTGCAATTAAAGGGAAATATAATACCCAGAGGGTTGGTGCCTCTAGAAAGATTATTTGATAAGAATGATGTCCCACTGCAGCCAAGCAAAGTGGTAGAAGAAGATCAGGTAGAAGACCTGAATTTGGGTACTGATGCTGACCCCAAAATTGTCAAATTGTCCAAGAAAGTCCCAGAAGAATACAAAAATCTATATCAGAAGTTATTTCAGTCCTACAAATATGTGTTTGCATGGTCCTATCAGGACTTGAAAACTTTTGATATCAGTATTATGCAGCACAAAATTCCCCTGAAAGGAGAGGCAAAACCTCATAAGCAGAAGCTCAGACAGATAAATTCCCTGTTGCTTCCCTCTATTGAGAAGGAGATTAAGAAGTTGTTAAAGTCCAAAATAATTGTGCCCTTGAGGTACTCTGAATGGGTGGAAAACTTAGTCCCTGTAAGGAAGAAGAATGGAGAAATAAGGCTATGTGTTGATTTTAGAAATTTAAACAGAGCATCCTTAAAGGATAATTACCCACTGCCTAAGATGGATCACATCTTGCAGAAGGTGGTTGGAGCTTCTAGGATGTCAATGATGGATGGATTCTCTAGTTCTAACCAAGTGGCTGTACTTCCAGAAGATCAAAAGAAGACTGCTTTCACCACACCATGGGGTACATTTATGTATGCCAGGATGCCTTTTGGATTGATTAAAGCAAGGGCCACTTTTCAGAGGGCCATGGACATTGCTTTTGTTGGGGAGCGGGATAAATTCCTGGTGGTCTACCTTGATGATATCACTGTATTTTCCAAGAATGATACTGAGCATATTGAGCATCTGCGTAGAACTTTTGAGAAATGCAAAAGGTATGGTCTTTCCCTTAATCCTCAAAAGTCTTTATTTGCTTTAGAAGAGGGTAAACTTTTGGGACACATTGTGACTAAAGATGGGGTGAAGATAGATCCTAAGAGGGTAGAGGTTATAAATGGTATTGCTTTTCCCATAAATAAGAAAGAGGTACAAGTATTCCTAGGGTGCATCAATTTCCTGAGAAGGTTTATCCCTAACTATGCTGAAATAGTTAGGCATATAACTGACATGTTGAAGAAGAATAATGAGGTAAAGTGGTCACAAGAATCACGAGAGGCCTTTGTCAGGATTAAAAATGCATTTGTTGAAGCCCCTGTGCTAGCTGGACTAGATTATGATAAACCTTTCATGATTTTTTCTTTTGCATCACCTCATACAATAGTAGGAGTTTTATTGCAGAAGAATGAAGAAGGGTATGAGAAGCCTATTTCCTTTTTCAGTCAGGTACTCCGTGATGCAGAATTAAAGTACAACATATTTGAAAAGCAAGCATACACCCTAGTAAAATCCGTCAAAGCATTCCACGTGTATATCTTACAGTCCCACATCACTGCATTTGTGCCTGCAGCTGCTGTCAAAGATATCCTTATCCAAGGGGATAATGAAGGAAAAAGGGGGAAGTGGATTGCCAAGATACAGGAGTATGAATTAGACATCTGTCCTACTAAGCTGATCAAAGGACAATGGCTTTCTAAAATGTTATCTGAATCAAACTATCAAGCTTTGGGCATAAATTTGTCCATTATAGCAGGCGAGGAATCTGAAGAGAAAGAAGAGCGACAGGGAATTGGGGTACCTACTCCAGAAATACATGTAAATTACCTCACCAGTCAGTGGTACAAAGAGATAGTAGAATATCTCCTCACACTTAGCTGCCCACCCAGCTGTGAAAAAGCTAAATACAGAACGCTGAGATTGAAATCCTAGAATTATATAGTCACCAATGGCCGATTATATTGGCATGATCCCTCAGGCATCCTACTCCTGTGTCTCACAGAGGATGAGGTAGAGATTATTATAACATAATTTTATGAAGGAATCTTTGGGGGTCACTACAGCTGGAGGGCCACTTCTCACAAAATCCTGAGAGCTAGTTTCTATTGGCCCAAGCTTTTTGGGGATGTTTTTTCCAGGGTTAGAGCGTGTGAGAAATGTCATAAATTCGCTAAAAGACAGAAGTTGGCACCTCTGCCCATGATTCTCGTGCACGTGAACGAGCCATTTCGACAATGGGGAATCGATTTTATAGGAGAGATACACCCACCCTCCAGTGGACAGCATAAATGGATATTAACCGCCACGGATTATTTCACAAAATGGGTGGAATCCATACCCGCAAGGAACGCCACAGATACTGTGATAATAAAGTTCATGGAAGAAAACATCATATCCACGTTTGATTGTCCTGCCAGAATAGTGACTGATAATGCACAAGCTTTCAAGTCTGCTAAGTTTGTGAATTTCTGCCAGCAATATAACATCACACTCAACCACTCTACAGCCTATTATCCACAGGGAAATGGCTTGGCAGATTCTTCCAATAAAACCCTGGTAAGGGCACTGAAGAAGGCTATAAATGATAATTAGAAAAATTTGGATTTCCAGTTGAAATTTGCTCTATGGGCCAATAGAATTACCAGCAAGAGAGCAATAGGAAAGTCCCCATATGAGTTGGTATATGGGAAGGTAGCAGTATTTCCTATTCAATTAGCCCTACCAGTAGCCCGATTCATGCAGGAAATTCAGGGAGAGCCTGATGATATGATCAGGAGAGTAAACCAGCTGGTGGAATTGGAAGAAACACGCAATCAGGTGAATCAAAGGCTAACAGAGTATTAGGAGAAGATGAAATACCTTTTTGATCAGCATTCTAAGGACCGGAATCTGCAAATTGGTGATCTAGTGCTCAGATGGGACATCCGGAGGGCTGAAAAAGGAAAACATGGTAAATTCGATCCACTTTGGTTTGGTCCTTTCAAGATTGTGGAGCAGGGAGGTAATAATACTTTCAAGTTGGAAAACTTACAGGGTGACTTGCTTGATGCCCCTTTGAATGGTCAGTTCCTTAAGCCCTACTTCCAGTTCTGATGCAGGCTGAGAGAGCCTGATGTATCATATTGTATATTAGTTTTTGTTTCTATCTTTGTTGAATAATGTGGGTGTCGTGACGAATTATGAAAAGTAAGTAGAAGTGGTGAAGAGCAGGATCTACATAGAAGATTATCAGATGGTCTGCAAAGTTCTCGACACGCTCAGGGATGAATGTGTCATCCCCAGATGGAGCCAATGTTGATCATTTCAGCCCCCGTTGAATCTTTGGCAAGCAATCCCTTCTCGTTGGGCCTGAAAAATCCATTATCCGCCTATCGTTGCCTTTTCCCAACCTAATAATTGCATAAAAGGGCCGAAAAAACCCACTTTTGAAAATATACTAGGCCTCAACCCCTTTTCCACCAGCCCCTTTAACTTTTTCCCCCATGAAACCAAGCGCTAATCGCAACCATCACAATCATAGTATTTATGTTATTTGTTGCTATCGGATGATCGCAAATGTTTGCGATGCGACTGATCGCAGGTTCCTCCCCCATCGCGATCGCAAGCATTTGCGATGCGCTTAATCACAAGTTCCTCCCTCATCGTAATCGCAAGATCGCAATCGCAGCGTTCATGTGGAGCTTCCCGATCGGTCCATCGCAAATATTTGCGATGCGATTGATCACATTGCATTCCCCTCGCTTGCGATTGCGATTACTCTCTCTCCAGTTTCCAATTGTGATTGCAACCCCAGTCCCACCTCATACGCATTTCCATTTCATTTCATGCATTTCCTTTGTAATTCCCCCGCAGCCCAAATTTTCATATTGTTCATTAAAATCTTATGTTTCATATGTATTCCCCTAAGGCTCATAAGTCATTCCACGGGTCATTCTCCACCGTCGATCCCCACCACTGGACCACGATTGGATGGTTCACAATGAATTTCTCCATCAAAACCCTATAGGTCATGGTTTATACCATTTTATTGCATTATTCCCCATTGTTTCATCACCGCCGCACTATCATTCTTCCGCCCTCCATAGCCATTCTCCCATGCGTGGATTTCATAATTCAGTCCAGTATTTTGCAGAGTTATCAAGAAGGAAAGGTTGCCATGATTATGGAGTCCTTATTACAGCGGCAGGTTTTCACCAGCAGAGATATAAATAAAGCGGCAGAGAGTCCAATGCACATAAAACTAAGTCACTAGGGTAGCTACATCAACAAAATGTTTTTCTCCACGGAAGAACGGGGTGCCCATACTGTTTTTAGTCTATGCCGTGTTCCAGAGAATATTTTCTGCCTTGATCACTGTCCGGAGCTACCAGAGCATTTGTTTCACCAATATGGCGGACTTTACCGTCATTCACTTCACTCTTTGGTTTATTCACCAGAGCACTCCACAGTACTGCAATTAGAGTACATCAGAACCATACCAGAGTAAATGGAAGCCAAAGAAGATCACTCTTTTGTTCCAAAAGGTACCAGGGTTTAATGCAGAGCACTAAAAAAGAATGGGCTTCGGCCCTCTGTTCCATCTAAGTTTTAATTCTGCATTTAGTTTTCCACCTACCACCTCTGCTCCTCTCTCAGCTATAAAAACCATGAAGAAACGCATGGTAAGGGTTCTAGATTTTATCAGAAAATTATGCAGTGAAAGGCTTTTTGTATACATTTTGTAAGACTCTTGTATGATGGTTCAGAGCCCATAGGGTCTCAGTGAGGAGGAATTCCATCTGTTAAAGAGGATTCTGGTCTTTGGTATTTCACAGTCTGTAACTTTCTCTTATGTGTTATTTTAATATATCATTTCATTTCATCCATCTTTCTTGTATCATGTTTTGGAATGCGAGTGGCTCACTGATTTTTGGTATGGATTCATCCTAGTTGATGCACATGCTCGGATCAGTCAAGCGCTTTAAATATGGCTCATGCATGATATTTTGTTCCATTATTCTTCTTAACCGTATTTCTGCTATATTAGTTCCTTTGGGAGGGTGTTTTTAAAACGCTATTGTTATGTATGGATTCTTAGATAGGTAAGCCCATGCATGGTGGTATTGTGTATCTGGATATTAGCTCAATGTTAACTAATATCCCCTCTACATTTCATTCACTACATACACCTTATGATAACTTATTTCTGTGAAGTATTTATGAATCGGCCCGCTTTGCAGTAACTTGTCTCTGAATTGTCTGTTGCTTTTATATTGGAATCTTGCATCTTGCCTTTGCAGTATTCTTTTCCCTGTGACACTTTCTGAGGGTCTTGCTACCATTTAAATCATATTTCCCTGTTTACAGGAGATAGCATGTGAGCTGAAGTTGACAAATTCATACATTATATTATACACTCCTTGCTATGCTAAGATGTCCTAGGCACTGGTCTATCACAACTCTAGGCTGTCTCTAGGAGCGACAATAACCACAACCTTCAAATCCTAATCTCCAAATATTAGATCCACTAGACAATAATTGAGATTTAACATTTTTGTGCCATACCTTGTAATTTTCAGCACTGAGGTCAGCCATTGAAAAAAAATCAAATTTCCGTCCACAAACCCCAGACCTACTCTCCAGAAATCAAGTTGCAATCGAGAGCCCCGCTCTGATACCAATTGTTGGAAACCTTTGAACACTACTGAGAGGAAATTGAGATGAATCAATAGTGTGATCTTATTATAATTTTTTTCCTTTTATTTACTTTATTGAATCACACACGCTAATTAGAAACAACACATTAAACATTTGCAGATCTATGCATAAATCATAAGCAAAAAATACACCATATGAACAACATAACCATGAACAAGAACACAAGAAAGCATCAACACATGAGACAAGATATCTAGTGGAAAACCCTTCGATAGGAAAAAACCAAACTTTCTGTTGTTGCGCTACTCTAAAACTTCTATTAAGAAAAATATGTCTTTTACATATATTTGTTGACTCCCATCAACATGGATACTTTACCTCATATACAATCAGCTGACTCCCATCAACCTAGAGACTCAATTTTACTTATCACCTCAGAAGATTATGTTCTCACACGAATCTACGAACTGTTAGTCATTAGTAATGTTTTCCTTGTTGATGACTAAATACTTTTACCAAGATTTCTAGAAACAAAGTTACTCAACATTGTGAGTTTTAGAAATATCACTGTGTTCATTATCCTTAGGATAAAATTTTCACTATCTTATCATCCTTTCTAGTCATGCCTAGCCTATCATCCCCAAAAAACCCATCAGGGGCTCATGCCATTCATTATTCACCGTGTCTTGTCACCTTTAGCCCAAATCCTCTATTTTGTTTTGCCTAAAAACCCCCCACTACTACCTAAGCTCACCAATCAAATAGCTCTATTGTGTCTCCCAAAACACTGATGATCTCAAAATATCTCTGTAGACTCTTTAGATAAATCAAGTACATTAGATTTTGGATTTTCAAAACATTATTTTATCATAAATTTGATCTCCCACTTGATAAATCCCAAGTTCTAAGTTTCAGTCCAAAAGCCAAGTCCCAGAAAGCCTCCACTAGGTCACCTAGATTTCATGAGTCGTAGGGTGGATTTGGTATCCTACAAATATTTTTTTTATATCTGCAAGGAGACTACTTTCAAAGAATAGAGGGATAAGTCATTTTGTCCTAAATTCATCAAAAATATCATTCAAGAAAGGTTTTGGCCTAAAGCATGAATCTTGCAAGGGGACAGCTGCCCCTTGCTTACATTTCTGCAAGAGAATCAAATGGCCATCAACCTAGCAAATGGTATGGCAAGAAACATCACAATAAGACCATCAACAACAAAGGGAAGGCATCCAGCATATGTTAGAAGATAATTCAGGGTTTCTGACTCATTTGGCCGAACAAGTAAATCAGTACCAGGGTTACAAGGACAGAGGTCACCTAACTCCATCAATGCACAATTGAATATTCTTAGAAATAATAAATGAGTTTTGATAAGTTTTTGAGAACTTAGAAGATAACACTATTTGCCTTTTTCTAAGCAGCCCTGAAACCTAGGAATTTGGGAAAATTGAAAAACTGGTCAAAAGATGATGATGGAGCCTCCTTCATAGCAGCAGATGGCTTTAGAGGGTTTCAAGCTGCCTTGAAAGGTTTGACAAACTGGCATTGATTCCACTTCACCAAAGGCACAAAAGGGAAAAGAGTATTGGTACAAAAGTATGAGGTTTCAAAAGGTAAAATCAGAAAACCTAAGGCATCAAAAGAGGCAAACACCAACACCAATACTCCACTACACCTAAAGAAGAAATATGATGAAGAGTACTAGAAAAAAGGGGCCATGAATATCAGTGTCAAGGACAGAAGATTCAAAGGTGCAGCCAGAGGTCTTAATGGAGGATCAAAGAAGATGAACATGAGGGAAGAAATTTCCAAAGAAGGCAACTATGACAAGCATAAGTTCATGGTTGATAGAATGAGTTGTCCAACTCCAAAAGAGACAGTCATCTAAGGTAGAATTTGTATAGGCACCTGCAAGAACAGAAGTGGCCAACAAAAGCACAAAAATGGTTTAGAAAACTCACCTCCCTCACTGGACATACATCATTTGCAAAGTGATCAACAGAACAATCATGTAGCTAGTTTAAAGAGCAGTAAGGCCTCCAAAATAATTTCTTTATCAAGGTATATTCTGCAAGAGATAGGTTGGCCATAAAATGATATTTCTGCGGGACTGTCAAAATAGCTACCTACAGGAAAATTGGTGAGGATAAACAAATCAAATGTTTTTTGCAATGATTTCCCAAATAAATACTAAAGGTCCATTCATGCTTGATATTAAGATTGTTATACTAGGAGGCTGTTCACTATTTTAGAGAGAAAACCTGACAAAATTTCAGTCAAAGGAAATATGTCACAAGATCAAAAAAAACTGATGTTTGAAAAGTGAAAAACATCATAAAGAGGTTTCATTTTCCAAAATGGTTTGGAGTCACATGTTTAACCTTATTTGAAGGGTTGGTAAGCACCAGAGAGACATTAAAAGTCTTCCATACCCCTGCAAAAAAGAAGCAAACCATCGGAGAATTTTAAGGGATTTTTTTGGAAATTTAAAAAAATTTCAGGCGCTATGCACCGAGGTTGGTGCTACACACCTGGCCCTCGACGTTACGCACTGACAGAGTGGCTGCAGTGTTATTTAACACTGTGCTACACACCTGGTGGCAGGCACTATGCACCTAGGCATGCACTACACACCTGGGTGGGCGCTGCGCAGAGGCCTAGAACAACTCGACTGCCCATTTTTTCACCCAGCGCTGTGCTCCAACAGGCCTGACAGGCTCATCTCCGACCCGACTCGCCCACTGCATGCCTCAAGCGCTGCGCACAGACTTGCCAGCCCGACCCTACCCGACCTGAACGTGCAGTCGGGCAGGTGCTACGGATAGATAGCCCTTGGTCCAAATTGCTCAAGAAGATCCAAAATTCAAGTTTTTTTCCTCCAAATCTCCTGCCATCAGTCAAGCAAGTTTGGTGGCTCTTTTCCTTACCTTTCAAGCAGTCTTTTTCATCAACATAGATGGAATTTAAAGCCTAATGTGACCAAACCCTAGTCTCCATGAAAACCAAATATTGACCTCCTAAGGCAAGGTTTGCAAAATTAGGAATTGTCATAGGTGTAAGGGCACTCACTGCCAGCAAACACACTTCTAAATCTTGAAGCACTCCTTGATTGCTTCATCTTTCTCTCATTTTCTGAAAGTTTTCCCACACCTCATTCACTTGCCTCCACTTCTCCATCACTTCATCCTATGTCTCCTACACAAGAAAGCCTACTGTAATGTTCCAAGTTTTTCAATAAAGTATTCGGAACATTAAATTTTCTTTTATTCTAATAAAAGGAATAAAATGGGTGAGGGAGCCCATGTAGCAATCTCATAAACACTCCTAAGGTGAAAAAAGTCACTTAAGTGGCTTAAGTTAGTAGCCCCAAGTGTGAAATGGGCCAAAATCAAGTGAGCTAGACCATGGTTGACCCAATTCAACAACGTACCCTAGAGGGGAAGCTTGCACAAGAAGATTGCGTAGTTGGATGGAGGGAAATTTGAAATGAGAGAAACCCTAATGAGAGTGGGGTCCATGGCAAGGAAGCATGCCTTGCATAAAAGATGAAGGAGAGCCATTGTTGGGGTTTCATCTTTGGAGAAAGAATTTCGAAGTTGAAGCTTCCTTCAACTGAGATAGCTTGTGCTGCTCAGCACAAGAGGGATTCTTGTTTAGGAATGCCCTTATCTTCCATGGGAGGCCATGGAGAGATTGTTCTTCATCTTCCTCACATCTTGGCTTGAGGCCAAAGCAGTCATTTTCAGCTACTACATTATTCTTGTAGCAAGAGAACGTTGGATTTGCTAGTGTTGCAGTGAGGGACCTTCATCATCTCATTTCCAGAGCTTGTTTTGTAGAGGAGGAGCCATCTCTTTCTCTAGGAGATCAGCAAAGGAAACCCCGGAGCTGATATTGCATATTTTGGCATTGGACCATGTGTTTCTTCTCATGCCCAGCGTAGTCTCCTTCCCTTACAGCATTATTTTCAGAGGTGGCTTGCACAAAGGGTTCATTTTGTGCACTAGTGAGTGCAATCTTCAGTAAGGGGATCAGCCCCATTACTTTGGAGATCATTGGAGGAGGTATCATTGTTTATTGTAGCATCTGCTTCCTATGTTGTATTATATTTGAGTTGCAACAGCTACACTGCAACTCCAGCATTTTCTTGTTTTATGCATTTTAGCCAATCCCTTGGAGGATTTTTGTAATAATGTTTTCTGGGGTTGAGATCTTGCTCCCCCATCTCTATTTGAGCACATATTGTTATATCATCTCAGATGTATCAGTTTTCAGTTATTTCCCCCCATTGGCTACGTAGTGACAGAGTAGTTGGGTTATGTAGCAGTGTATTCTCTTGTTTTATGTACATTTCCCCTTGAGGCTGATTTAAGCTCACCTTGAGAGGCATTTTCCTCAAGGAATTTGTATTATATTTTCTGCTACAGATTATGTATTAGATTTTCACTCTTCTTACATTACATGAGGCATTATTTCACTGCTGTTTCATATTGAAGTTTTAATACTACTGAAGGTTCTCTCATTGAGCATTGTTTCGGTATACTTGATGGTGGGAGATCTAAATAACCCCCTTAGGGTTATTTATTTGAGCTTATATTTTGCAGGGAGCTTGTATCAATTATATTCTAAGGCATCCCAGCATTGGATTACCTTATTTTCACATGGGATTCCTTATATAGCGTCCTCATGGACCCTGTTGCAGAAATTCCTTGAAGGGAAATATTAGCTTTTGACAAGATCTATTGGCAGAGTCTGCTAGTGGGCCAAGTAGCCTCTGGATCTCATCCTTCCTTTTGGATGTGACATATCCAGCAAATTTCCCTACAGTCAATCTCTGAAATAGTTCAGTGTTGATTGTTAATACTCCTGGAGATGGAAATTGGAATATCTTAAGATATTCCCAACATTGCAGAAATTTCCCCATTTGTGATATTACACCTACCTTCTCCTAATGCATCAAGTGAAGATATCAATGGTGGTATTAAAAAACAAGTAGGTAGCAGCAACAGTGAAGGACAAACAGATGACAGTGGAAAGAAACAAGATAGTAGGTCAGAGGCAGAGTTTAATGAAAAGAAGAGGATAGCATTACTAAGGAAGAAGTTGATGGCAGTAGCCATGAAGAACAAACAAACAACAGTAAAGAGTAGGCAGATCATGAGGCTTCAAGAAGAATTTCAAGATAAAGGCAGTAATGAATACAATAACACTAATAAGATAGTAAATAATGAGCCAAGAAATAGTCATGACTGTCATCACACAAATCAGTCTCTGAATGACCAAGGAATCTCAAAGTGACAGTGTAGGAAATTGACCAAAAGAGAACCTTAATGAAGGACAGAACCAAAGAGAAGCAAGTGAAGAAGGTGATCATCAGTTTGAAGTCTTACGTGAGCAGCAGGTAAGAGTGGGACAAAGGTTAGAAGTGTGAACACCAATGAAGAGGAAGGTAGTGCCAGAAACAAAGAATTCATTAAAAATCAAGCACTCAAAGAAATAAAAGACCAAGAAAAACTTGGAGACATGACTCAAGATTTTTCATAGGCTTCTCAAAACCCTTGAAGAACCTCTCCACCAAGTTTAAGGAAAATTGAACAAAATTTTGTCTTTTTCAAATGATGACTCAACTATAGGACACTCTTTCAAACCTTAGGAAACTCAGAAAATCCGAAAACACTTTTATATTGGTTTTTATTACTTGTTGGTGGTGGACCACAACACATTTTACCTTCAAAAAAGCTAAAAATTTCCACCTAGTGACTCCACTAGCCTTCAGTAGGCCTATTACTTCATTAGCACTCATTTGACTTCCTAGATTTGTTTCACACCAACCCTAAGAAGTCTTTGAGCCCACTTATATATTGTGAGAATTTAAAAAACCTTAAGAGAGGTCAGCCTTAGGAAAATATCCTAAAAACTTTCAGCCTCTCTGAATTTTGAAAATTGAAATCTGGCTTCACATAGGATCAGTACCAGATCTCATCCGAACCCAAATCCTCCCAACATAGTTGATGAACCAGAAAAGATTTTGTGTAAAACTTCTAGATCTGGAAACTTAACCACTGTTAGGAACATCCATAAAGCAAGCTCTGTACCTGAAAACCTTACAGCTTTGCAAGATCCCCAGTTTGACTTGCACCGTACCAGGAACCTCTTCAGAAATAGGTCTCAAACTGGCATTGACCAAACTGACCTTGAACCCTTAGATTTGTAGTAGAGCTATAGAAAAGAAGCCTGTCCTTCCACTCCACCTGACTCTCAGCTTCTCCATCACTTCAACTCTTTCCATACCAAATCTGCTCAAAATTAGTTTGTTGGTCCGAGTACTTCCACCACACCCATCCATACCATCACTGTGAAAACCACTCCACTTCATCATACACCCCCTCTCACAAACCCACCTCTTGTAAATCCTCCATTAGCTCCCATCATGGCCGCTTCGTATGCACCCTTGGATTTACCTCAGCCTTTAGTGCCTTGGCCAAATGACTATCATTCCAAGATCCCTCATTTCACCGGAGTTGAATCCATCACTTCCCAGCAGCATGTAGATAGGATCAATGATGCTTTTGGTTACATGGAAATAGAGGAAGAAACTATTAAAATGAGAATATTTGCACAAAGCTTAGGAGGAGAGGTCAAAAAATAGTTCAAAGCATTAACTCCTAACTCAATAAATGATCTCCCATCCCTCTACCAGACTTTTATAAACAAGTGGGAAATCAAGAAAAACCCCCTTCAAATCCTGTCTGAATATAAAAACCTTAAAAGGAATGTAGGGGAAAGTGTGCAAGCCTATTGTACCAGGTTTAATAGTGTGTACAATTCCCTCCTACCTCACATGAAACCTCCATAAGGCCTAGCACTAGTGAAATTCCCTGAAGGTTTTAACCCTAACATGACTTTCCAATTAAGAGAAAGAGACTCCAAAACCTTAGAAGAAATGTAAAATGCGGTTATTAGTACAGAGGTAAACTTAATTGAAAAAAAGCTAGGTTAAAATTAGAAAGGAGAGTAACCTACAAGGATGAAACCATGCCCTCAACCTCTTCTTCTGATACCAAAATGGACAGCCTAATGAGAACTATAGAGAGAATGATAGAAAGGATAAATTTAAATGAAAGGACACCTCCTAGGGAAAACCAGGCTAATACCCAGAACATAAATAGACCCCAGAACTTCAGAAGAGACACTCCTGAAAACAAGCCAAGGGAAAGTGATCAACAAATCAGACCTCCCTTTCAACAAAATTGTGTAGATGAAGATGAAGGAGAGATTATAGAACCTAAAGAAAGCCATATAAATCTAATAGGTTCTGATAATGAAGAGGATGTTTTTCTCATTGAAGAAGAACAAGGTTTCTTCTCTTCAGATCAAACTGACACAAACTATGAAGAATCTGAAGACTACCACTTGGGGTTTGAAAATTCCATCATGGAAATCCATAAGCAGTATGATCTTAGGAGAAAAAAACACCTATATTCTACCAAGAAATACCAAATAGATACTGTTGTATGGAAAGTACCTGAAAACACCCCTAATAAAACAACAGAAAATGTCAACATCATGGCTAAGAAAGCTGAAACAAACAAAGGAAAAATCAGCCAACCAAGCAAATACCTTAGCTGTCCTATTACCTCCACCAGTTTCCCTGAGAAGACCATTTTATCTAAACCCCCAAATCAGGATCAACATATTAAAAATGTGGAAAATTTCATGGCTGATAAAGCTGACCTAAATATATCCAAAATGCAAGTACCTTTTAGCCTTGAGGGAGAGATTGCCAAAATCAAGATAAATATGCCCCTCATTGAGCTAGTAACTCAACCAATGTATAGATCTTAGATTCTGAAGGTACTAAACATAGGAAATGATTCTGACACTTTATGCTTGGCTGATGACACACCTGAGTTGTTATTTCACCCAAAATAGAAGGAAAATATCAAGAAGGAGCCATTCCCCCTTTCTATATCAGCCTAAACATACATGAAAAAATCTTACATAATGCCATGCTGGATTCTGGTGCTTCTCAAAATCTCATGCCCAAGGTTGTGATGGAGAGATTAGGCCCGGAAATAGCTAAACCTTACAAGGACCTGTACTCCTTCAATTCAATTAGGGCCAAATGCTTAGCCCTGATCAAGGATCTTTGTGTCAACCTGGCACAAGTGCCTGCTAAAAATTTAGTAATGGATGTAGTAGTGGCCGATATTCCTACCAAGTATGGTATGCTTTTATCCAGATCCCGGGGAGCCAAGCTTTAGAGGAACCTTCAACTAGATATGACCTATGCTACCATTCTTGTGTTTAACCAAACCAAGAGATTATACCGAGAGTCACATATGAAATATATGGTTAGTAGTCAAGATAGACCAAAAAATACACCTCTTTATTCTATTCATTCAGATCTTGATTCTTTCATCTTATGCAATGAGGAAAACTTTGATGAACAAGTGTATGAAATTGAAACACATCAAACCACACTACAACAGTCGAACCAGTCTCCACATAAAGAACTCAGCAGTCAAAACTTTGGCAGCCCTGAACAAACACATAATGACAGAACCAAACTTGACTTCCTACAAAATAAAAATGAAACCTCGAGACCAATAATCAGTTTGAAATATGAATCAGGTTGCTCAAAGGGAGGTCAAAACTCAGAAACACAAATATTTCCCTTTACCAACCCCAAAGCACTAAAATGCCCTCATAGAACAATGAGCTTGGGAAATCTGAGTCAAGGGAGTCTTAGGTTTTTGCCATATCTAGACAACTCATTATCAGAAAGTCTTGTCCCTATAGAAAAGTTGTTGACTCTCACTGATGTTGCCATCCATCCTAGAGGTATGCCTGGTGAAACTGATATAGAGGGATACAATATAGGAAGCCTAAGAAGGCCCAAACTGATTAAGTTATCCAGGGCATTGCCATTACATACAAAACTGAAATACTTAAGGTGGTGCAAAAAGTTTCAATATGGTCTTGTATATAGGAGTAAAAGCTCAAAACCTGATGATATAAACATTGTCCAAAAGAGGCCTTTTCCCAAGAAGAAATATGAAAATTTTGGGTAGATCTTAGCACTAACCAAGAAAGCCAAAGGAGGCAGACTGTGTATAGACTTTAGACACTTAGGAAATGCCTCCATGGAATCCAAGTACCCTTTCCCTAAGATAAGTCATCCTATGCCAAGAATAAAATTTCTAACAAAGTGACATTGATTGGCAGTGTTTCAGGTTTTCATGAGTTGATACCACTTCAAATCAATCAGCACAAAGACATTTTTAAAGTTCCCTGGAATGACTACATACTTGACCAATTTTTTTCTGGAATGAGGGATACTGAAGACACCTTCAAAGAGGCCATGTCACCTGTTACCAACTTCTCCACTATGAGATACATTGATGATATTGTCATTTGTTTGAGAGTTGATCAAGAATGCCTTCTTCACGTAAACAATTTCTTTCGCAGAAACTAGATTTGGGAACAAAAATCCAAGAAGGTATATAAAGGAGAACTTAGCCTGTTTGAAATTTTTTGGCCAGAATTTTGTATTGTGCCCGCAAGAATAGATAGTCATTTTTCTTATCTACAAGAGCTAAATGATAAAGGGTTGGTAGATGAGCCTGGAGATGACATGGTAATCAAATACCATGGCCATTTAGAGTCTTAGTTTGATTTTCTCATTCATTGTACATACCACTATTTGATGAAAATATATAAAGAGAAAAATAAAAAAACAGAAAGAAAAATTGAAAAGAGAGCAGATTTGAAAAGAGTTAAAGCCCCATACCCAAAAAATAGAATTTCTGAAAGTGTGTAAGCCCAAATACCACTACTAGTGCATAAATAAGTCTTGTTTCAGTCATCTAGCCAAATCATGGCTGAAACATGTTTTAAATTTATTGTTGATAAGTTAGTGAAAGATAGATTGGTCAAATTATTCAAGCTTGAATTATCAAAAAGATAGATTAGGGAGAAAGATACTGGTTCCACATGCTTAAAACAAAACCAAAGAGAAAAATAGGAATGAGTAGCAAACAATGTATCCTAGCCCTGATTTTTCTAGTCTTATTTTGTACAAAAATAACATTTGTGTGCAGCTTGTTTTTATGCCACAAACCCATGGTAAGTCAGACTATCTAAACCTGATTCAACCATGCTTTCAATTTCATATTTTTAAGCTTAGTAAATAAATACTGTCAAACAGTTTAACCTTGAAAATTGAATAAGTATAGGTAGAGAATCAAAGGAGTTCATTAGCATATCTGAGCTCTAGGAAGACATAAGGTAGAAGTAGATAGTTTATTTTTCTTTCAAAAAAAAAATGTCAAGGTTGCTAGTCTAAATGCACCTAAAGAAGAGAAAATGATAGGCAATTAGGTTGGGTAGGTAGAGATGAAGTTGAGCTGACCATGTCTTTCAGATCTTTGAGATCATAGCCTCAAGCAAGCTTCAACAAGTAAAGAGAGGTAAAAAATCTACCCAATGGATGAGGCACTGGTCTCCATAAAGCCAGAGATCTGAAGTTCTGGACACCTCCTGAAAAGGAGCTTCCCTCCCCAAATGGAGCCATTGTTATTCATTAGTAATTTTTTCCTTGTTGATGACTAAATACTTTTCACAAGATTTCTAGAAACAAAGTTACTCAACATTGTGAGTTCTAGAAAACTCATTGCGTTCATTATCCTTAGGATAAAATTTTCACTATCTTATCATCCTGTCTAGTCATGCCTAGCCTATCATCCCCAGAAAACCAATCAGGGGCTCATGCCATTCATTATTCACCGTGTCTTGTAACCTTAGCCCAAATCCTTTGTTTTGTTTTGCCTAAAAACCCCCCACTGCTACCTAAGCTCACCAATCAAACAGCTCTATTGTGTCTCCCAAAACACTAATGGTCTCAAAATATCTCTGTGGACTCTTTAGATAAATCAAGTACATTGGATTTTGGATTTTCAAAACATTAGTTTATCATAAATTTGATCTCACACTTGATAAATCCCAAGTTCTAAGTTTCAATCCAAAAGCCAAGTCCCAGAAAGCCTCCACTAGGTCACCTAAGGTTTCATGAGTTGTAGGGTGGATTTGGTATCCTACAAATCTCTGTTTTATATCTGCAAGGAGACTACTTTCAAAGAAGAAATGGACAAGTCATTTTGTCCTAAATTCATCAAAGAGATCATTTAAGAAAGTTTTTGGCCTAAAGCATGAATCTTGCAAGGGGACAGCTTCCCCTTCCTTACATTTCTGCAAGAGAATCAAATGGCCACCAACCTAGCAAAGGGTATGGGAAGAAACATCACAAGAAGACCATCAACAACAAAGGGAAGGCAGTGAGCATATGTTATAAGAGAAATCAGGGTTTGTGACTCATTTGGCCAAACAAGTAAATTAGTACAAGGGTTACAAGGACAGAGGTCACCTAACTCCATCAATATACAATAGGATATTCTTAGAAATAATAAATGAGTTTTGATAAGTTTTTGAGAACTTAGAAGATAACACTATTTACCTTTTTCTAAGCAGCCCTGAAACCTAGGAATTTGGGAAAATTGAAAAAATGGTCAAAAGATGATGATGGAGCCTCCTTCATAACAGTAAATGGCTTCAGATGGTTTCAAACTGCCTTGTAAGGTTTGACAAAGAGGCATTGATTCCACTTCACCAAAGGTACAAAAGGGCAAAGAGTATTGGTACAAAAGTATGAGGTTTCAAAAGGTAAAATCAGAAAACCTAAGGCATCAAAAGAGGCAAACACCAACACCAATACTCCACTACACCAAAAGAAGAAAGATGATGAAGAGTATCAGCAAAAAGGGGCCATGAATATCAGTGTCAAGGACAGAAGATTAAAAGTTACAACCAAAGGTCTTAATGGAGGATCAAAGAAGACGAACGTGAGGGAAGAAATTGCCAATGAAGGAAACTATGACAAGCATAAGTTCATGGTTGATATAATGAGTTGTCTAACTCCAAAAGAGACAGTCATATAAGGCAGAAGCTGTGTAGGCACATGCAAGAACAAAAGTGGCCAACAAAAGCACAAAAATGGTTTAGAAAACTCACCTACCTCACTGGACATACATCATTTGCAAAGTGATCAACAAAACAATCATGTAGCTAGTTTAACGAGTAGTAAGACCTCCAAAATAGTTTCTTTATCAAGGTGTATTCTGCAAGAGATAGGTTGGCCATAAAATGGAATTTCTGCAGGACTGTCAAAATATCTACCTACAGGAAAATTGGTGAGGATAAACAGATCAAATGTTTTTCGCAATGATTGCCCACATAAAGACTAAAGATCCATTGATGCTTGATATTAAGATTGTTATATTAGGAGGCTATTCACTATTTTAGAGAGAAAACCCAACAAAATGTTAGTAAAGGGAAATATGTCAAAATATCACAAAAACCTGTTGTTTGCGAAGTGACAAACATCATAAAGAGGTTTCATTTTCCAAAATGGTTTGGAGGCACATGTTTAAACTTATTTGAAGGGTTGGTAAGCACCAGAGAGACATTAAAAGGCTTCCATACCGCTGCAAAAAAGAAGCAAACCATCAGAGAATTTTTAAGGATTTGTGTGCAAATTTGAAAAAATATTCAGGCGCTACACACCTGGCCCTCGGTGCTATGCACTGACAGGGTGGCCGCAGTGTTATTTAACACTGCACTACGCACCTGAGCGGGCACTGCGCACAAGCCCAGAATAGCCCGACTACCCATTTTTTCACTCGAAACTGCGCTCTGACAGGCCCGACAAGCCCATCTCCGACCCAACTTGCCCACTGCATGCCTCAGGCACTGCGCACAGACCTGCCAGCCTGACCCGACCTGACCTGAACGTGCAGTCAGGCAGGCGCTACGCACAGACAACCCTTGGTCCAAATTGCTCAAGAAGGTCCAAAATTCAAGTTTTTTGCCTCCAAATCTCCTGCCATTAGTCAAGCAAGGTTGGTGGATCTTTTCCTTACCTTCCAAGCAGTGTTTTTCATCAACGTAGATGGCATTTAAAGCCTAATGTGACCAAACCCCAATCTCCATGAAAATCAAATATTGACCTCCTAAGGCAGGGTTTGCAAAATTAGGAATTTTGATAGGTGTAAGGGCACTCAGTGCCAGCAAAAACACTTCTAAATATTGAAGCACTCCTTGATTGCTTCATCTTGCCGTCATTTGTTGAAATTTTTCCTACACCTCATTCACTTGCCTCCACTTCCCCATCACTTCATCCTATGTATCCTACACAAGAAAGCCTACTGTTGGAGTAGGGTCTCCCACATCGAGGAAAACTGGTCCATTTTGGTATTATTTTGATTATATTTAGTCTAGCGTAGGGGTCAAAGGGTGGGTCAAAGCCCCAAGTTATTGTAGAGCGGATAATTAGGCAAAACCAGGGGTCCGCAAACCACGGTTTGTGGACCATGGTAAAGTCTAGGCTAATTGGGTATAAATAGAAGTCTTTTTGAGTCGATAGGTAGAGAATGTTGTTGATAAGAGCTAAGTGCTAAGTAAGTATTGTGGATCTGGGTTGGGGTTTTGGGGGAGGTCTCCTACTAGCTGTGTGCGCGGAGCTCCTGTGTCCGGCTATGTGCGGACCCTGCAAGTTGTGTGCACAGGTGGGAATTGGGTTTATGTAAGAGTTGCAGATGATGTATGAGAAATATTGTTGGTATTTGAATCTGGATCTGTTGATGCATCTATTTCTGTGATAGTTGAATGTTATAATTACTGCTAATAGTGAACTTGCCGATTATACTGATATATCTGGCTTTCTGGGTTATCGCACATGGATGCGGACCTCTGTTATGAATCTGTAATATTGTATTTCTCGCAACTTAACTCTACTCTTTAGATCTGCAAGATTGGTTATCTGTTTTGTCTGCGAAAGAACCCGGTTTACTAGATCTATGTTATTTTACGGTTGTTGCATATCTGTTAAAGCTGCGAACTATATCTACATTCGTAGATCGGTGCGCAGATCGTGGCTTGGCTTACCTTCTCTCTTTCTGGGTGCGGAAACCTGGTTCTAGCACCCTCCCATACTACTTCCGGTGAGACTTTGACCTACACAAGCAGGTCACTGCCGAAAGGGCCAGTAGTATAGGGGTTTTGTTGGTGAACCTTAACATTCGAACCTGGGTCTGGACCCTGAAGGCCAACAAATGGTTCCGTTGCTGTGACCAAGAGCATTTTGAAAGAGCAATCAGGTAACGCCGAAGCACCGGAAGGAAGGATGCGAAGTTAATATGGCTGTGAGTCTGAAGTTACCCACCTTTAAGGGTGCAGGTGATGAAGATCTGGAGAAATTTTGGTTTGTTATTGAATCTGTATGGATCGCTCAAAATATCGGGAGTGATTCAATGAAGCAAGCCTAGCTATCGCTGGCTTTTGAAGGAAGAGCCCTAGATTGGTATATGGTGTACATTGGGCAACACGCAAATGCAACTATTGATGAAATCAAGAAAGCCCTAAAACAGCAGTTCAAGAAGCTTAAGTCCTATTCGTAGATCGTTAATGAGCTGAAAGATATCAAAAAAGGAATGAACGAATCTATGTGGGAATTATATCATCGATTAAAGAAGGTGATCTAAGAAGGCGAATTCAATTATTATGATAAACAACATACAGAATGGTTTATTGCTGCACTCTTGCCTCATCTGTGGACGCCAATGGGTCACCAAACTATTGATACGCAGGAGAGAGCGTTAGAAATAGCCATGAAGCTGTAAGTTGTGCCTAGAGACGAGACTCAGCTGGGCATACAACAGATACAAGGGCAGTTAGAGGCTATGCAAATTGAGATCCAGAACCTGTGCAAGGAACCAGGGCTTAGCCCGCTACAAAAACTAGACCCCAAGAGGCGTAGGGAACCACTGCTATGGTGCAGTGATTTTCAGATTGAAGGATCGCATGATACTGATCACTGTCCCCACCTAGCAGCGTAGGTTACGGAAGTAAAGCAGCAATGGTGTGGATTTTGCAGATCTGTGGGCCATGATGAGAAAAATTATCGAACCTATGACTTGATGAAGGACCGAGAGAAGATATACCAAGTAATATCAGAGTCCACTTCACCTCGATCATCCTTCAGTAGCTGAATTTTCCCTGAACAAAGTGGAAAGAGGGAACAAAAGAGAAGCACGAGTGAAGAACATGGGTGGCTGATCTGTTATAACTGCGGGGAAGCAGGAAATTTTGCTAGAGACTGTGTGCAGCCAATCCAGCTAACCTATAAATATTTTAGAAGGTGAGACCATGTGGTCGAAGAATGTCCAATCCTCATAACCCGTATAAAATAGAAGCAACAGAAGCCTATACAAAATATTCAGAGGGTTGGGACTGAACCTCTACCAGGAGGGGACCATATTAATGTTATAACGTGTAGCGGCATAACCACAGGTGGGAATGTGGAGAAGCTCAAAGCTAAGTCACTTATTCGAAGGGCTCCAGTCAAGCAGGATGAGTTAGATTTGGTTAAATAAAAGGAAGCTTTTGTTAAAGCCCAACAAGAGATTTCCAATAGAAAGATGTTTGTATGTCCCATAGAAACAGAATACTTAGGAGTATTCTTGCAAGCATGCATGAAGCTCCTTCACATCCCACAGGCAGTAGTTACCCTCCAGGCTCTGATTGATAATTGTACGAGTAAGATCTCTTCAATAGTAAAGCTAAAATACATCCACAAATTATATAAACAAGCGAACTGCACTGGACGAGAGATGCGGCTGACCGCACAGATTGGCGACTATGAGATGAACCAAGTCATCCTCAATTTAGGATCGGATGCGAATGTTCTTCCAAGACAAACATGGGTACAGATGGGAAAACCTCAGCTTGAATGGTCGGATATCCAGCTGCATATGGCCAATCAACAGAAGGTAGTCCCCTTGGGAAGGCTATCACAGGTATTCATTGATATTGCAGGAATAAGGGTGCAAGTGGATTTTGAGGTTATCCAGATTGAGGAGGATGCTAACCCCTACTTAGCCCTTCTAGGACTGGGTTGGGCCATCAACATGGGGGGTGTCATTAACTTAAAGAAGCGCAACATCGTATTTGAAGTTAACGAGACATGAGTAGTGATCCCATTAGATCCAGCAGAGGAGGAGAGATACACCGAGTCGATACGAGAAAAAGAAGAATTAGATTGCATCTATAAAATGACCGCCCTGGATCAGGAATGGATCAATCCTAATGACGAAGGTATTTTGTGTTGGAAAAAAGAGAGAGAATGCTTCTCCGACTTTGTTGAGGAGGTAAATCCCCTCTGCGGACAGAGGCGATCCCTACTAGCCCGGCAGGGGTCTAGCAACAAACAAACAATGCTATGACGCAAGCTCCTAGTTACGAAATGAAAGACTTGGGATAAGAGCCTACCTGGATTCCAACGCTAGATATGAAGAAGAAGATGCCCCCGTCCTTCAGCCCTGGCAGATCACAATCCTTCCACGATCTCCGTGGATGAACACCTGCACACAGAAGAAACGAAGAGATACATGCATAGGAACCAGCATACGTAACTAAACATCGGTCAGAAAAGATATTACTCGCATTAACATGATGGAAAAAGGAGTGGAACCATAATCATAGTCATCTATTAAAATGATAAACGAATAGAAATTACAACCAAGTTCTGACGTCGCAGCTTCCTTCGAACGGGTCTCCGGTCATCCACGTCTCGCAAAGCTCGCCAAGGAAAGGGAAACCTCTCCAGAGTCTCGTAACAATGGTCTCCTCGCTTGAATGGGCCTTAAGGGAAAGAAGGGATTCTTTACAGCACAAAGGCACTTGGGAATAGGGAGATGCAAAGCTTCAACACTTCAAGACTTTCAGCCCTTCAGCCCCTTCATCAATGGATGAAGGCTATATTTATAGAGGAGAGGAGGAGGTTGGGATCCCTACAATAGTGGAAGGGAGGCCTTATCCTTTGGGAGGTTTCCCATATGGTTAAAACAAGAGGCCAAAGGAGGAAGGCCGTGGTTATCCAGGCGAAACCACTCCTGATGACTCATCCACGAAGTTGTTGTAATCGAAACTTCGCCTCTTTTTTAAAAAAATTTCCATAAACAGAGTGGCGCGGGTACAACACTGGGACAGAGCACCAATTGGCGCGGGCTCAGTGTTAATTTTCCCCCATTGGCGCGAGTACATAACGGGCTACCAACGCCAATGCAAAAACATGTGTTTTTAGGGGTCTGCTCAGGAAATGATAAACAGGAGAAATGTTGTCCTCATGGAAAGGGATGCAATGAAGGTATTTTCAAGGCTTGACATTGCTCACAGGTCACATAATGGGTCCTCAATTGTGCGGGACGGGGAATGGTAGGGACGGTGACAAATTACTGTGTAACAGATGCCCCCTAAAGCATGAGGCCCGAGAGAGAGAGAGGGGTGAAATGCTTTACGAGAACATGTTCAACTGAAGGCCCGCCGTCGGAAAACCTGCGCAGAAAGATACAACTAATATCTCAAGTACATGATATATATATATGGTATGGACGCAGCCATCCGAAACAGAGTATGCTATAACCCGGATCTAGGGTATGGGCGCAGCCATCCAACTAAGATCAAACAAATAGACTCAGGTATGGTCGCAGCCATCCAATCAGTGAGTCATGTACATAATGATAATAATCCATAATCGCAGCCTGGATTACAACAGACACAATCCAGGGTCTTGCGCTCCATCTCGACCCAAACAAGTACAAGTTCTAGCATGCGAATGTGTGAGCTGATGTCGAACATGCAAGAACATCGTCTGATTACCAGCCAATGATGAAAGCCGTTAACGGACGCGAGAGAAACCACCAATAATGACGATGGTCCTCAAGGTACTACAGGTACAATCTACGGCGTGTGAATAAATGAGCTGACGTCGAACACCCGCAGAATCATCCGATCGGAGGCCAATAATGAAAACCTCTCGTCGAATGCGACGAACCTGCCATTAAGGCATGCAGGCTCCAAGGTACCATCGGGAGTCTCTAGACCAACTTCCTGGATAATGAGTTGAAGTCGACAGGAAGTGACCTTGATCGAAGGTGGGCCATAATGATTCCCACATCATCGACACGAGACAGAGGAACATAATGTTTTGTTGTGAATTAGGACCATATGAGAAATAGAGGAAGGTTGATATTTGCAGAGGCCAACTTCTCTTGAACATACGAACGGCACGACAATGGACTTGGCAGTATTTGACATCAACGGATCAAAGGTCATGGCGACGAGGCAGTGAACAGATGAGAGGTCAAAAGAGATTACCCAAACCCATGGAGGCAAAGCGAAGCAACGAGATGAGATGTCCCCAACCCGAGACGAATGCAGACAAGTGCCATGTTCAAGAGCGACATACTGCCGACACGACAACGATTACGGTTCCATTTTCCCCACCATTTCGGTGAGTACCTCTTTATTTTTACACAAGCTTGAAGAGGATACCATATGCTTGTCATATAAGTTCACCCTTCGGGCGAATCCACCCTAGTGCATTTAACGAGTCCTAGGAAGGAGAAACTCGGAGAATGTCATTTCGACTAGATCCGATGTCATCAGGGTTTAACGAGTCTGACAAAGGAAGAACTCGGCGTCTTTTCATGTTTAGAGAGTTTGAAAAGACAGCGGAAAAGAAAACTCCACGGGTCCCTTTTCGTAAATAGTTCCCCAGATCCGAAAAGGTAGAAAACAATATCCGGGAAAACCTCCTAGTCGCGATAGGCTAGGGTATTCCTTTTTCGTAATCAATCCATCCCGGCCCGAAAAAGGGTTAAACTTATACCGGGTGAATGTCGATTCGTGTCCATTTTAACGAGATCGAAACGACAAGGGCCTCGGCAATCTTTTCATGTTTAGAGAGTCAGAAAAGAGCTGAAAGATGACTCCTCCTGGAGGAACGAGTGGTATAAAGGGTAGCGACTGGTTCCGGTAATGGTGGAACTACTCTGAAAAAATAAAGGTCGAGAGGCTGGCTAACAAGACCACTCATCGCAGCGATTCCTCAGGAACGTGTAAAACGACCAAGTGAAGGCATATGATCGGCCAAGCAGATAATGACGATGGAGTGAGAAAACCAAGGTTCATCTGGCAAAAACAGGCTGATAAGATGACAATCACAAGACATAAAATGGGCAAGGTTTCATTTTTACACAAGCTTGAAATCAGGAAACTCTGCTTGAAGTTGGTTTCATTTTTACACAAGCTTGAAACAAAGATAAACTATGCTTGAAACCGGTTTCATTTTTACACAAGCTTGAAACGGAAACAAACTATGCTTGAAAAAGTGAGCATGCCCCCCAGCATGGTGACTCAATTCGAGGTACATGCCCCCCAAGCTTCAGTCCATATGAGAGTCAGATGGAGTGAAGGTTCAAGTTATGAGATCAAAGAAAGACTCGACTGGGATTTTACGAGATCTAAACAAAGACTCGAATTGAACGGGAACGTGTTTCATTATTTTAACGAGGTTGACACATTAAAAGAACTATCCTCAAACACCTTGTTTCATGGTTTAGGGAGCTTGACACAAGACCAGGAACTGTGCTCCGACAAACCTTGTTTCATTTTTTAAGGAGCTTCACACAAGACAAGGAACTATGCTCCGACGACCTTGTTTCATTTTTTAAGGAGCTTGACATAAGACAAGGAACTCTGCTCCGGACACCTTGTTTCATTTTTTAAGGAGCTTGACACAGGGAAATGAACTATGCTCCGACCGACTTACATCAAAATGAACAAGAAGGCGGTGCTTCCAAGAGTTCCACTCCTGATGGAAGGGAAATATCCTGGAATTCAGGACCCAATGCTCCCAGTACATTATGCACAACGGCATCATCACTGAGCACAGGCATGGGGTAAGTGGCCACATAGTTGACCTGCGGTGGGGCAGATACAACAGGTGGATAAAAACCAGGAGGGGGTGATGGCGGACCAGTTGCCACATTAGGACCAAAGAAGGACAGCTGATCAATGGTCACGATCCTTCCTTCATGTGGAAAACAGGCCACACGAAAGAGGGAGGAGACGAGCGCTCCCATGGCATAAGTGTAATCTCGCCCCAGGAGCAGATTGAAATCCAAGGGGCCTGGAACAACCATCACGTCCATATGGACGGTTTTGCCTCCCAAGGTAACAGGTAACCTTGGAAGGATCCCCAACGGTTGACTCATTCTTCTATTGAATGTCAACAGATTCTGCGTAACAGGCGCAAGCGGTGGCGAACCGAAAGCTTGCCAGGTAGTTGAAGACAGAATACTAACAGACGCACCTTCGTCTATAATGGTGCTGGGTACAACCAGACCAAGAGCCTGCACTGTGATCTCGAAAGGCACATAAGACGGAAGGCGAAATCCTGCAAATCGGTTCCAATCAAAGGAAGCGACCAAACTACTCGGAGGGGCTACCATCGAAATGTGAAGGTCTTCCCCTGATGTTACAGAAGCAGAAGCCTCCTCCACGACCTCCATCTCGAAGGTGGGAGGAAAATCCTCCGTAGCCTCCATCTTGGGAGGCGGAGGAGAAACTTCTTGAAGTACAGGGACAGGAGAATCTCTCTCCAAGTCTAAAGAATCTGAAGAAACCAGAAGAACATGAGGGTTATGGGGTCCACTCTCAACAGAAAAGACCTGGTGCACCGTAGATGGGGCCAGTTCAACTGATCCCACGACCAATGGTTGGTCGGGAACGGATTCCTGAATCTGAATTTCTGGGGGAGTGGGATCGACCAAGGATGACTCTTGACCAATCATAGGATCAGCTGGCAGAGGACTCAAAGAAAGCCGATTATAACCAGGTGGAAGGTGTGGTGTAGAACCGGTTGGGTTGTCCAAAACTCTTTTGGCTTCATCCATATAAGGACAAAGGTGAATGGCATGGTGCCCTTCACACAACTTACAGGGATTGGTGATCTTACCCTGCTTCTTAGAGTTCTTATCAACAGCAGCTGAAGACGTGCCCCCAACTTGACTCCCGGAAGCCAAAGGCAATGGTGGGTGGCCGTTGGACCATACTTCGAGCACCTTGGGAATGCTAGGGCAGTCTCGAAGAAGATGGTCTCCCGTGCACAACAGGCAAGGGAACTTGACTTTTCGTGGAGGGTTGGAAGGTTTATCAAGAGGAGATATCTCGGAGGCAGTAGCTGTACATTTAGCCTCTCGCTTATCAGACTTCTTCTTCTTTGTCTTCTTCTTCTTCTTCTTAGCCACCTGGTTACTTGAATCCAGACTTTCACCAGGCGAAGTAGCAGAGGAGGACGCAGAAACAGGCGAAGAAGGGGAGAGGTCCACCTTGGAATCAATATGAGGTTGTTCAGGTGGAGGAACTGATTGAACAGTAGTGGAGACATTCGGGACAACAGAGGTTGAGAACAGCCAAACAGGCAACCCAACAGTTAACCCAGGAAGGGACAACGTCGCCATGTAAGGAGCACCAACATTTCCAAAAGGAGGAAAATGACCAGGATTCCCTTCTGAGGGGATTCCTTGGTTGGTAAACTCTGAAAAGGTTGCCATCAAAATCAAAACCACACACGGGTTGAAAAAGAGTTAAGACACACGATGAAACAGTCACAAGCAACGTCTAAACGGGTGTGTAATCGTGGGAGATTGATTTTACCACATTGGAAAATAAACAAATTCTACCGTTTCATGTTTTAAGAGTCGAGAAACGATAAAAAGATGACTCTATCTCTTTCAGAGTTGATACAAGCGTGAAAGGACAAGCGCTTGACGGTCTTTTCAAGTTTAAGGAGTCAGAAAAGACCAAATGACTGCTCAGGAAAAACTAGGCACAAAGGGTGTACCAAATATCCGTGAACTGCAATATACACCTTGGTTTCAAAAAATGAAACAGAAATCGACCAAGGACTTTCCGTACGTGCAGGTAGTCTCCCCGAATGCTGTGTTCGGTGTATCACGGGTATAGGGTGGCAGACTCGGCTTCCTGTGGATAAAGGATTGAAAACCTATGGGGGTCTCCCTTTATATACGCGACGGTACGGGGAGCGCAAGTCCGTACTAGCGCTGTCTAAAGCCAACAGGCGAACGACAGCTGCTAGGTTTAACGACGCTGGAACACGTCTCTAGCCTAGACCTTCTAAATGTGTTTCGTTAAGTTCCAATGTTGCCTTAGGTTAATTGAATGAATTTTACAGTTGATCTTCAATTAAGTTTCAATTTCCAGGCCCTATCGTATGTAGTGTCTCAAAAGACTCCTAAATGCAAAACTATATGAGAAAAGAAAACTTTCAATTCGATGAATGCTATCTATTTAAGGGAAGAGCTTCAAACAATGATGCAACAAACAGCAAAACTGAAAACGAAACTTTTCCAAACTAGATGACTTTCACTATCCAAAAGTATTCTAAACATTCAACGAAGCGAATTATGCAATGTAATCTATGCAAAATCCTTTTTTCGAAAACTATGCAATTGTAATCTATGCACAATTTCCTTTTCTTTTCAAATAATACGAATGCACTCAATGCATTTTTCGATGAAATGAGAATCTACTTAATGCATACTTTCAATAAAAGAGAATGCACTCAAAGCGATTTCTAGTTTTCAATCATTAAACAATGTAATATAAGTTCAATGATGGATCTCAAAAAATACTTTTCAATGCAATGTGATCTAATGCATTTTAACAAAAAGAACACTTTGAGACGAAAACTAAATAAACGCAAATCCCCTTAATGAAGGATGAAAGCAAAAGGGGTGCAAATAAACACTAAGAATGCAACCGTTGTTTCAAAATACTTTGTGACAAAATCCCTCAAAAGTTGACAAGACATATGCGGTCAAACACAAAAAGGATTTCCAAAGCAAGAGATCAAAACAAGGCATTCATCCCTTTTACATCAAACAATCATAGAAAGAAGACATCCCAAATAATGAGCAATGTAATCTATGCTCATACAGAGGAAAGACCCGAAGGGAAAGACGCACTGTTGAAGGATTAAGGGAAAAAAACTCAATTTTCATACACCCTGAAAGTGGCCCGACTTGTACATTGACAACTAGCGCCACTTGGCGCGACTTTTACTTGAAAACTAGCGCCAATAGCCAAGTGGCGCGGGTTGCTAACTGACAACAAGCGCCACTGCCTGAAAATGAAAAAACAAAGAATTTCTCCCAACCAAAACCAGACTTCCCACTTCAAGCTGAATCTAAAACAAACCCAGAAGCAAAGTACTGACCAAAATAAACTTCCGAACAAGGATAACCCTCCCACCTACAGGAAATGGCGCGACTGTCTGGCTGTAATCCGCGCTAGACAGGGGATGGCGCGAGTTATAAACTAACAACCTGCGCCAACTGGCGCGACTGTCAGGGCTAAACTCGCGCCAATAAAGCCAACTATGAAAAGGTGAAAATTCGGAAAAGCAGAGGTCAGATCTGATCCTCTGGGGGCTGAACCAAAAGCCAAAACACAAAAAAAAACCCAACCCAGAAGGTTCATCAAGCAAGGAAAAACGATCAAAGCGAAACAATCATAAACGAGACAAGGAAAACCGGACGATCCCCAGCGGAGTCGCCAATTTGTTGAGGAGGTAAATCCCCTCTGCGGACAGAGGCGATCCCTACTAGCCCAGCAGGGGTCTAGCAACAGACAAACAATGCTATGACGCAAGCTCCTAGTTACGAAATGAAAGACTTGGGATAAGAGCCTACCTGGATTCCAACGCTAGATCTGAAGAAGAAGATGCCCCCGTCCTTCAGCCCTGGCAAATCACAATCCTTCCACGATCTCCATGGACGAACACCTGCACACAGAAGAGACGAACAGATACATGCATAGGAACTAGCATACGTAACTAAATATCGGTCAGAAAAGATATTACTCGCATTAACATGATTGCAAAAGGAGTGGAACCATAATCATAGTCATCTATTAAAGTGATAAACGAATAGAAGTTACAACCGAGTTCTGACGTCGCAGCCTCCTTCGAACGGGTCCCGGTTGTCCATGTCTCGCAAAGCTCGCCAAGGGAAAGGGAAACCTCTCCTGAGTCTCGTAACAATGGTCTCCTCGCTTAAATGGGCCTTAAGGGAAAGAAGGGATTCTTTACAACACAAAGGCACTTGGGAATAGGGAGATGCAAAGCTTCAGCACTTCAAGACTATCAGCCCTTCAGCCCCTTCATCAATGGATGAAGGCTATATTTATAGAGGAGAGGATGAGGTTGGGATCCCTACAATAGTGGAAGGGAGGCCTTATCCTTTGGGAGGTTCCCCATATGGTTGAAACAAGAGACCAAAGGAGGAAGGCCGTGGTTATCCAGGCGAAACCACTCCTGATGACTCATCCACGAAGTTGTTGTAATCGAAACTTCGCCTCTTTTTTAAAAAACTTTCCATAAACAGAGTGGCGCGGGTACAACACTGGGACAGAGCGCCAATTGGCGCGGGCTCAGTGTTAATTTTCCCCCATTGGCGCGAGTACATAACGGGCTACCAGCGCCAATGCAAAAACATGTGTTTTTAGGGGTCTGCTCAGGAAATGATAAACAGGAGAAATGTTGTCCTCATGGAAAGGGATGCAATGAAGGTATTTTCAAGGCTTGACATTGCTCACAGGTCACATAAACGACCCTCCAATGGGAGAGATGGGAATTGCAGGGATGGTGACAAATTGCGACGCAACGACGGCGATGATTGTTTCGAGAAAATCACCCTAGAGGTTTGTTGGGTCAAAACCTCCACGGATCAAGACGCCCAAATTTCGGAAAAGGACTCTGTGGCAGGTAACGGATACGAAAAACTAGAAATCGATCGTGACGAGGACTCACCGTGGTCTACGTTCGGTCATAGATCCTACGACGGTTCAAACCCCCGACGGCCTTCCTTCCTCCTTCGCTTTGTAAAACAAGAAAGAACGTGCATGAAGCCTAGTTGTTGCCTGTGAAGTTCGGGAAGTTCAGGAACAAGACGGTTCTTCATTATTATGAATAGCATGTACGGTAGTAAAGAGTGGAGAGATCACCTGAATCCTTCCACGATCTTCGAGCAGACCATCGTCCGAATTTGTCCCACCCTTGCCTCGCTAAGAAACTTTCAAGACTTGTGCACTCGAGATGGCATATAAATGGATGAACATCTCCAGGAAACAAGGGTTTCCTGTATAAATCTGGGAAAGTGCGGGAGGCACGGGGAATCAGACTTGAACTGGGATTCCAACAGAGTATAATGTCTATAAAATTTCTCTCTCCCTTACGCCATGCACATGAGGGGCTTTTATACTCCCTCAAAGTAGTTTCAATTAGTTGGAAACAGTTGGCCACGTGCTGGGGTGGTTGAACTACTAGAGTAACCATCAACCCAGCTCTAAAATAGGGATTTTTTATATATATTTTTTAATGATTTTAATGGCATACGCGAAAAAGTATATATGGACTCGCGTATACACGCGGAAAAGTCTTGGCATACCTGTGTATGGGATTTGAAACACTATTTTTTATGAATTTTTATCCAAGTTTGTGGGAATGGGTGCCCAAAGCCATAAAGACAATCATGAATCACATGAGGGTGAAAAATGATGCTATAACGGATGCCCCCTAATATATGAGGTCAGAAGGGGTACATGATGGCCGAAATGTATTATGCACATAGAAAGAACTTCGCAAGGACAAGAGAGGACTTCACCAGATTTCAGCCTGCCAAAAACCAATGAAAGAAAACAGAGAGTCAACTCATGCTGAGGCGGGCATACCCATGCTCAGTAAAAAATACATCATATGGAAAGTACTAAATAGATCCAACATGTATACAAGTATAGCTGAACTGAAAGTACACAATGAATCATCTGAGCATGGCCCGGAAATACAAGTCTGAATCAATGTCCAAGTATCACATATAGAAAGCTGATCAAGGATGGTGCAACTGGATGTCTGATCATATAAGTAACTGAATCTCCAAGTACCGAATCATAAGAGGTGGAAAAAACGGTACAATCACGCAACTCGGGAGCCAACATATAGGATGCTGCTGTACTGAACTGCAACATATAAGGGTGGACGACATCACTGGCAGAAACTGAATGGACTATCAAAAGTGAACCGAGAAATGCTGATGCAACCCGAGGTCTTCACCGATCACTATGGCACAATTCTACACAATGGGAATAAATGAGCTGAAGTCGACCATGTGAGAAATCGTTGGATTACCGGTCAATGATGTATACCATTAACCAACGCGAGACAACTCACCAATAATGAAAATGAGCGTCAAGGTGCCCCAGTACAATCTAACAAGTGCGAATGAATGAGTTGAAGTTGAACACTTGAGAGAATCTATCAATCAGGAGGCAATGATGAATCCCCACTGTCGATAGCGAAGAGTCTGCCACTGATGACTGCAAACCCTAAGGTACTGACAAAAAGACTCTAGACCTTATTTCTAGAGCAATGAGTCGGAGTCGATGGGAAAAGATCTACTGGAAGGAAGGCATTAAGGCATCCCACATCAGTCCAGCGCGAGTGTAACCCGCAGGCCAAGATTTGGAAGGAATCGAACAAAATAGAGTGACAGAACCAAACCGAACTACGTTTCCGACATGCACAAGATGAAGCTAGCACACGGAAGAAACCTTCTGAACCAACCAATAATGAAAGCTGACACAGAGGCGAGAAATCCACCGATAGGGTCAAATGGAAATCAAGGTACTGCACGAATCCCAAGTGTGATAATGTGTGATGACGTCGAACACAGGGGAAACCACTCAGTCAAAGACCCATGATGATGATCAAATGCTGAGCACAAGGTCACCTATCAATGATGGAAATAGGCCCAGGGTGCGGCTCTAGGTTTTCTCTCAGAGCAATGTGTCGTAGTCTATAAGAGACAAACCCGCCGGCAAGAAGTCAATGAGGACCTTCTCAAACCAGCACGAGCAGAAGACCAAAACATTTGATGTGATAGAACATGATACTGACAAGACCGGGAAGGCCGACTGAATAATGAGTCAAGAGACACCGCAGAATGGCCGACTCAGGTTAAACTTCCCTTGAACAAAAGCACGACTCATGATGACCATGGCAGTAAAAAGTGACACTGTATAAGTCTGTCATGCAGGAGGCAAAACAAACTCTCCGTATGATTGGAAGAGATAACCAACCGGGGGAGAACTGACGAGTGAAACATGGTAAAAGTTGAACCTAGGTCAAAACTAAAACCATCCCAAATGAAGGAAATATATATAAGTATATGTGCTTTGTTCAAGGGCGACAAACTGACTCTGTACTGCCATCAAAACAACGAAGATACATCCCGTTCCCGCTCTTTTTGTTATATTTGATTTTTTGTCTTTTTCATATAATAAGCCTGAAAAAGAATAAAAGAATGCTATGGTACAATGGATAGAACGAGTATCAAAAATCAGATGCACTAGTTCCTAGGATTGGAACAATCCTATGCTCAATGCAAGGTGGCGGAAACTGGTAAGCGATACTTAAAGGAATGTTCCATCCATGGGTAAAAGGGTGTCAAGTCGCGATAGCTAAGTGCATGCAATGGTTAACTTGTACAGATAGACAAGGTCAAAATTTGGCTTAAACATCGAGTCCAAATGAAGCCGGCTAAAGGCCAGGATAAACAAGTAGCCAATATGCAATGCAGTAATACAACTTAACGACACTAGGGAGCCTCTAGGGTAATAGCCAGAAAAATGATAGTGAGGAAGAAGAAGAATGAAGCTTCAACACATAAGTCATGTCGGGACTAAAGAGGACTCCCGAGCCTACATAAAACGCAGCATGGGCAACAAGTGATAGTGAGGAACTAACTAAGAAGCCCATGTAAAGGAAGGCTCTACCATCAAGTCATGATTAAAGAATCGGCGAGTGAAATGGGTGTAATAGTCATGACCTGATGGGATCGACCCTATGGCAAGTGATCAGTATGGAGGCTAGTATGCAAGATGCAGCGGAAAGTGATTTCCCTAACCTATATGCTAGTGAAGATCATATACCTGCCGTGACGAGTCGGTAATCATGGATCAAAAACCGGGAAAAATCTCAAATTCGTCAAAATGTACCTGAAAACATACCAAACTGGGCACTTCCAAGCATCCGGGTTATGCAGCTTAAGATAGATCGAAAAAATAAGCATAACAAATTTTTGCGAAAATTTTCAACTTTTTTGGACATAAATAGACAAATTACCTCATATTTGGTTCATTGTTACATTGCTGATTTGGAAAAAAGTGCTCTGGAGCAAAAAACTTCTTTCGTAAAATCAGGAGCATCCGACCGTCAAATCGCACCGAATTTGTCAGGTAAGCTCATCAATCATCCTTGCTATTCATTTTGTCCGTTCATAAATTAAAATTTAGTAATTTTCACCATAGAAACCCTTGCTAAAAATCACGGGTTTGCGCATACGCGGGTTGGTAACGATAAAGTCGCGTATACACGCGACTGTGCACAAATAAAGTCGCGTATGCGCAGGCCCAAATGAAAAATGCGTAGCTAATGAAGGATTTATTGAATTTTGACAGGATGACCATATCATGGAGAGAGCGTGAACACAGTGCAATTGATCAAGAAGTCCTGCGAGATCGAGCATCGCTAAATATTCTTCGAAATTGCGGTTTGCTCAAGTTTTTCAAAATGCCAAATATGAAGACTAATGTCCGGTTGCTCGAAATGCTTGTGAACTATTGGGAACCGGAAGAGGACTGCTTTATGATAGATCAGATGCCTGTACGCATTGAAGTGGAAGACATATATTTTATCACTGGACTCTCCCGGAGGGGGGAACCAGTAGACTTGCATGGGAAGCCCTTGGGAGGGCTAACCGTGGAAGATTACGTCCACGTGTACTGCGTAGAGGGTTCCAAGAAAGTTGGAACTCAAATTGCAATTAAAGATTTAAGGGATTTGCACATGAAAATCCTCCTTTTCACCATTGGCAGAGTGGCAGGATCTGCCTCCCTACACCAGGCATCCAGGACGCAAATGAGCATAGCAGTGGAATGCTTAACTCATGTATATGATTGGTGCACAGCCCTATTACTGAACATGAAGAAACAATTGACCTCAATCCGCCAAACAAAGACAAAACATTTTGGATACGGTACAATTTTGATGACATTCTTCTTCGAGAAGATACCAGCATTGAGACCCAGAGTGATCTCTACCATCAGCAGCCCGAGAGACCCAAGAATTGCCCGCTGGGCAGACATGATGAAGAGATTAGGGGGAAGTGAAGTTCCCCGGACCACTTGGGATGATGAGTTCTTCCTTTGGTGGGGAGAACAAATCATCGTTGTGGACCTCTATCCCTATGCTGGGATGGACATTCGTGGAAATCCAGATCTTGTCCTTCCACCAGGCGTGGCATGGGGCGCAGTCGGTAAGTTTGCAATTTTTTGACTTATATAATTTTTTGGATTTTTTCAAATATATATGAAAAAATTAAAAACAAACATGTTTTTGATTGGATTCATAATGACTTACAATGTAAACATGGTCATGATACAAATATTGGACCAGTTTGACCGGAGGGTTTCTTGCAACACAAGCGTCGCTGAGGCGAAGTGGATACAGTGGATTCAGACAGGACCCTCCAGGCTATACAAAGGAACTTGGAGGGATTAACCCGCCAAGTACCTATGGCTACAGTGTAAGATCTGCTGGAAGCCATCCAGAGACGGGTGGTAGGAGTGCCCCGAGACTGGGTACGGTTATTCCCCCGAGTTGCAACCGCGATCATGTTCTATAGGAACACGACTTCTGGGCAGGGACCTCAGGAGTAGATAGATATGATGTATCAGATGACTGTATATTTTTTGAGACTGAACATGATCGGGCATAAGCCCAAATTTTGTATGACCTTATGGATCCAAAATTTGTAAAGGTTTTGAACACTCTAATGATATATATACAGCGATGTTTGATGTGATGTGATAAATGTATCAAAATATATGATGTTTTTTATGATTAAATTTTATTGTATGGAATGATTAATATGCCAATCCAGTGCCTGATTAGCTAATGAGTCTGCCAACCAATTGTCAGCTCGAGGAATATGAATGAAAGTTAAAAAATGAAATGATCTTTGTAACAAACGTACCCTCAAGAATAATCGTAGTAAAAATGGATCTCGAACCCGATAAGTATTGTTCAACTGCGACACCACCAGCTGAGAGTCCAAGAAAACTACCAACGAATCAACACCCAAAGATATTGCCTTCGAGAGTAGATAAACAATTGCAGTGTATTCTGCTAGATTATTGGAAGCAGGACCAGTGCAGACCCCTCTTGATACTAACAGCTGACCGGAAGGATAATGAAGCACCCAAGCCACGGAAGCTAAGTTCTGGGTGTGTCTACTAGCACCATCGGCGAAACCAAAATGACTCATGACATCCAACACAACCTGCCAAAGAAGATCAAAAACATCACCAACTCATCAAAGATCGAAAATCAATCAGATATGTACAAAGCAAAAACTACTATATACAAAAGCAACATGCCAGGCCAAAGCCTAGGCATAATACTTCTTCAAATAGAGCCCATTTCGGGGCTCCGGCAACTCGTTTCCTTCGAAATCAACCAAGGTATATGCTCCTTTCTTAAGGACTTTTTTAACGATGAAGGGGCCATACCACATAGATTTAAACTTTCCTGCCCCCAGGGCATATTTTTCTTGGGCATAGACCAAAAAAAGGTCACCTTCCGAAAAAACCCTAGGTTTGACCGCCTTATCGTACTGAACTTTAACTCGGTTTTTATGCGCTTCATTCATCGTGGCAGCATCCCGACGCTGCTCATCGAGATGTTCCAGATGAAGGAGTCGTTCTTCAAGACTAGAAGTGTCAGGAAGAAGTTCAACAGCTAATTTAAGAGAAGGAATCTCGCATTCAATGGGAAATACGGATTCCAACCCGTGCACTAGCTGAAATGGAGTAAAGCCAGTTGCAGTTTTCACTGACGTCCTGTATGCCCAAAGTGCAGGATATAGCATAATATGCCAGTTGGATCTAGCTTTATCGATTGTCCTTTGAAGAATTGTCTTCAAGGATTTATTCACGGCTTCCACTTGCCCATTGGCTTGAGGATAATATGGAGATGAATGCTCTTGCCGGAAACCTAATTTTAGAGCCAACTCAGCCATCATGCTATTCTGAAAATGACTGCCATGATCAGTGACAATCTCTCTAGGAATACCAAAACGAGCGATAACATGGTTGAAAAGAAAAAGAGCTGCAGTCTCACCATCATTCCCAAAAGTAGGCATAGCCTCGACCCACTTCGTAAAGTAGTCTACTGCTACAATAATGTACTTGTGACCTTTAGTTGAAGGCGGGTTACAAGTAGTATAATCAATACCCCACTTTGTAAAGGGACCGACAGTAATGACTGGAAAAAGCGGAGCTGGATGAGCGCGCATTTTTTGAGTATAGACTTGACACGGATGACACTTTTTGACCGACTCCATACAATCTTTGAAAATCGAGGGCCAAAAGTACCCAGCACGCAAGATTTTTTGGGCTGTAGCAAGCCTAGATAAATGACCCCCACAAGCTCCACTGTGGGAATCATTCAGCACAGCCTCAGCTTCTTCGAGAGTTAAGCAGCGTCTCAGGATTGAATCAACCCCTCGACGGTATAAAGCATCACCAATAATCAAATAATTCTTGGCCAAGTGACGTAACTTACGACGCTCATCTTTCGAAAAAGTAGAGGGAAACTTCGCAGTCTGAAGATACACAATGATATCTCCATACCAAGGATCCTGTGAAGAGATAAGAAACAAATGTTCATCCGGAAAGGATTCATCATAGATCATCTCCTCCCCACAGGGAAACTCGGAGATCAATTCTGCGAAAACCAATGATTTCTTGGACTTGGCAGACATAAACTCAAGATCAAATTCCTGCAAAATCACAATCCATCTATTGTATTTGCCCCCAATTACTCGCCTACTGAAGACAAACTGAAATGGATTGGCTGCTGCCAAAACATAAGTTTTTCGTAGAATAATGTAATGTCGGAGTCGCTGCACAGCATGAACTGCTGCTAAAGCTAACTTTTCTATCGGAGTGTACCGGAGTTCAGGTCCTACCAATCCTCGACTAAGATAGTAAATAACATGCTCTGCAAGAGCATCATCTTCCTGAACCAGAACCATACCAATAGTAGATTCTACTGCTGCAAGATACAAAAGGAAATCCCTGCTATAATCAGGTGGACTCAATAAAGGAGTAGAGGTCAATGCTTTTTTCAAAGCATCGAATGAGCGTTGAGCGAAGTCATCCCAAAAAAATGGAACTCCCTTCTTCAACAATCTCATAAATCCCTTGGTAACTTTAGCATAATTTATGATAAATCTCCGAAGAAAATTAGCCTTTCCTTGTAGACTTTGAAGTTGACGAATAGAGGACGGGGGAGGCAACCGAAGTATTGCCTCAACCTTGAAGGGATCTACCCTAATCCCTTCCCTAGACACAATGAATCCCAATAACTGACCGGATGTAACCGCGAAAACGCACTTGTTCGGATTCAACCTAATCTTATAGAAACGACATCATTCAAATATTTGACGGAGGTGAGCAGGATGATCCATCCTCTTTCGAGAATGAGCAGCTAAATCATCCAAATATGCCTCGATAATATTTTTGATGTCGTGGAAGGCATATGACATGGCCCGCTGAAACGTAGCCCCAGCATTTTTAAGACCAAAAGGCATCTTCTTGTAAGCAAAAGTACCCCAGGGACAAATAAAGGTAGTCTTATACTGATCTTCAGGATGGATAGTAATCTGATTATATCCAGAGAAATCATCCATGAAGGAGAAAATCTCATTACTGGCACACTCGTCAATGATCTGATCTATAAATGGTGTGGGGTAATTATCTTTCGGACATGCTTTATTAAGGTCTCTGAAATCAATGCAAACTCGAATCGTTCCTTGTCTTTTATCTACGGGAATAGGGTTTGAAACCCATTCAGTCAAAGGAACAGGGAAAATGAATCTCGCCTTAAGTAGCTTCTCCACCTCAGCTTTGATAGCTGCTGCCTTCCTAGGATTGACCGGACGAAGTTTTTGCCTCACAGGCTTAGCGTTTTCGTAAGTCTTGATCTCATGCTGGACAATAGATGGATCTATACCAGGCATTTCCTCATAAGACCAAGTGAATACATCCCTATACTCTTTAAAGAGCTCGGTGTAAATTTGAACCTCTTCACGGGAACATTCAGCTCCGATGAAGACATTCTCGATAATATTGGGATCCCTGGAAATGTTCACCGGGATAGTAGGAGAAATCACAGCCATGTTCCCTTCAGCATAAACCTGTGTTGGTGCTAAAGGGTTCAGGACTGGGTGAACAGGACCAGGAGACTGAGGACTTGGAAAACTTGTTTCAACTTCGCTCAAATTAGGTAAAAAGTAAGACCGATGATGCAAGTCATCCCACGGTCTATCTATACCAGTCATAGCTTCCAGGATGGCCTCTTCAGATGGAAGAGTGGTATCAAGGCAATCCTGGGCAGAAGAAGAACTAAGAGTCCAAGCCGGAGCCACATCTCCATCCAAATCTTCCGGTGAAAGAGGAGCTGGGATGGATTCTGCAGAGTCAACAATAGATTGATAAGCAATCTTAGCTGCAGACATCGGAAATTCCATTCCACCCACTTGACCTTCCGTTAATGTGGTAGTAGGGGAAGGTAAGGTCCAAGGGTCCGAAAAATAGTGAGTTCTGAAGAACTCTCTTCGAAGAGGAGCCTTGGAGGATGAAATTGCATTTATATGTACCGTAGGAGGAGGAATATCAAAAGTACCCATCAAGGAATAATACATTCCAACCCCTAAATTCTCAACAGGCGCCTTAGTATTATCCAACTTTGGAACAGATGAGTCAGTAGACGCATTCGGGTCTACAGGAGGACAGTCCAATTGATCCACTGTAACGATCCTCCCTTCGTGAGGGAAACATATAATCCGAAATAATGAGGATGCAATGGCATCCATCTCATAAATCCAGTTTCTCCCCAACAGAAGGTTGTAGTCCAAGCTTGCATCTACTACCTCAACCTCTATATTGACAGTTTTTCCCCCAACACAGATGGGAAAAGCTGGGACAATACCATGGGGTCTGTGAGAATGACCATCGAACGCAGTCAGAAGAGTGGTAGATGGAACAGCTTTGGGAGATCCAATTGTCTTCCAACATGTGAGAGACATTACGCATGTGGAAGCACCCTCATCAACAACCGTCCGAAAGATGTTGCACTTCCGGTACGATGATTTAATATGAAAATCCATATGATGGGGGAGTCTCTTCTTAAAATTAGACATATCAAAAGTAATCAGAAGAGAATTTTTCAGATCAATAGCCCCAATGGCAGTGAGCAAAGCACTGCGCTGAGCCGGACAAGACTGGAGTACCTCTAAAGCCGACATAGCACAAGGACTCTGCGCTAGATCTTCCACAATAGAGTAGTTCTGGGCAGCCCTAGCATTTGGATTAATCGTCGATCGCTTAGAAGATGCTTTGGGCATCCGAGGCATAGACTCAACAGTAGGCTTCGTAATGTGAAGCGGCTCAGTAGCATCAGGAGTATCCTTAGCTTTCGAAGACTCTTCTTCACCATAATCACGGGATCTCGTAGCGATATCCGCGTGAGCACTCATCATGAAAATGTTCGATGGAATTTCCCCTTCCTGGGTGCCCCCAGAGGAAGCCCCAGGATTTTGATTCGTGCCAACAACTAATTGTTGCCCTTGGGGAAAAGGGTTTGTTAACACATCCTGGGAACTAGAAGAACCCTGCTGGGCTAACAAGCGCTGCGCATCCTGAATTTTAGGGCAAAGGTGTGTAAGATGGTCTCCAGCACATAGCTTGCATGGAAACTTCACTTTCTTTTTCTCCTTTGGACCCTCACCAACATGCTCGTTGGTTTTATTCGCATTACCCTTCCCATTCTTGCCCTTTTTCTTATTATTTCGTCCTTTCTTCTTCCCTTCAGATTGTTGATTTCCTTTGGGATCAGAAGCTTGGACAACATTTATCGACAAAGATTGGGAAGGCGATGACTCAGCAGGCACAGCCTGACCAGAAGGAGCAGATTGCAAAGACAACTGCTGTAGTTGAGTAAGTAGGCTAGCTGCACCACTATTGATCGAACCGATAAGTCCATCACCATGAGGACCAGGCTTAGTTTTGGATAAATCTAATTTGGAGCGAGGAGCATTGGGCAAATATTTATGGAGGACCCCAGACTGAGAATAGATCAGTTCCAGCTGCTGGGCCCTAAAAATGGCCTGCTCCTCAGAAAATACCCCAGACAGGGATACATCTTTAGAAATGTCTGACTGCAGAGATTTCAGAAACCATTCCAAAAGGAATTCTCCTAGAATATGAGCTTTAATAAGCCTCTTCCTTCTCCTCCATTCCTGAATATGGTCAGAAATGTGGGTTGCGTCATCCTACTTAAAATTAGCTAGGAGTTCAGTCCCAACATCATATCGGACAGGCAACTAGAAATGGTTTAGAAATGTAACAGCCAGTTCTCCAAATGTAGCAAAACTGCCCCCAGTTAGCTCAATATACCATTTGGCAGCGTTTCCAGTTAGGGTGCGTTGAAACAATCTCAACCTAATCGAATCGTCGATCAGGGAGTTAGAAGAACACCATAAATGGAAAGTGGTGATGTGGTCAGCCGGATCCTCTCCATTCTTCCCTTCAAACTTTGGAATGTCTGAAGGTAGTTTGGTCGGGACCGGAGGCCACCCCGGACTATACCGAATCGGATCATTCGTCAATTTCGACAGATCTGGCAAGTTTAACGTTGCCAGAAAAGGTAAACGAGGCGGAGCCTGAGGATTCCATCCTTGATAGGATGAATTCCCAACATTCTGAAAAGAATACCCTGGATTTGATGAGGCACCAGGTTGCCAGAAAGAACTCGTAGAAAAAGGAGAAGAACCTCCTCCCCACGCCGAGTTACCAAAGCCCAGACCAGTTCCCCCCGCTGAAGTATTAAATGAAGAGGAAAGCCCCTGATAGGGGTTCCAGGCATTAGACAGAGGAGAAAAATTCTGATAAGCACTCGACGAAGGGAAAGAAGCATTCCCTTGGTGACCAGCGTAAAATTGATTCCCTGCCCCCGCTGTAGTGAATACAGGGTTCCAACCTGTAAAAGTAGTCGAATTCTGACCTCCAGACCAAGGGTTGAAACTCTGAGTCTGAGAAGTAAACGAAAAGGACCCTAAAGAAGGATTCGAACTAGGAATATGCCCAGTTCCGAAGGGGAACCCTTGAAAAGAAGCTGATCCACTAGCCATGGAAGACATGGGTGTAGATCCAGCTGCAGCAGCGGAAAAGGAAAAAGAAGGAATCCCACTAGTGGGCATTCCAAAACAGAAGGGACCAGATTGAGAAGCATGTGCTTGAGTGAAACCAGAGCCAAACACAGCAGCACTAGAGGCAATCAAAGATATAGCAATAGTGCCCCCTCCTTCAACAGAAGCAGGAGTCTGAATGCCTGCAGCACTCACAGCAGAAGCCGCGTTCCCAGTCGTGGCCATCGAAAGGTATGTATAATAAGGAGGATCTTCCGGTCTCTCTGACTCGGGTCCGATGTATTCAACAACGAATGGATAATCAGGAGGAAGAGGAGATGGAAGTGACTCTGAGGGTTCAGACACTTCCTCTACCTGTACTTCTTCTTCCTGCGGAAATAATACTCGCGAGGTGAGCGGAGCACTCCTCTCGGAACCAACACCAGAATCAGCTATGAAACCTTCATACCCTTGTGGAGGATCTCTCTCCACTGCGTCAGACGCCACAGGGTGGTAACCACCTACTAAATCACTCCTACGCCTTCTTGAAGAAGGCTCTGGACTCTCGGGAGATAACCCCCGGATTCTCCTCGATCGACGAGGCGCTTGATCAGCCACTTTTATAGATTTTAATTAGACTCAAAAAAGTGTAAAGCTAGGCAAGCTAGGAGAAAAGAGCACTCACTAAAAAAATAATCCCTGAGATACAATCAAGCAAACAACCTTCAGGTATTTCCGCTCCGGGTGATTAGGACCGGACACCAAAATACAAGAAAGCGAAATATAGGACCTCCCGAAAGTAGTCTGGGATAATTACGGCCCAGGCCTACTAGCGAAGGTATCAGAAACAGTTACGCTGACCTCCTAACGATAGCCTTTGCCGGCTCAAGCACCCAAGCTTCGCAAGGGCACCCCCCAGAAGTACTGCTGAAAGTGATGCGACGTCTGCCTCAGGTACCACAGGTATTCCCCTCCGCAGTCACCTGTGTGGAACCTAGGAGTGGCGACTATGGGCACCAATCTGTGTCAGAAGCCGGGTGGAACGGTCTTGAGTTCAGATTCAGCTAATCAGAGTGGGGGTATCTCTCTTCTCAGCCTTCACTTCCCCTCGCGCTTGACTCTCTGGAGGAGAGCTTTCCCAGTCCACCTAACGGAGTTGGATTTCGCTCAATTAATCAACTTCTATGTTTTGTTTGAGCATCCTTGGAGAGTTAACTCTCCACTCACCTAATCCAAGGACCTACAACCTAGCTATTTGGTGTATGACACTTAGAAAACTTGCTAGTTGATTTTAAATTATATCGCTTATTTTAATCTGCTGTTATGTTAAGTCAAAGGGATACAGAGATGAAACTTATGGTGTTTTGACGCAGAAAAGAAATTAATAAAAACCAAACTACATGCAAATGAAGTTATTGTCTTTCGATGAAAAGAAACTTCTACACAGGTTCTACGAGATTAAAAATTGTATTTTTCTTTTCAGATAACAAACTCACACTCACAAAAACTATGAAAATGACTAAATGCTTAAGTGCACCTGATGCAAATCACTACAAGCATGCAAATTCTAAGATGCAAAATCTCCTAAAGCAGAGTGAAATTTCCCAAAGATCCTTCAGTTTTATCTCTTTTTGGTTGTCCAGAAAACTAGTTCCCAAAATCAAGAACTCTTAATATGAAGACACCAAAAACGCTTAAAAACAAGAGGAAGAAATCAATGACAACTCCTTTCCAAAATCAAGCCAAAATCCAAAGGCAAGAAACCTCAACAAAGCTTCAAAAGATACAATGAAATGAAAACAAAAATGCAAAAACAAAAGCAAACAACAAAGCAAAATGTTTTTTGAGCTTTTGAGTTTTATAAAAGAAGAGTTCGAAAAGACCAAGCAAAACTATAAAATCCCAAGCCAAACAACACTGAATTTCAAGCAAAAACTTCAAAAATGCTCCAAATCTTATAGGGCTAACTAGTAGCAAGATCAATATGAGCAAAAGAAGACAAGAAAACTCAGCCACTCAGCCTAGAAGAATAGTACAACCTTGCCGCAGACAAAAACTTCAAAGAACCAAGAAAGACTCTTCAAAAGTTGCAACAAGACCTAGCCGACTGAACTCAAGAAAACCAACCAAGAAATGGGCAAAAATCGAAGTGCAAAGCAAGACACAAAGGTAGGAATGAGTAAATGAGCAGGAGCTCTCTGTTCTGATGAAGCAGAACAACCAAGAATCCATAGAAAGAGATCTTGGTACTCGAACCAGAAATGCCAGCACAAGAAACAATACTTTGCCAAAAAGACTAGTTTTCAATCAAACAAGAGAGAGAAAAGACCAAAGACCACTTTCTTCACAATCCAGAGGGTACAAAGACACTGCAGGAACAGGTCTCCATAGACAGAAAGGACTAAAAAGCCAAGAAATCCAAAATTTCAAAATCTACCTAGGTATACGCAACTTTACAGTTTAGCAACAAGCGTGCATACGCGACTGTGCTAAAGGAAACCCGCGTATACGCGACTCCCTTTAACAAAAAATGCGTGTATACGCGACTGTGTGCAGACAAACCCGCGTATATAAAGGTAAAAAATGAAAAACAAAAAGGATCAAGCCTGGATAAGAAACCAGGACTTCAGTCTGACTGAGAAAGAGTAAACTGGACTGGAAATAAAAGTTAAAATTGTTTGAAACCTATCAAACAGCTGAAACCACCCAACAAGGGAATCACAAGAATGCGATCCCCAGCGGAGTCACCAGTTCCTTTTCGGGGAAAATCACCCTAGAGGTTTGTTGGGTCAAAACCTCCACAGAGCAGGGCATGCCATTCAGAAGGACTCACACACAACCGTACTTGAATGCAAAAAACTAGAAATCAACGATAGCAGGACTCACCCGTAGTCCTACGTTCGATGTAGATCCCGCGGGGTTCAAACCCCCAACAACCTTCCTTCCTCCTTCAACCTGCAAAACAAGAAAGAACGTGCATGGAAACCTAGTTGTACAACATATAATTCTCCTAAATGTTAGTGTAATCAATGTGAAACATGATATAAACGATAATAACTGCTTAATAATCAATCTTTCCACATATAAAAATAGATACTAACACGGAAGTTCAGGAACAAGACGGTTCTTCATTATTATGAATAGCATGTACAGTAGTAAAAGTGGAGAGATCACCTAAATCCTTCCACGATCTTCAAGCAGACCGTCGTCCGGATTCGTCCCGCCCTTGCCTCGCTAAGATTCTTCCAAGAGTTGTGCACTCGAGATGGCATATAAATGGATGAACATCTCCAGGAAACAAGGGTCTCCTGATATAAATCTGGGAAAGTGCAGGAGGCACGGGGAATCAGACTTGAACTGGGAATCCAACAGAGTATAATGACTATAAAATTTCTCTCTCCCTTAAGCCATGCACATGAGGGGCTTTTATACTCCCTCAAAGTAGTTTCAGTCAGTTGGAAACAGTTGGCCACGTACTGGGGTGGTTGAACTACTGGAGTAACCATCAACCCAGTCCGAAAATAGGGAATTTATATATATTTTTAATGGTTTTAATGGCATACGCGGAAAAGTACATGTGGACTCGCGTATACACGCGGAAAAGTCTGGGCATACCCGCATATGGGAATTTTAACACTGTTTTTTAGTGAATTTGTTCAAGTCTGTAGGAATGGGTGCCCAAAGCCATAAAAGCAATCATGAATCATATGAAGGTGAAAAATGATGCTATAACAATGATGAACTAGACAATTGGCAGATTAGGTTACACGACATCTCTACGCTACGCTGCATCTCCGCTGAGGTAAGGGAGATACCCTTCTTTGATGGTTCAGAAGGAATTGAGAAGTTTTTGCGGAAATTCAAGGAAGAGGTCCCAAAAGACAGACAACTGTGGGCCCTTACTGTGGCCCTTTGCGCAAACCTAGCAAGATGGTGGGAAACCCACAAGGTGGCGCTTCCAAACTGGGATAGATGTCAGGAAGTGATGATCCTAAGGTTTCAAGCTTCGTCTCGGTTAAAAATATAGAAGTTCTTGGCCCCTGGAAACCCCCGCGCACATTTACAAGCATGGATGGATAATTGGCAAGTTCAGACACCGAAATAATGGGTTCATTCGTTTGTCCATACGCTAGGTCCCATTCCAATAGCTTGGTACTTGGATGCAGAGCTGCACCAACAGACCTCTCTCTGGAAAGACTTGCAGGATGACTTTATCAGGGCCTTCGGGCTAGCAAAAGGATCTGAAGCATTGGATGAAGCCTTACAGGATTTGGATACATATATCTTCAGTAACTCAAACTCTTCCTTGACGATCAGTGAACCAACCTAGGATATGCAGATGCAAGATATTTTCAGTTGCTGCAATATCACAATAGAAGAAGAAGAAGATGATCCGTGCAATGTCTCTATCCCGGAATCTACGGGTGATCGCGCAGTTGTTGGACCTTCGTTACAGATGATAGACGTAACTAAACCACTAAAACTACGAGAAATTAACATTGGAAAGGTAGCTCAGCCCAAGCTAGCAAAGGTTGGAGACTAGTGGGACAATGATACCATCAGCAAGGTGGTGGAGTTATTGACAGAATACCAGGACCTATTCCCCACTAAATTCTCCGAACTCAAGGCAATCATTGGCGACCTAGGAGTTATGCATATTACACTCAAACCCGATGCCCAGCCTATCAAGTAGTGGCCTTATCAATTAAACCCAAAGTACAAATAGAAGGTAAAGGAGGAATTGGATAAAATGCTCTCAGCTGGCATAATCGAACCCGTCGAACAATCAGATTGGATCAGTCCGATGGTTGTTCAAGAAAATAATTGAATGATGCCTGCATACACGATCTTTTTCCGACACCTTTTTCTGATGAGATACTTGACAGCGTAGGAGGTCAAGAGGTATATTCATTCACTGACGGGTTCTCAGGGTACCATCAGATCTGTATTGCTCTAGAAGACCGTAGTAAAACTACTTTTTCTACGGAATGGGGATCACTTATCATAGTTAAACCAGACAAACTGAATGTCAAACCAGATCACTTATCCCGGATTGATACTGGAGAAGAACTGACTAGTTTAGAAGGGGGACTACCAGACGCTCAGTGGTTCACCATCAAAGTTTTTGATGAACATTTCACCGATATCATCCAGTTTCTGACTACCGGTTTGGCGCCCCCAGACTATTCAGTTCAGTAGAAGAAAGAGTTGGTTACCAGAGCAGCTGATTTTACCATCATCGCAGGTCACCTATATAATCTGGGCACAGATGAAGTACTCCGCCGGTACATCCTGGAGCACGAACGACCAGACATTTTGATGGAAGCACACAACGGGGTAGCTGGCGTACACTATGCAGGCAAAGCAACGGCACAGAAGATCTTGCACGCAAGACTATGGTGGCCTACTATACATAAGGACACTCGGGATTATTGTAGAGCTTGTGATATGTGCCAGCGCATAGGACGACCATCCAAATGGGATGAGATTTCGTTACAACCCCAGATGGCCCTTCAGGCCTTCGAAAAATGGGCCATCGAATTCATCGGACTGATTAATCCACCATGGAAGAAAACCGGCGCCCGGTATATTATCACAGCCACCGATTACGTAACCCGATGGGAAGAAGCACAAGCAGTCAAGGACTGCACTACAGAAACAGCTGGGCACTTCATTTTTGAGCAGATTATAACACAGTTCGGATGCCCCAAGGTCCTTATGAGTGACCGAGGCACGCACTTTGTCAATGAAACTATCCGAGCGCTGACAGACGAATTCCAGATTCATCATGCAAAGAGCACTCCTTACCACCCACAGGTGAATGGGGTCGTTGAGGCCTTTAATAAAATATTGGAGCAGGCGTTAACAAAGGTTTGCAACAATGATCACAGTGATTGGGACGTATGTATCCCGTCCGTTCTGTGGGCCTATCGAACTACTTGCAAAAAGTTAACAGGGCAGACACCATTCCGATTGACATACGGTAAAGAATCCATCATGCCGATGGAGTACATTGTCTCCAGTCTACATATTGTAGCCTTCACGAATATGAAAGACCCCAACGTTCTCGAAGAATGCCTAATGCAACTTACCGCCCTAGAGGAAGACCGCTTTGTAGCTCAATTTCATCAGCAAGTCCAGAAAACACGTGATAAAGCTTAGCATGATCACCACATCTGCCAGAAGACGTTCTCGGAAGAGGATCTAGTTTTATTATACGACAGCCATTTTGTAAAGCACCCAGGCAAGTTTCGCCAACATTGGTTGGGTCCCTATTCAGTCAAAGAGATCACGGAAGGAGGAGCAGTCTGGTTGACGACACTGCAGGGTGATATGCTTCCAGGATACTTTAATGGTAGTAGACTCAAACCATATCATAGTAAATGACTACATGGCCAGAGTAGCTGCCTTCTCTCTGTCAGCCTGCAGGACAGCAACGATGTCCAAAGACACAAGGAAGATCTATGGCCACCGTGACTCGAGACGAGTCACAAGATTGTGTTGGGGGACTGTTGGAGCAGGGTCTCCCACATCAAGGAAAACTAGTCCATTTTGATATTATTTTGATTATATTTAGTCTAGCGTAGGGGTCAAAGGGCGGGTCAAAGCCCCAAGTTGTTGTAGAGCAGATAATTAGGCAAAACCAAAGGTTCGCAAACCATGTTTTGTGGACCATGGTAAATTCTAGGCTAATTGGGTATAAATAGAAGTATTTTTGAGTCGATAGGTAGAGAATGTTGTTGATAAGAGCTAAGTGCTAAGTATGTATTGTGGATCTGGGTTGGGGTTTTGGGGGAGGTCTCCTGCTGGCTGTGTTCAGAGCTCCTGTGTCCAGCAGTGTGTGGACCCTGCAAGATGTGTGCACAGGTGGGAATTGGGTTTATGTAAGAGTTGTGGATGATATATGAGAAATATTGTTGGTATTTTAATCTGGATTTGTTGATGCATCTGTTTCTGTGATAGTTGTGTTAGCCAGCTATAAAAATTTTTATATCAAATGCTGGCTAAATCATTTTTGGAGCCTTCAAGAAACAAGTTTCATTGCAAAAAGTGTTACCTCTTGAAGACTCTTGAAGGCCTCATGCCTCTATCCAAAACCTTCACTATTGTGCCCATTTTACACTCTGGAATTCTGCTAATTTCATGAGAAGAAACTACTGCAAAACCACCTTTCTTCCCTTCCCCTCACTTGAAAAACTAACCTTCATTTTGCTCCCCTTTCATTCCTATACACTTCCTCTATTTTCACTTTCCCCTGTTCCCCTTTCATAAAATCCCCTTTACAGAGTTTAAAACTCCTTTTGAACTCTGTCCAAACCCTCAAAACCCTTGGAAAACATTGAAAATTTCATAAAAAGTGCCGTTTTATGTTGCAGACTTAAGCCCCCTTGGGCTAAGTCCTAAACCACTTCCCCATTATATGCCCTGGTGCTGAAACCAGGCGCTAGACTCATCGGGTTCTTATCACATCGGAGTTTTCCTTCGGGAGCATTTTTTAATGTTTTTCCCCCACCTCTGATTGCAATGGCCCAATCGCACAATCCAACGGCCACGCTTCTCCCCACACCCTCCGAAGCAGTAAACCAAATAACGCAGGATTTTATAATATAATTTTTGTATTGTGCAGGTGTTTGAATGATTTTTCGTCATATTAAAGAGTCCAAGGTTTGAACCTGGAGTTTGACGGACCGAAGCGAATAAGAAGCAGGGTGTTAACCCCGGTTTAAACTACGGTCAATCACTATACAAAACCGGAGCAGTTTTGATCGCACCGCCTTTGAGGGGTAAGCTGTATTTCCAATTCATGTGCGACACATGCTAGGAGCTGACACGTGGCTTCAAGCGGTTTGGAGATACCGCCCTCCCCGCGTGTTAAATGTCGACGGTGGGCTCAGCACGATATCAACGTACGCCGTCCGATCTGAGGCTGGCTCATCGAACAGTGATCGCACTCAAAAGGAGCTCGGGGGATAAACTAAGATCGGTGGCCCACAATCAATCACCCAGTGGTCCCCAACGCCTAGTCAGCATACCTGTTAGCACACACGCGGCAGCAACCGATTGGAGCGTGTCTTGTTTGGTTGCTCGCATAGTCAAGAAATCCGGACCCGGGGAGCTTTATATGGTGGATTTCATTCAAATTTCGGGTCACACTTAGCCTGACGTCAGCATGCCCTAAAATGGACTCGGGGAGCTTTATATGGAGGATTTCATAAAAATTTCAGGTCACAAACACCCTGATGTCAGCAAGCTCCTTTTGTGACCCAAAATGGTTATGCAGCTTGGTTTATCGGGATTTTTGAAGTCCGGGGTATATCATTTGATAAAGGGTGTTTAAATGGTTTTTTCCATTATACTAAAAAAGAGGCCGAAGGCTGGGTTTCAATTCTCGCACCTTCGATCCTTTAAAAGGAAGCCATCCGTGGGTGAAATTTTCACGTCTCATCAATGTTTCAAAGGCATTGATGCCTCACGATCCCTGCACAGCACTGTACACCAACAAAACATAGTAAATCAAACACAAACAAAGAGTATCAGTGTTGAAGACAGAATGCACCAGAATGGAATATTGATGACAAATCTGTGGGGATTACGGCTAAGATTGATTATCAAAAGCCTAATCCTCCCAATTAAGACACAGTTAAAAGAAAATCCTAAGTGTTTATCAGACAGAAGGCCTCCACCGCCACATCTGAGGAAAATTGATTCCTCCCAGCTACCACAATGCCACCTGTGCCTCAAAGCATGCAAACAATGGCCGAAGTTATTGATCAAGATCAGATATTTTCCTCAGTGCAGCCAAAGAGTTAATTATGCCCATAAACTTAATGAAAAAATATCAGCAGAGTTACTTTAGCATAACACAGAGCCTCAAAATTCAACAGAGCTTCCATCGAGCTTAATCTTAAATGCAAAAAAATTAATACAGACAGAACATCTGTAAACTTCTTTATCGAGCCCCCAAAGGCCGAGAAGCCATTAAGTCTATATTAATTATCTTTGGAGATCTTTTATCAGATCTCACCTCCCCATTCTTCTATAAATACTGCTGGAGAAGATGAGGAAGGGGTTGGTTGCTGAACTTTGAAATGTAATTGAGCTTGAGACTTCTGATTGTAAATAGTGATTCACTGGCTCTTGGAGCTCTGCTTGTGATAGATAAGTTAGTCTGAGAAGTGTAGATGATTTTTAAACTAAAGCATTGGACTTAAAGCTGTAACTGGTTTGGAGCATCAATACAAGCTGATTTATGGGATCCTGGTCTATGTTGACGGTGATGTTATTTCTTATTGTGAATTGTTATTTTATTTATGTTTTCACTGTGTCCATATTCTCTTATAAAGAACAACATGCATAGAGTTAGGACCTACTGTATATCAGTACCCTTCTCTAACTGAAAATCTTTATCTACATGTTTTCTTCCAATTTTTATTATTTAGGAATGATTTAATTTAGTCTAAGCATAGGAATTCTAGCGTTCCCTCATCGTATTGCCTTAGCTAATTGTTATTCTTGAAATTTATTTTCATTTCATGTTAAGTAGAGATGAACTAAGGAAGATATGGTGTGCCCTGGTCCTAGTTTTATCCCAAAAGACTGTCTGAAAGTTTCCCTTGGAATGTGTCAAAAGCTGGCTAGTTTCAAATTACTTACCAGATCTTAGGCCATTCTGTATTGTCTTAGTGCTTGTCTTGAAAGTAACCAAGTAAAGCAAAGCTAGGAGAGGATTTGTGGTGAGCCCGGCCTGCTAGTTTCTACTCCAACAGTTGCCTTCAAGTTTCCCTCTGTTTTTATATGTTTTCTATGGAAAGTATATCAAAGGCTAGCTAGTTTCGAAGTACTTACCAGATCCTGGATTACTTTTATGTTTCTCTTAAGTTTTTTTCAAAGGCTGGCTAGTTTCAAAGTACTTACCAGATCCTGGGCTGCTCTTTGTTCTTCATTTGTTTAAATTTCCCTCTCTCTTTTTTTCATTTCATTCCATAAATCAAACTTTAAAGAGATCCTTAGACATAGATGACTTGCCCCATGGACCACTCTTGCCCCTTGCTGTTCCAATTAAACCTTATTATGACTCCATAGCCCAATGGACTAAAACCTGCAATTATCTATCTTTTTTGCCAAAGCTTGCTCTGATTGCTTGCAACTTCACACCTTTAAAACTCTTTGCATTTAGAACTTTCCACTCAAGTAATTTTCATGCTCAACCATCCAAAAACAAAACAAAACCCTCAGCCTTCATAACTAGCCTAATATCTTTACACAAAACTTCAAAGACAAATCCATCTTTGCACTTATTGGAGAGACCCATCTCCGGATTCAGGAGGGCTAGATCCTAGAATCCCAAAGTGGTTGAAATAATGTTGTTTCTGTGATTGGACATTGCCAATATTTCTAATTAAATATTCCTAACATTTCTGGCGACTCCACTGGGGAGTTTGAGTTATTATCTTATTGAATACTTTAGATATCTCGGAAATCCCTTGATTTAATGACATTTGTTCTGTTAGCTGGTTGAACCATTAGGCATAACATCTCTGGCCAAAAAACATTGTTTAGTGAGTGAAAAGCAGCATTTTCAAGCACTACCAAGAAATGGTAATCATGATGAAACTCGTTTGAATCAGTGACAAACTAGGTAAACCCTAGGATTCTCATAAGAGTTTGTCTAACCTTGAAAAATCAGCTGGCTTAGCCATAAGAGTAGATTTTCTTTGTCTCATAACCGTAGCTAAGTTTTGAAATAGAGTTAGGAAATTCTTAGAAGCCACACAACTGAAAAATAACTTAGAAAACCCAAAAATATTTCAAATTGGTATCCAATAAACATGGTAGTGGACCATAAAACCTTTTACCTCTGAAAAAGAGCTAAAAAATTCCACTTGGCGACTCTACAATCCTGAACAGACCTTAAGACTCCACTGGGAAGAACCCTTATCATTGTAATATCTTTCAAACTTAGTTAGAGGACTGTAGGATTAAAATTTGTGTAAACAAATTAGTTGACCTTTTAAAGACTGTCATACCTGGTTGAACTTTTCTTGTTTATTTGGGTCTGAAAAACACAGCATAGTGGCTCCTAGAAAGATTCATACTAGAGCCTACCCTGACCCAAACCCACCTGAGATAGTTGATGACCCATAAAGTATCCTTAGGAAGTCTCCTAAGATTAAATTATCAACTATTTTCAAATCACCCTTGAGAGCTAATTTAGTTCCTGAAAAGCTTTCAGCTCTGCAACAATCACAAGTTGACTTAGTAAATCCCTTTAGAACTAGGTCATTTGATGACATAACTCAGCTTGATTCTGAGTCTTCACTTTCATCTCCTGAAACAAGTGAACATCCTGGTAGTAGAGAAACAACACCTCTTGATTTACATTTCCTTCACAATTTAGGTGTCTCTCATCCAAGATCAGCTCAGCAATCTACTGCCAGTCCATCCACTTCTACTCATCCTCCATTCACTGTCCAAACCACTCCACTTCAGCCCACTTTTCCTTTTGTTAATCCACCTTTTGTGAATCCACCCCCACCACATATCATGGCAGCATGGTATGCTCCCTTAGTCCTTCCTGTACCATTATTCAATCTTCCACAGGACTATCAATCCAAAATTCCATTGTATGATGCTAGTAATGCTACAACTGCATCATGACATGTGGATAAGATGAATGACTACTTTGACAGAAATGAAATTGATGATGATTCTGTCAAACTTAGATTATTTGCTCAGAGTCTAGGGGGAGAAGTAAGAAAATGGTTCAAAGGCTTAACACCCCATAGTATCAATGATCTCCAAGCCTTCCATAAAACTTTCTTAAACAAATGGGAAGTAAAGAAGAATCCTCTCCAAGTGCTGTCTGATTACAAGAACCTCCATAGAAACACGGGGGAAAGTGTACAAGCTTATTGCACCATATTTAACAGTGTATATAATGCACTTTCTCCAGATCTAAAACCTCCACAAGGCTCAGCTCTAAACAAGTTTCCTGAAGGGTTTGACCCTAAGATGGCCTATCAGCTGAGAGAGAGAGATCTTGCAACTCTTGAAGAGATGCAAAAAGGTGCTCTTGCTGTGGAAGTCAACTTGATGGAGAAGAGATCAAGAATGAAAAATGAGAAGAAAGTGTCCTTTAGAGAAGAAAATATACATTCTACTTCCAAATCAAAGATGGAGAGAATGATGGAGGAGATGATGAAATAGATGAGCATAATTAAGAGAGCACAAGCAAGTCAAAACCAAACTGCTCCTCAAAATAGAAATCAGAATCAGAATCAGAATTTTAGAAGGAACCAACCTCCAAAAAGACCTAGGGTAGATGATCAACAGATCAGTCCTCCCTTTCATCAAAACTATGTAAGTGAGGTTGAGGAAACAGATGAGATAACAGAGGAAGATGATATCAACATGCTGGGGGTAGATAATGATGACTTTGAGATTCATTATGATAGAAAACAAGGTCTTTATACACCTTATGATGACAAAAGAGATGATGATGAAAGTTATTATCAAGACATGGAAAATGTCATCATAGAATATCAAAGAGAATATGACCTTAGAAGCAAAACCAGTCAACAAACTCCCAGCACCAAAACCTCTGAAAAATCTTCACAAAACAGCACTACAACCAAGCCTAAAGTTGTCAAACAAAAGGACAAAACAGTGGCTGTTAATTCTGATAATGGTAAAGAGAAAGGCACTCAAAACAATGAAAAACATAGTGCGGACATTAGTAGTACTAACGCTTCAGCTAGTACTCCTATTAAAACCATTTTTTCAAATGTAAATAGAACAAATCAGCAAGTTGGTGTTGTTGATAGACTAGCAGCTAGTAAGGCTGAGACAAGTTCTTCAAAGAACCAATTTCCTTTCAGCCTAGAGCAGGAAATTTCAAAGATTAAATTCTCTGTTCCCCTGACAGAGTTAGCTGCCCAGAATGTATATAGGACCCAAATTTTGAAGGCTTTAAACGTAGAGGATAATAATGACACAGTCAATCTTAATGATGACCAGCCAGAGCTCATTTTTGGTCCTAATATTGAAGGTAGATATCAAGAGGGACCTATTCCTCCCTTTTATGTAAGTTTAAATGTTCATGAAAATATTTTGCATAATGCTATGCATGATTCAGGCGCCTCTCATAATTTAATGCCCAAAGCTGTCATGGAGAGCCTAGGCCTTGAAATCACCAGACCTTACAAAGACCTTTACTCCTTTGACTCAAGCAGAGTAAAATGTTTAGGATTAATCAAAGACCTTTGTGTTAACTTAGCTCAAATTCCATCCAAATGTTTAGTCATGGATATTGTTGTGGCTGATGTGCCCCCAAAGTATGGAATGCTATTATCTAGGTCTTGGGGAGCTAAGTTACAAGGAACTATGCAGATGGACATGACCTATGCAACTATCCCTATTTTCAATCAGACTAGAAGACTTTACAGGGAGACTCATATTCAATACACGGTGACTAGCCAAGACAGACCACAAAACTCTCCCCTTTATTCTATAAACACAGACCTGGATTCATTTATCCTTTTCAATGATGAAACTTTCAGTGAACAAGTAATCTTGTCTGATTTAATGACAGATAGAGAGGAGGAAGAAGATAACGTAGGAGTGTCAAAATAGTTTGTTGAACCTGTAAACTCTAGCAAACAAAACACAGGTCTTGAGCTACAAATCATGTGTCCTTTGCTTTTAAACATTGAGATTCAAGAAAGAATTCCTCAACCCAATAGAATATTTGAGGAGTTAAAACAAGTTCAACAGTGTGTTGACCTCCAAGAACAATCCGATAGCACACTTATTGAAGAGCGTAGTGACCCAAATGATAAACTCGAGACTACTCCTCTATGGAGTATGCACTTCGATGGGTCTTGCACTAAGACCAACGTTGGTGCAGGTGTTTGGATATGCAACACTGAGAATAACCACACAGAAAGCCTTTCCTACAAATTAAACTTCCAGTGTTCTAATAACATAGTGGAATATGAATCCCTTCTCTTAGGCTTACGATTGTTGAAAAATTTAGGAGCCAAGAGAATCAATGTGTATGGGGATTCAGAGTTAGTCATTAGGCAAGTCAATGGGGAGTATAACGCAAATCATCCCAAACTTAGGGCCTACCGAAACGATGTCATGGACCTTTTAAAAACTTTCGAGGAGTCCAAACTAATTTTTGTCCCTAGAAAAAGAAATATTGTGGCCCACAATTTAGCCTTTGCAGCTAGAACATGCTTAACGACATATGAAACCAAAGACTGCACAACTCAAATAAAATTCAAACCAGCCATGCCTGATAATGAAAAGTATTGGCAGGTGTTTGATGGAGACAAACAAATGGAAGACTTCATGCAATTCAGAAATGAATTCGAACTAAGTAGTTCGGACTCAAATTATGATATAGACTACAGTGAAGAAAATTTTCTTGGTGAAGAAGAACCGTCTCCTGAACTTGCCAATATAAATCTACTATCTAGCAAACTTGAAAACAAAACAGAGCTTAATGCAGAGTTAGAAACTTTTCACTCTAAAGATCAGAGTTTGCCTAAGGGTCTGGCCCCTTTAGAAGAGTTGTTCAATTTTAACGATGTGGCCAAGAAGCCAAAACTGGAACCTGCAGAGACTGAAGTGGAAGAGTGCAATATAGGCAGCAAACTTAAACTGAAAATGATTAAATTGTCTAAAACTTTACCAGCTCATATTAAACTCAAATACATAGAGTTGTTTAAAAAAAATTCTGATGTTTTTGCGTGGAGTTACGAAGATCTGAAATCCTATAACACTGAAATAATACAGGACAAAATTCCTCTCAAAGAAAACCAAAAACCATTCAAACAGAAACTGCGCAGAAAAAACCCTGTTCAGTTGCCTTTGGTTGAGAAGGAAACCAAGAAAATGTATGAAGCTGATATTATTGTCCCTATTATATATTCTGAGTGGGTGTCTAATCTAGTGTCAATAAGGAAGAAAACTGGAGATATCAGGCTTTGTATAGACTTTAGAGACTTAAACAAAGCTTCATTAAAAGACAACTACCCTTTACCTAAGATGGATCATATTTTACAAAGGGTGGTAGGGTCTAGAAGAATTCCTTTGCTTGATGGCTACTCAGAGTACAATCAGATCTTAGTTCACCCTGATGATCAATTAAAGACAGCCTTTACTACACCATGGGGCACTTTCATGTATGTGAAAATGCCCTTTGGTCTTATGAATGCTGGAGCAACTTTTCAGAGAGCCATGGACATAGCATTCTCAGAAGAACTAGGCTACTTCATCATTATATACCTTGATGATGTCACTGTGTTTTCAAAGATAGATGAAGAGCACTTAGCACATTTAATAAAAGTTTTCAAAAAATGCAGAAAGTTTGGGATATCTTTAAACTCTAAGAAAACACTATTTGGGCTCCAAGAAGGTAAACTTCTTGGGCACATTATTTCAGAAGAGGGTATTAAGATAGATCCCAAAAGGATTGAGGCCATATTGCAAATCTCTCATCCTCGAAACATCAAGGAGTTGCAAGCTTTCATTGGAAAGATTAACTTTTTGAGAAGGTTCATCCCCAACTTGGCTGAGCTCCTTAGAAATATCACAAATATGTTGAAGAAGGATCAAGGGGTAAAATGGACCTTAGAAGCAAAGAATTCCTTTGAGCTGGTGAAATAAGCATTAACCAAAACACCAATTCTAATAAGTCCTGATTTTTCAAAAGATTTTTATATTTTTTCATTTGCATCGGAACATACCATAGTTGTTGTCCTTTTACAGAAAAATCCACAAGGACAAGAGCAGCCTATAGCATTCTTTAGCAAGGCATTGAGGGATGCCCCTCTGAAGTATAACATTATGGAGAAGCAAGCTTTTTCTTTGGTTAAAGCTTTGAAAGACTTCAAAGTATACATCTTGCACTCACACATCATTACCTTTGTCCCAAATTCAATTGTGAAAGACATTCTAACACAGGACCCAGATGGTAAGAGAGGTAAGTGGATTGTTGTTATCCTTGAATATGATTTAGAGATAAAACCCACTAAACTTATCAAAGGCCAAGGTCTAGCTAGATTAATGGCTGAATCAAATTTTGAAGTTCTTGATATAAATATGATTGATGCTTTGGATGACCAAGAAGGATTCTCGACTCCCATTGTTGAAGACCATTTTATGAATTCCTCTTGGTATGCTGATATTATTTATGTTTTTCTTAATTTAAATACACCTCCTGGTTTGACAAAAACAAAGGCAAGGTTCCTAAAGTTAAAAGTTGTAAACTATTGCATTATAGATAGATGTCTTTATTGGAAAAATGCAAGTGGTGTATTGCTTAAATGTTTGCCTGAGTTTGATGCAGAGAAGGTTAAATACCAGTTCCATGAAGGAGAGTGTGGAGGTCATTTGTACTGGAAGACAACAGCCAACAAAATTTTGAGGGTTGGTTTCTATTGGCCTACTCTTTTCCATGATGTGCACAAGATGATCATAGCCTGTCATAAATGTCAACTTTTTGAAGGCAAAAGAAAATTGCTACCCCTACCTCTGCATCCAATCACTGTTGAAGCTACTTTTCAATGGTGGGGACTTGACTTCATAGGAGAAATCCATCTGCCATCTTCTGCCCAGCATAGATGGATTCTCACTACCACAGACTATTTCACTAAGTGGATAGAAGCCATACCTTGTAGGCAGGCCAATGATTCTGTTATTATAAAATTCATGGAGACTAACATTCTCTCCAGATTTGGTTGTCCTACCAAGATCATCATTGATAATGCAGCATCATTTGGATCAAAGAAGATGGTTGAGTTCTGTCACAAATATCAGATAGCATTGGGGCATTCCATGACCTATTACCCTCAAGGTAATGGACTTGCAGTATCCTCAAACAAGAGTTTAGTGAACATAATCAAGAAACTGTTGGAGGACAACAAAAAGTCTTGGCACACAAAGCTAGTTCATGTACTTTGGGCTGACAGATTGACTTTGAAAAAATCTATTGGTATGTCACCTTTCCAACTTGTGTATGGTACTGATGCAATTTTTCCAACCAACCTTGGTGTACCAGTGATGAATTTGATTCAATAATTGAAAACTGAAGATAATGACATGATCAGAAGAATAAAATCAGACCATTCATCTTCAACAAACCAGAGAGGAGGTTTATAACAAAGCATTGCAGAAGCAAGACAGCATTAAAAAGCTTTTTGACAGAAAGAACAAAGGCTAGCAATTTCAATATTGGGGACAAATTTTTGAAGTGGGACTCAAGGAGGGAAGACAAGGGCAAGCATGGAAAATTTGACAACTTATGGCTTGGCCCTTACTCTATCCATTCAAATGCTGGTAATAATGCCTATTTCTTGCAAGAGTTGAATGGAGCGGAATTGTTTGGGGGTCCTGTCAATGGCAGGATGCTTAAGCATTACTTCTCTTGATCCATGTTATGTTCTGAAAGCCTTTTTTATCTTTTTCTCATTATAAATACTCCACCCATCACTGCATTCAAAGTTATAAAAATCAAAAATACAAAAACAAAGAAAGAAAGAAAAGAGGGCAGACTGTGAAAACAAGAAAGATACAGCCCCATACCAAAAAAGAGAAACAAATCTGAAAGTGTGCAAGCTTAAATGCCACTACTGAAAGACACACTTCTAGTTAGTCAAACAGCCTAATATTGACTAATTAGTTTTAAATTTTCTGCTGGTAGGATAGTGAATTCGATTTGCCAAACTGTTTAATCTTGGCTTATCAGTAGATAGATTAGGATAGAAATCAAAGGTTCAAACATGATCAAAATCTGAACCTAAGTTTCCAAAGAGAATGACTCAAATCTGTTTCAAATTCTGAGTCAAAAAAGATGTAAATCTGGTTCCAATTAGCTCAAAATCTGAACCGGTTGACAAAGGAAAGACAACTCAAACAAAAGTCAGAACATAGCTGTAAAAAAGATGAAGGAAATGCTCTAAAAATTCAGATCTTAAGCCTTCCATTTTGATTTAAATTTTCTGTAAAATAATATCTATGTGCAGCCTGTTTTTCATGCCATAGATCACAGCAAGTCAAACAACTTAAACTTGACTTGACTGATTTTAAATTTCTGTTGTAGAATTTAGTGAATAAAATCTGTTGGATAGTTTAACCCCAATAGATAGTAGATTAGGTAGAGAATCATATGGACTCAACTTTTTAATCTAATTCCATGGAGAAATAAGGAGTAGAAATAGATTAGATTTCCTACTTTCAAAAGAATAAAATGTTGTAAAAATTTTTGCCAATCCAAGTGCACTCTAAAGAAGAAAAAATGTTAGATCAGTAGGATTGGGTAGGTAGAAATCTTATTGATGAAAGATCCATTGTTTTTCATGGTTGCTAATATGTTTCAGAGTAAAGAAGATCATTCAAGTAAATAAAGGCAGCCCAATGGATGAGGCACAGATCAGCCTCCCAGAGAATGCAAGTCTGAAGTTCTTGATGCCTTCAAGAAGGCACCATCCCCAAGTGGAGCCACTGTTAGCCAGCTATAAAATTTGTTATATCAAATGATGGCTGAATCATTTTTGGAGCCTTAAAGAAACAAGTTTTATTGTAAAAAGTGTTACCTCTTGAAAACTCTTGAAGGCCTCATGCCTCTGTCCAAAACCTTCACTACTGTGCCCATTTTACACTCTGGAATTCTGCTAATTTCATGAGAAGAAACTGCTACAAAACCACCTTTCTTCCCTTCCCCTCACTTGAAAAAATGACCTTCATTTTGCTCCCCTTTCATTCCTATACACTTCCTCTATTTTCACTTTCCCCTGTTCCCCTTTCATAAAATCCCCTTTATAGAGTTTAAAACTCCTTTTGAACTCTGTCCAAACCCTCAAAACCCTTGGAAAACATTGAAATTTTCATAAAAAATATCGTTTTATGTTGCAGACTTAAGCCCCCTTGGGCTAAGTCCTAAACCACTTCCCCATTATATGCCCTGGTGTTGAAACCAAGCGCTAGACCCATCGGGTGCTTATCGCATCAGAGTTTTCCTTCGAGAGCATTTTTTAATGTTTTTCCGCCACCTCCGATTGCAATGGCCCAATTGCGCAATCCAACGGCCACACTCCTCCCCACACCCTCTGAAGCAGTAAACCAAATAACGCAGGATTTTATAATATAATTTTTGTATTGTGTAGGTGTTTGAATGATTTTCCGTCATATTAAAGAGTTTGAGGTTTGAACCTGGAGTTTGAATGACCAAAGCGAATAAGAAGCAAGGTGTTAACCCCGGTTTAAACTACGGTCAATCACTATACAAAACCGGAGCAGTTTTGATCACATCTCCTTTGTGGGGTAAGCTGTATTTCCAATTCAAGCGTAACACATGCTAGGAGCTGACACGTGGCTTCAAGCAGTTTGGAGATACCGCCCTCCCCAGGCGTTAAATGTCGATGGTGGGCTCAGCGTGATATCGACGTACACGTCCAATCTGAGGCTGGCTCATCAGACGGTGATCGCACTCAAAAGGAGCTCGGGGGATAAACTAAGATCGGTGGCCCACAATCAATCGCCCGATGGTCACCAACGCCTAGTCAGCATACCCGTTAGCACACACGCGGCAGCAACCGATTGGAGCGCGTCTTGTTTGGTTGCTCGCATATTCAAGAAATCCGGACCCGGGGAGCTTTATATGGCGGATTTCATAAAAATTTCGGGTCACACTTAGCCTGATGTCAGCATGCCCTAAAACAGACCCAGGGAGCTTTATATGGTGAATTTCATAAAAATTTCGAGTCACAAACACCCTGACGTCAGCAAGCTCCTTTTGTGACCCGAAATGGTTATGCAGCTTGGTTTATCGGGATTTTTGAAGTCCGGGGTATATCATTTGATAAAGGGTGTTTAAATGGTTTTTTCCATTATAATAAAAAAGAGGCCGAAGGATGGGTTTCAATTCTCACGCTTTCGATCCTTTAAAAGGAAGCCATCCGTGGGTGAAATTTTCACATCTCATCAATGTTTCAAAGGCATTGATGCCTCACGATCCCTGCACAGCACTGTACACCAAAAAAACATCGTAAATCAAACACAAACAAAGAGTATTAGTGTCGAAGACAGAATGCACTAGAATGGAATATTGAAGATAGATCTATGGGGATTACGGCTAAGATTGATTATCAAAAGCCTAATCCTCCCAATTAAGACATAGTTAAAAGAAAATCCTAAGTGTTTATCAGAAAGAAGGCCTCCACCGCCACATCTGAGGAAAATTGATTCCTCCCAGCTACCACAGTGCCACCTGTGCCTCAAAGCATGCAAACAATGGCCGAAGTTATTGATCAAGATCAGATATTTGCCTCAGCGCAGCCAGAGAGTTAATTATGCCCATAAACTTAATGACAAAATATCAGCAGAGTTACTTTAGCATAACACAGAGCCTCAAAAGTCAACAGAGATCCCATCGAGCTTAATCTTAAATGTAAAACAATTAATACAGACAGAACATCTGTAAACTTTTTTATCGAGCCCCCCAAAGGCCGAGAAGCCATTAAGTCTGTATTAATTATCTTTGGAGATCTTTTATCAAATCTCACCTCCCCATTCTTATATAAATACAATTGGAGAAGATGAGGAAGGGGTTGGTTGTTGAACTTTGAAATGTAATTGAGCTTGAGACTTCTGATTGTAAATAGTGATTCACTGGCTCTTGGAGCTCTGCTTTTGATAGATAAGTTAGTCTGGGAAGTGTAGATGATTGCTAAACTAAAGCATTGGACTTAAAGCTGTAACTGGTTTGAAGCATCAATACGAGCTGATTTATGGGATCCTGGTCTATGTCGACGGTGATGTTATTTCTTATTGTGAATTGTTATTTTATTTCTGTTTTCACTGTTTTCATCTTCTCTTATAAAGAACAGCATGCATAGAGTTAGGACCTACTGTATATCAGTACCCTTCTTTGACTGAAAATCTTTATCTACATGTTTTCTTCCAATTTGTATTATTTAGGAATGATTTAATTCAGTCTAAGCATATGAATGATGGCATTCCCTCGTCGTATTGCCTTAGCTAATTGTTATTCTTGAAAGTTATTTTCATTTCATGTTAAGTAGAGATGAACTAAGGAAGATATGGTGTGCCCTGGTCCTAGTTTTATCCCAAAAGACTGTCTGAAAGTTTCCCTTGGAATGTGTCAAAAGCTGGCTAGTTTCAAAGTACTTACCAGATCTTAGACCATTTTTTGTTGTCTTAGTTCTTGTCTTGAAAGTAACCAAGTAAAGCAGAGCTAGGAGAGGATTTGTGGTGAGCCCGGCCCACTAGTTTCTACTCCAACAGTTGCCTTCAAGTTTCCCTCTGTTTTTATATGTTTTCTATGGAAAGTATATCAAAGGCTGGCTAGTTTCAAAGTACTTACCAAATCCTGGATTTCTTTTATGTTTCTCTTAAGTGTTTTTCAAAGGTTGGCTAGTTTCAAAGTACTTACCAAATCCTGGGCTGCTCTTTGTTCTTCATCTGTTTAAATTCCCCATTTTTTTTTGTTTCATTTCATTCCATAAATCAAACTTTAAAGAGATCCTTAGACATAGATGACTTGCCCCATGGACCACTCTTGCCCCTTGCTGTTTCAATTAAACCCTATTATGACTCCATAGCCCAATGGACTAAAACCTGCAATTATCTATCTTTTTGGCCAAAGCTTGCTCTGATTGCTTGCAACTTCACACCTTTGAAACTATTTTCATTTAGAACTTTCCACTCAAGTAATTTTCATGCTCAACCACCCAAAAACAAAACAAAACCCTCGGCCTTCATAAATAGCCTAATATCTTTACACAAAACTTCAAAGACAAATCCATCTTTGCACTTATTGGAGAGATCCCTCTCCGGATTCAGGAGGGCTAGATCCTAGAATCCAAAAGTGGTTGAAATAATGTTGTTTCTGTGATTGGACTTTTCCAATCTTGCTAATTACATATTCCTAACAAGTTGAATGTTATAATTTCTACTAATAGTGAACTTGTTGATTATATTGATATATCTGGCTTTCTAGGTTATCGCACATGGATGCGGACCTATGTTATGAATCTGTAATACTATATTGCTCGCAACTTAACTCTTCTCTTTAGATCTGCAAGATTGGCTATCTGTTTTGTCTGCAAAAGAACCTAGTTTACTAGATCTGTGTTATTTTGCAGTTGTTGCATATCTGTGTAAGTTGCGAACTAGATCTACATTCGTAGATCGATGCACAGATCGTGGCTTGGCTTACCTGCTCTCTTTCTGGGTGCGGAAACCTGGTTCTAGCACCCTCCCATACTGCTTTGGGTGAGACTTTGACCTACGCAAGCAGGTCACTGCCGAAAGGGCCAATAGTATAGGGGTTTTGTTGGCAAACCTTAACGTTCGAACCTGGGTCTGGACCCCGAAGGCCAACACCTACCTTCTCCTAATGCATCAAGTGAAGATAGCGATGGTGGTAGTAAAAAACAAGCAGGTGGCAGCAACAGTGAAGGACAAACATATTACAGTGGAAAGAAACAAGACAGTAGGTCAGAGGCAAAGTTTAATGAAAAGAAGGGGACAACAATACTAAGGAAGAAGTTGATGGTAGTAGCCATGAAGAACAAACAAACAGCAGTAAAGAGCATGCAAATCATGAGGCTGCAAGCAGAATTTCAAGATAAAGGAAATAATGAAGACAATACCACTAATAAGACAGTAAATAATGAGCCAAGAAATAGTCATGACAATCATGACAGCTGTCATGACTGTCATCACACAAATCAGTCTCTGAATGACCAAGGAATCTCAAAGTGACAATGCAGGAAATTGAACAAAAGAAAACCTTAATGAAGGATAGAGCCAAAGAGAAGCAAGTGAAGAACGTGATGATTAGTTTAAAGTCTTAAGTGAGTAGCAGGCAAGAGTGGGACAAAAGTTAGAAGTGTGAACACCAATGAAGAGGATGGCAATGCCAGAAACAAATAATTCATTAAAAATCAAGCACTGAAACAAAGAAAAGACCAAGAAAAAATTGGAGACATGACTCAAGATTTTTCATAGGCTTCTCAAAACCCTTGAATAACCTCTCCACCAAGTTTAAGGAAAATTGAACAAAATTTTGTCTTTTTCAAATTTTGACCCCTCAGAGCGCAGCACCCTAGGCTCTACGCATAAAATTGGTGCATCCTCAGCTCTCAAAGTTTACATTTTTAGATTTCTCACATCACCAACAGTCTACTCACCAATTTTCAGATCATTTGGAGCATTTTTTTCTCCCCAAAAGGTCAAAAAATCAACATTTTGACCTTTCTGCCTCCTTTCCAGACCAGGTGCTGCACACAAAGAAGTGTTGGAGAAATTGATTTTTGAACAAGAAAATTTCATCCACTCAGCACAAATCAAGAATTTCTAGAAATTCGAATCATCAACCTTTCCAACGAGCCATCACGGAGCCAAATCCGATGTGGGGAAGGGGTCCAACACTCAGCCACAAGAGACCCCATTTTCTGCTGAAGTGGTGCTACACATAGGGACTGTCTAGTATGTTTTAGACGAAAAGTCAACAAACACACTCATTAAATGCAAAATGATATTTTTGAGCTTTTTGGGGCAGAACACTCTAGAATTATGTGCAAATAGTTATTTTGGCATTTATTTCTTAGGATAAGATGTGCCTTGGGCCTTGCATGGTCTCTTGGCCATAAATGATATTTATGACTATATTTAACATTTTCCTACAACATTTACGGTTTTAGTCCTCATTTTCTCCATAAATAGAGCCTGAGGCCCCTATTTATTTTTTGGCACTTGATGAGCTTGAAGATCAATATACATATTTTTATGAGCTTGAAGAAGAAATTGGTTTTATGAAGTGGATGAACGGCTTGTTTGGCTTGATGATGGAGAAGCTTGTTTGCAGGATTCCATAGCTTGGTGAATGGTGATGTCTTCTTAACTTGTTAATGTTTTCTTGTCATTATTTTTTTTTTCATTCTTCTTGGCTACTATAGATCAGAAAAGTATAGGTTGAGACATGCTCTTGGAAGCACCTCAAACCTCCTGTTTGTTATAGCTTTGATGTTTTCCTCTTTTGGCCATCTTAAGGAATTCTTGATTGCTCCTTAGGTCCACCAAAACATGTTTTTTTTTCGTGAATGGATATTATTCTAGCTTACAAGTATGATTCATGGTATGCCCTGCTTATTTGAAGTTTTCAAAACCCTATCTTGAAGCCTTTATGTGGAATATTGATTGATTAGGTCAATTCAAAGAGGTCTTGTTCGATCTTGCCCTTTTTCCAAGCTTACCAACTTGTTTCAGAGTTCCCAATATCTTGATATATGTTGTTTAGGAGTTCCATTTCCATAAATTGAGTTATTTTTTTATCTTATGTGTTTTCCCAAAAGCTGAAGGTGAATTTCTAAAGTTAGGAGTTCTAATGCTTCTATGTTTCACTGGAATGTTCATCTTACATGTTTATCAGTTTGAGTATTTTTCATAGAGATTAATGGTTTTCCCTACCTCGTGATTTGTTGCTTCAAACTACCTATGTGTAAGACCTCTTAGTATTTTTCCAAACTTAATGTTCACTACACCTCATACATCACCTTAAGGATCCATTAACCTAGCTAAATTTGCCCTGCAATACACTCGGTTTCATCATTTAGACACTCTTGACTTCATTTGACTCTATAGCCCAATGGCTTTGACATCCTCTCACTCCTCCTATTACATTTTACCATCTTACCCAACCAAAAACAACCAAAACCGTACACTTAACAACTAGCCTAAAATCTAAACCCTAGATCAAAAGATCACATCCTTTGCACCCAATAGAGAGAGCCCTCTCTGAGTCTGGGAAGGCTAGGTCCTAGGATTCCAAAGACTGGTTCCATGTTACCCTATCATTTGGTCTGCCAATCTGCCAAATCACATGACCCTAACATGGACTACCATATGGTAAAATCCACCACGATCAATATATCCTTGCCCAACTCCGATTGGACTATCCAACTACTATTAGATTGAGAAATTGTTCCTTTCATTGAAACTTCACAATTTCTGCTCCACATCCATGAATTTACTACTCCTCTACTCTATGAGGACCTCATTTCATCTATTTTCAAACCAGCTCCCGAGACTTTCTACTCAACTTGATTCATCTCTTCAATACGACCTCTAGCAAAAAGACAATCTCATCAAAACAAAAATCACCACAATCACATGCTCTCACACAAGAAAAATACTGGCCAAATCCATCCAATAAAAAACTTAATAATATCACCAGCAGTTGAAATAAAACTCATAACAAACCCTCACACCAAAATATGAATGTTGCATAATACACTCAACAACACAAGACACTATGGCTATGTGCCAAATGCATCAACATCTCCTGCAAAAATAAATATGAGAGTCACTAATATGGAGCTCCATAAATATTGAACTCTGCTACAACTCTCTGCATCACTGATATGAAATTTGGAGATAAGAATCAATATTATGCTTCATGAAATAGATATGCTCATACTACTTGTTACACGTTATTTTGTCACCATGACATTTGACTGTCAATGTAGGTCTATCACTACCTATATTGTGCTCCCTTAGAACTCAAAAACCCTACTGTTCCTAAACCAAGTCTTGGAATTAGAGAAAAGCTCATTAAAAGCCTTAAAATTCTAAGTCTACACTTTTCCTAGCCCTTTCCTGCGGATCCGCGGATACTTGCTCTATAGCCTGCGGTAGCTCCCGCACGTTCTACTTATAAAACCTATGGACCCCCGTAAAAATTCAAATAAAGGAAAAAGTAAAATCTAGAAGCCCAACTGGTTGAATTTTCTCCCAGCTGGAAGCTTCTAGAGGCGCAATCAGTTCGAGCTTTATCCCTCCACTCATGGAGCTCTATCCCTCCACTCATGGAGCTTATCCCTTGGTCTATGGAGCTCAAATCCCTTCATGAGAGGAATCCATCCCCCTCTTCATGGAACTAAAACTACCTCCATTTCCCTACAAATTGAGCTCATGTTTCAATCTCAAGGGTAGATTGTAGACATACATGTTAGTTGCTGAAGGAATTCTCAAGAGAGCATACTCTCTACACTGGTTTTTGTTGGCATGGTAATGATTACACCCTTATGTCCATAACTACATGCTGGTTCAAAGAGAGGAAGGCTTGTCAAACTACAGGAGGAATGATTATTCAGGACCCCGGGGGGAACTTGTACGACATAAAGGCAACAGGTTGTAAAGTTACTCTTTTCATTCAAATATAATACATATGGATCTCCTTTTCTCATTGAGTTGTTCTTGTGCTTATTGAATAATTCAATACTTAGACTCCTTGATCACTAAGTTAGATTAGTTGTTCTTAATTATTATATGTTGCAGGTGCTTTTAGTTCTTTTGTTTGTCTTTGATTGTAGGTTCTACTTACTGAAGAAGCCTCTTTGGAGTGACTGGATAAAAGATTTCATCAAGAATTTAATTTCAAGGTAGGGGCATGTCCTCTTTCTTTGTTTCTAATAATTCTAAATTGCAAATGATCTAGAGAAAACGATTTACAAATGAACGTTTGTTTCTAGCTATCCGTAGGATACTAGGGAGATCGCTCTTATCCGCAAGAGGGATTTATCCGAATAACAAAATGGTGACTCCACTGGGGAAAAGAACTTAGTTTCCTTTTATTTTTATTTTTTTAGTTTGAATTTTAGAGTCTTCTAATTTTGACTTATCTAAGATTGGGTTGGGTGGATAAATTTTAAGAATCCCTGAAAAGAAATGTTGAATATTTGTTTTTTCTGTACCTTTCCTTGCCTCCACGGTTTTCATTTGAAAACAGTGTTGCAACCTCTATAGTTTGTAGTTTAGAATAGTGCAGTACCACTCTGTTCTCCATTAGAAATTGTGCACTTGTGGAACGTTTTTTGAAAAAATAAAAATTCTCTTTTTAGGAGCCAAATCACATGATTCTTTGTGTTTTCCCTAGTCTATCTTAGCTGTCAAATCTTATGTGTGAATTTCTTTTTAGCAACTTTTGCATCAGTCTCCGTTAAGTTAATTGGGTGTTTTGAGTCTCTTTTTTGAGAAACTCTTAATTTGATTTCCTTTGGTCATTACTTCAAGGTTTGTCTCAGTCTCTTAACAAATTTTGCATCTTTTTGCTTTTGTTTTTGTGTCTGAGTGTTAATCGCCTTTGAGTGTTTTTATTTTTACCTTTGGAATTCTCACCCAATTTTCTTTACTTTCACTTGATTGGTTCCTTAGATTACATTGGTGAACGAAAATATTGTTGTTTTCTCTTTCGCTGAATTGGAATCATCTTGTGTTTGATAATTATCTTGCATATATTACATTTGCATAGTCAAAATTGTCATTTTCAGAATATGAATGAAAAATATGCATAGATTACATTTGCATAGTTTTCAAGTGAATTGTGCATAGATTACAGCTGCATAGTTTACATTCTGAAAAAATCAATTGTAGATTTAGATCAGTTTATTTGATTTGAATTTACATGTTTTTTATGTGTGTTTTAAAACATAAAAATTAAAAAACTGTTTTGAACTGATAAGCATTAGTTTTTCTTGATGAAATTAGTGCATTAGAGAATTTGTTATATTTTCTCGTATTTATCAATTTTTGCATTGTTGGACGTGAATGGAATCTCTCTCCTTAATTTATTTAGGATTCATCGAATTGAAAAGATTACATTATCATATTTGATTGCATTCAGTTTTGGGTCAGATCATAACACCATTGGTTTCATATGCATTTACCCTTTGAGTAATAACATCCAAATAACACAGTGCTAAATAAAATTCATCTAGAAATTTTTACATTTTTTAGTGCTCTTTCCACCAATTTAACTTAGGCTAGTGCTTTGGAATAGGTTGTAGTTAACGTTCCAAAGAAGTTAAAACAAACAATAGTATCTTGCGATAAGGAAAATTTCCAATTGTTGTAATTGTGCTTTGGGAAGCTCTTCTTAAAAGAGTCAAGCACGAGATCATGTAGGACCCAGTGAGATAATCGTACCTATCTCATTGGAAAAGATAGAAGATGTGCACGTAATAGAAACGGTAAACCTCAGATTAACCATTGTCGAGGAGCCTGGGGTCACTTGTTGGCAATCCTCAGATTTACCATGTCGAGGATATTTCAAGGGGATTGAGCTTGATACTCTGCCCTTGCATGTATATCGGATCGTAGACTATTCCCCCAGGTGCAATTGTCTCAGTTGGTGACCTTAGTGGCCATAATATTTATGATTTTTCTCAAGGTGACAGTGGAGGGAAGGTCCCACTATACCTGGAGCAGACGTTGACTAGACTCACTTGGACTTTCCAGAGGGTGCACTTCACTTCGAGATGGCATAGTGGAGGTACTTGCACCGGATTGTTTCATTGAGCAGGTTGTCAAGGTAACTATTCCAACCGCCAGTTTTCCACATTAATCTCTGTGACGTTGGATTTCATCACCAACTAGTGCTGTTATTGTGGAAACATATTTTTTGTGTGTGGTTTGACTCCTAGATTTGATAGCGCGTGTTCATTTGTTTGTTTTTACTTTTTTGAGACCTTAGGTGTGGATTGTGATTTTAGTTGTTAATATTTTTAAATTTTTAATAAAATTCATTGAAGTTGAAGCTAATGGCAACTGTTCTGCAATTTACCAACCAAGGAGTCCCTCTTAACGAGAATCCTATTACTTTTCCTTGCTTTGGAAATGTTGGTCCTCCTTATATGGCTACAATGTCATTACCTGGATTTACAATAGGTTTACCGGTATGGTTATTTTCAACTTCGTTGGCCTCAAATACTCAAATTGTTCCACCTCACTGGATGCTTCACCTCAAAAGAGTTCACCATCTCAACATCACCAACCTCATGTTGACCCTTTACCTTCTTCGCCCAACATGTCTTCCTCCCTTTCTTCCTCTTCGCTTGGAAAAATTCTTGACGCTAGTAACCAGGTGGCTAAGAAGAAGAAGAAAGGGAAGAAGAAGAAGAAGTTAGATCAGAAAGAATTCAACCAACCAACCATAGTTTTAAGTGTTGGTAGTGTAGAGGAAACCTCCAACATGCATCGCAAACCCAAATACCCTTGCATGCTTTGTAAGGGTGACCACTTCCTTATCAATTGTCTAGGTATTCCTAAGGTCTTGGAAGTACGGTCAGAAAAATCATATCAACTTACTGTTGATCCATCAACCAGTGATTTTCAGGTTCCTGGGAAAAAGGTTAAATTTAGGTTTCCTTATAGGTTATGCAAAGTGTTGTGGTCCTGTGATTTGGCCGATTGGTAAGCCAAGTGACAAGGCAACATCAAAACCAGTCTTTAGAGCTCTAGGACCTAGCCTTCCTAGTCTCAGAGAGGGATCTCTCAATTTTTTTGCAAAGATATGACTTGTTTGCTTTTAAAGATTGATTTTAGGCTATTTATTAAGCATGGGTTTGTTTGTTTGTTTGGTTGGAAATGATCATCTAGGCAGCATATATAAAAAGGGAAATCTCCAATTCATTGGGAAATGGAGTCAAGTGGAAGTTGTAACAAGTTTGATCAATGGATTTGGGGGATCAAAGGGAAAATCTAACTTGGCCAGTGGATCTTTAAGGTCTTTCAGATGGAATGAAATGAACATCAATGGTTTTTAGAATGAAAAGTAGAACTAAGGGCAATTAAGGATCCTTAATTATTTGTACTTCTCAACAAAGGGACTCAAAACATTATCTGAACATAAAGAAGCATTCAATAGACAGTGCTAACTATAAATTATACAAACCACACTTCAGCAAATAATAATTTCAAGACAAAATTTTCCAATGAAATATAGAAGGCGAGAAACGCATTTAACTTCTAGTGATTCCACCTTCAAGGATTAGAAAACATTAAAGATTCACAAATAACTGCATTCATAGAAGAGGGAACGCCTAAGCATCTTTGATTACAATTATAAATACCTTCAAAAAAATTATTTCAGCAAGTACAAAGGGTATGATCGGAACAAAACCTCTTTGGCAGACTTTAAACAATGGTACTTTGAAGGGAGACTTCAGAAACAGTTTTTAAGTGGCAGAAAGTAAGCAGGGAAAACCATAAATATTTCTTGAAACCAGCTGTATTTAACTATTTGAGAAATAAATAAGCATAAGGGTTCAAGAGAGAAATTAAGAATTCTCTAGAATTCCTTAACAGAAGAAAACATAAAGACAGTGAAGACTAAACAGAACTAAGGTGATTTCAAAAGACATTTCTTAGCCTAAACCTTTTACTCTACTGTAACAGAGAATGATGAAACAAAATGGAACAGGAAATAACAATAACAGATTTAGAATACTTCACCAACAACCAAGCTCAGAGATCCAATGATCTAGCCTCCTCCATCAACAAACAGGTCAAGACATACACAAGTTCCAAGACTTCAATTTCTTCTCAACTTCAGCCAGACTATGTATTAATTCAAAAAGATATCAAATTCCAACAATACAATGAGTTCCAATGCAATATTTATGTTGCAAATGAGGAGGTGGAACTGATCTAGGGTTTAAGAGTCATTAACTATAGAGTAAATGCATTCCTGAGCTTGAAAACCATGCAAGGCATAAGGTAGGAACATCTGTGCAACTACTTCTCTATTTAATAACTCTGTCTTAACTTTCTAAGGAAAGATAGGTGAAAAGATTGACTTTTAAGGCTTTATCCTATCTTCACAATAACTGCCTTGACAGTTTAAAATATTTCTATCTGGGTAATAACTGTTGATTGGCTTTATGGATAGAAAGTAGGCTATAGGTGTCAGTTAGATATTCTGAGTGAATAAATTCTCTTAGTTGATGTATTAGAGGTTGTTTTAGCCTAACTTTTCTTAATTTTATCATTAGACTGTGCCTTTGGGGACTGATATGCTTTTGGGACTTCATAATCCTTTGCTGAATTTATCACTTTACTGACTTCTTTAAACCTTTGCTCATCTGTCTTTAACTGTGTTTTTGACCTTTAATTTTCAATTAAGCTTTAATCTCTGTCTTCTTCCTTCGATCTTCGAACTTCATTAATTTTCTCTGTTTTTGTTTTGATGTGTGTAGGGGGCTTCTTTTTGTTGCACTGGAGGGTTTATTGATCGAATTGATGATCATGATTCACTGTCCCAATCTTTAGATTAAAACCCTTTATTCCCTTTTTCTTTTCTTTACAGGCCTTTTTGGATTGTCATCCAAGGCCATGTCACTGTAAACTTGACTGTGGGATGGCCCTTTGACTTAGGGCTGCCATTAAATTCTACACAATAAACATTAAATTAATAAAACCTGCGTTTTTGGTTAATACTAATTTTCAGAGGCTTATGGAGGGTTGGGGAGCAATTGCAAAGGAAGGGAGAATTCTCAAAGGGGAATTTCATGGAGGAAATGATGCAGATGGGGGAAATTTTGAATCAGGGTGCGAAAACAAGGAGGGGTGGTTTTGCAGAAAAATGGAGGTTTTCTCATTGGAAATAGGTGGTTAGCGGATTTAACCTCGGTGAACGTGATTCCATATAGGTGTTGACATCTGTCCATAGGGAAACCGCTTTTACCGCGTTGAAATGGAGTGTTAAACAATTTCAGAGAAATGAGCATGATAATGATTAGGGGTCGTTGGATCTGGAGGATCCAAATCTACGGCGGAGGGTGAATGCGAGGGGAGAAGGTGCTTGGTAGTGGGAAAATAGTGGATGGTGGGCCTGTGGATGATGTCACCTCTTTTTTCAGGGAGTGAAATGCTATTGGGCGGGGTTTAAAGGTGAGGCAGGATAACAATGATCAGATAAGGCTAATGGATGGTGGGGATTCGTTCGAGGAGAGGCGAATGAAGGAGGGTCGGGATGAATGGGGAACGGGAGAGGAAGCGAGGGCCGTTGGATTGGTGAAAACAACAGTCGATATTTTGAGAAGAAAGCGAGGGTGAAATGAGAAAATAAGAGGTGAAGGGAGCTAAAAGTAGGGTACGGAGAAGGTGGTCTCGGGGAGGGGTAAGGGGACCGGGGTTTAAGATAAGAGGGGCTTCCTAGGCTTAGCCCATGGTCGCGGGCCTTGGCCATATGAATAAGGGGATTGAGGGCTTAAGCCCACAGGGACTTAGGCCTTATGTTCAAATGGGCGGAAAAAATAGGCTTAAACAGAGGGTTTTTAAGCCTTTTTAGAGGCTTCCGATAGGTTAGAAGAGGGTGTTTTAAAACAAATAAGGGTGTTCATAATGGTTTAAAGGGTTTTTAAGGGGAAGAAAGGTAAATGAAAAGGAGAAGGGGTTTTTCAAAGGGAAAAAGGCCTGAAAGAAAACAGCTGTAGGAATGATAAGATGAGGGAATGAAATGTAGGTAAAGTGATGGGAATAGCCTAAAAACAGCTTCCTTTGGATCAGTAGGATGACTTGGGCAGTTTGGATGAAGATTTTTAGTGAAGGATAACTTCATAGGATAATGAACACAGTGATATTTCAAAAACTCACAAGTTTTTCATAAAATCTTGTTTTTTGGAAATCTGTGGGCTAATCTAGCCATCATTAGGTATAATAGAATTTATAGATGGCTAACAGTGGCTCCACTTGGGGAGGACAGCTTGCTTTTTAAGGTGTCCAGAACCTTCAGTTTATCAATCTTCTGGGTTTCAGCAGACCAATGCCTTAATCCATTTGGAAAATTGCTTTTCTTTCTTTCTTTGCTAATATTTTTTTTGGATTTTGACAATTTCAATCATCTATAACATGCAACCTCTTTAAAAAATCATCTCTACCTACCCAATCCTACTTGTCCTAGCATTTCTTCTTCTTTTGAGTGCACTTGAACTGGCAAACTCTTTGATATTCTATTTTTGAAAACAGAAAAATAAACTATCTAGTCCTATCTTTATTTCTTCCAAGAGTCTAGATTAAACTGTTGAACTCTTTTATTTTATACCTATACTACTTGATTGCCAAGATTAAACAGTTTGGCAATCTTGATTCTCTACCTACAGACATGAAAATTTAAAACATGGTCCAAATCAGGATTAAGCAGTCTGATCAACCATGGTTGTGGCATTTTGAACAAGCTACAGACAAACATTTATTTTGCATAAAAAGTAAATAAAAAAGATAAGGCCATGATTTATCTTTTGTAAGGCATCCTTATCTATCTCTTTGGTTCTATTTTGAGCATGTGGAACCAATATCTTTTCAATCTCCTAATCTATATTTCTTTGAATAAGTCAAGTCTAAAATAATTTTATCAATCAATGTTTCTACTAACTTATCAACATAAATTTAAAGTATGTTCAGCCATGATTAGGCTAGATGACTGAACAATATATCATTTTTTAATCAATAGTGGCACTTGGACTTGCTCACTTTCATAAATTCTCTTTTTTGGGTATTGGGTTGTACCTCTTTTGAATCTGCCCTCTTTTCTTTTCTTTTCTTTTGTTGTTTTTGTATTTTGCTATGACTTCTTTTAAACTGTGTTATGTACAATGGCTAAAAACTTTGAAACTAAGACTCTTCACAGAAATAGTGCTTGAGCATCCTACCATTGACAAGACCTCCAAATAAATCTTCTCCATTCATCTCTTGTAAAAAGAATGAATTATGGCCCTTAATAGAATGAATGATATAGGTCCCTTTCCACATATTCTCAAATTTTCCATGTTTCCCTTTCTCTTCCCTTCTAGATTACCACTTTAGAACTATATTTCCAACTTGGAAATCATTTTCTTTAGTCCTTTTATCAAATAATTTCTTGATGCCTTCTTGGATTATTTGTGTTCTTTTATATAATTCCTCTCTGGACTGTTATAAATGAATGGTCTGATTGATCCTTCTCTGCATATCATTCTCTTCAGTTTGTACTTCTTGAAGGAGTTTCATGACTGGAACTCCTAAAGATGTTGGCAAGACTGCATCCATGCCATAAACTAGCTGATAGGGAGACATATTTATTGATTTCTTGGTAGTTAATCTATCAACCCATAAAGCATGAATAAGATTACTATGCCATGATTTCTGATTTGGTTCCAACAATTTTTTTGATAATATTGACAAGACTCTTGTTGGAGGATTTAGCTAATCCATTTCCTTGGGAATAGTATGCAGTGGAATGACCCAAGGTGATATGATATTTATAGCATAATTCAACCATTCTTTTAGACTTGAAGGCAACAGCACTGTCTGTGATAATTTTTCTAGGACAACCAAATCTAGATAGTATGTTGGTTTCAATGAACTTGATAATGGCAGAGTCAGTAGCCTTCCTAGAAGGTATGGCTTCTATCCACTTGGTGAAATAATCAGTGGCAGTGAGGATCCACTTATGTTGGGTTGATGAAGATGGGTGAATTTCCCCAATAAAGTCCAAACCCCATTGTTGAAAAGGAGCCTCAACACTGATGGGATATAAGGGTAAGGGAAAGAGTTTTCTCTTGCCATCAAAAATTTGAAACTTATGGCAAGACATGACTAGTTTCTGAGTATCTGGGAAAAGGGTGGGCCAATAGTAACCAGATCTGAGGATTTTGTTTGCTGTGGTCTTCTAGTAAAGGTGTCCTTCACATTCTCCTTCATGTAGCTCATGCATGATTTTGCCTGCATCAACCTCAAGCAAACATTTAAGCAATATTCCAACAGCAATTTTCCAATATAAAACTCCATCTAATATGCAATAATTTAAAGCCTTCTATTTTAAAAATCTAGGTTTTGTTTTTGACAAAGAAGGAGGGTTATTTAGATAGAGCAGCACATATATGATATCAGCATACCAAGGTGAATTCATAAATGTTTCTTCAATGAATGGAGTAGTGAATTCTTTTGTTTCTTCCAAAATATGAACCATATTCATATCTAGTGCTTGGAAGTTTGACTCAGCCATGAGTTTTGCTAATCCTTGCCCTTTGATTAGTTTGGTGGGCCTAATTTCTAAGTCATATTCTAGAATAATAGAAATCCATTTTCCCCTTTTACCATCAGGGTCTTGACTTAGAATATCCTTGACAATGGTATGTGGGACAAAAGAAATGATATGTGAATGCAAAATGTAGACTCTAAAGACTTTCAATGCTTTTACCAAGGCTAAGGCTTGTTTCTTCATGATGTTATATTTGAGTGGAGCATCTCTTAGGGCCCTACTAAAAAAGGATATTGGTTGTTCTTGCCCCATGTTTTTCTTTTGCAGCAATATTGCAGCTATTGTATGTTCAGATGCAAAAGAAAAGATATAAAAATCTTTGGTGAAATCAGGACTGATAAGAATTGGTGTTTGAGTGAGAGCTTGTTTTACCAGTTCAAATGATTGTTTAGCTTGTATTTTCCATTTAACACCTATATCTTTCTTAAGCATGTTTGTAATATTTCTTAATAGCTCAACAAGGTTGGGGATGAACCTCCTCAAAAAATTAATCTTCCCAATGAAATATTGTAATTCTTTGAGGTTTGTAGGATGGCTGATATTCAATATGCCATCAATCCTTTTAGGGTCTACTTTGATTCCCTCTTCAGAAATTATGTGGCTAAGAAGTTTTCCTTCTTGGAGACCAAAGAGTGTCTTCTTGGGATTCAAAGATAAGCCATATTTCCTACATTTCTCAAAAACGTTTCTTAAATGAATTAAGTGTTCTTCATCAGTTTTGGAGAAAACAGTAATGTCATCAAGGTAAATGATTATAAAATATCCTATGTCTTCTGAGAAGGATATATCCATGGCCCTTTGGAAGGTGGCCCCTGCATTCATCAAACCAAATGGCATTTTTACATACATGAATGTACCCCAAGGTGTAGTAAAAGCAGTTTTATGTTGATCACTTGGGAGTACTAACACTGGATTGTAACCTGAGAACCCATCCAACAGTGATATTCTTTTAGATCCAACCACCCTTTGAAGTATGTGATCCATTTTTGGAAAGGGATAGTTATCTTTTAGGGAGGCTCTATTTAGATTTCTAAATTCAATACAGAGCCTAATTTCCCCTGTCTTCTTCCTAACAGATACTAGGTTAGAAACCCATTCTGAATATCTGATGGGAACTATGATCCCAGCATCATACATTTTCCTAATCTCTTTCTCAACTAAAGGCAATAAAACAAGGTTTTTCCTTGTTTGAAAGGTTTCCAATTTTCCTTAAGAGGAATTTTTTGTTGAATGATGCTGGTATCATATGATTTCAGATCTTTGTATCCCCATGCAAATACATCTCCAAATTCTTTGAAAAGTTCTATGTATTGTTGCTTGATATGAGCTGGAAGAGTGTTGGATAACTTGATAATTTTGGGTTCTGCCGGGCTACCTATGTTATGTTCTTCTACATTAGTTTCTATAGGCTCCATTTTTGGATCTTTGGATACATCATTGAAATCAAAGAGCTGCTCTAATGGTGTAAGTCCCCTTGGTATAGTATCACCTTTGCATTGTAAAACCTCATGGTCCTTTTGTTCTGGATTTAAAAATAATTCTGCCTTAAAAAGATTTTTGAATTGATTTATATCAACAGAATGGGGCAGCCTTGTTTCAGGGATTTGTTCACTATTTAAACAGTTTTCTTCATGGCTAGTGTTTGGTGTTGGTATGGCAAAATCACTCTTTGATAGCAGAAAATCATCTGTGTTTGTCACTTTCAAACACTTGCCAAAAGTCTTCATTGTCAAGTACTGCAGGCCTGCTTTTTACCTTTACATTGAATTGTTCATTTATCTGTGGTATTTTGAAATTTCTAGCAGCAAAGGCAAGTTCATTTGCTAGTTGATTTTGAGCTCTTGGGATGAAAATGAGTTCATATTTTTCAAAAAAAATTAGGAGATCAAGGGTATATTCTCTGAGTCTTGGGTTTTTGGCTGAATACTCCCCTCTTATTTGTCTAATTATTAGCTTAGAATCTCCTTGGACTGATATTTTCTTAGCTCCTAAATCTTTGAGCAAATGTATGCCAAGGAGGAGGGCCTCATATTCGGCAATGTTATTGGTGCATGGAAAATCTAGTTTATAAGAATGTCCTTGGTTTGTATTTTGTATCCATACACCAACCCCTGAACCAGTTTTGCTACAAGAGCCATCAAAGCTCATTCTCAAAAGTTTTTCTATTTCATTTTCATTTCCTTTTTGCTGTTGAAGGCTACTACAATTTGAGTTGTTTTCTGTTTGAATGGAGGGCATATTTGACTATTCTGGTGAACTGACTTCTTCTTTGTTTTCTTTTTCTTGTTGACTGATTTCATCTTCATTATATAAGATAAAGGATTATAAGCTTGAATGGATGGAATATATAGGAGTGTTGTTGGGCCTATCTATGTTGATCACCATGTATTTCATATGGGATTCCCTGTATAATCTTCTGGTTTGGCTAAATACTGGGATGGTGGCATAAGACATGTCCATTTGAAGGCTCCCCTAAAGTTTGGCTCCCCATGATCTTGATAAAAGCATGCCATACTTTGGGGTAATGTCAGCTACTACTATGTCCATCACTAGACTCTTAGCAAGAATTTGTGATAGGTTAACACATAAATTTTTTATTAAGCCCAAGAATTTGACTCTTCTTGAATCAAAGGAATACAGATCTTTATATGGTTTAGTAATTTCCAAGCCTAGGATTTCCATTACTACTTTGGGCATAAAGTTATGTGAAGCTCTAGAATCTAGCATGGCATTGTGCAGGACCTTATCATGTATATTTAAGATGACATAGAAGGGAGGGACAACCCCTTCCTGGTATTTTCCTTCAACTTCAGGACCAAACAATAATTCTGATTTATCATCTGTCAAGTTTAAAATATCAGTATCACTGCTTATATTCAAAGCTTTCAAAAATTGATTTTTATATACATCCTGGGTTACTAGTTCAGCTAAGGGTATGGTAATTTTTATCTTGGCTATTCCTCCCTCAAGGCTGAAAGGAACTATTGTTTTTGTCATATTTACATCTATTTTGTCATTTACAACTCTTTCGGCAATTCTGATTTGCTGAATTTTATTTAGACTGTTATTTGGGACAATTTTGTTAGGACCACTAGCAGAGGCACTAGGGCAGCTTTGTTCAACACTTTGTTGGCTGTTTTTGTCTTTATTTAAATCAATTTTCTTGGTCATTGTGTTGATATTACTTGTTGTCTTTTTAGGCTGGTTTTCTAAAGTTTTTCTAACAACAGTATTAGTGTTTTTGTCATTGGAAATCTCTGGGTTCCCTTTACTTCTAAGATCATATTGTTTGTGTACCTCCATGATTGCGTTTTCAAACCCCAATCTGTAATCTTCAGAATCCTCATGATGGTTTTCAGTTTGTCCTGAGGAGAAGAAACCTTGTTCTTCTTCAGTGAGGAAGAAATCATCCCCATTGTCAGGTCCTATCAAGTTTACATGACTTTCTTCCAACCTTTCAATTTCCCTTTCTTCCTCTTGATCTACATAGTTCTGTTGGAAGGGAGGCCTGATTTGTTGGTCATTGTCTCTTTGCCTATCTTGGTTAAGATCTCTTCTAAAATTTGGATTTCTATTTCTATTTTGGGGATTGTTTTGATTTTCTCTAGGAGGCACTCTATCATTCAAATTTATCTTTTCAAGCATTCTCTCCATTACCCTTACTAGGTTGTCAATTTTGGCATCAGATGATGAGGTGGATGCCATTTTTTCATCTTTGTATGTGACTCTTTTCTTTGATTTCAACCTAGCTCTTTTCTCAATCATATTTGCTTCTACACTTAAAGCCCCCCTCTACATATCTTCTAAAGCTAAGGGGTCTCTTTCGCTTAGCTGATAGGCCATATCAAGATCAAAGCCTTCTATAAATTTAGCTAAGGCTAAGCCTACTGGAGGTTTCATGTTTGGGGGAAGTGCATTGTAAACACTATTAAATCTAGTGCAATAATCTTGGACACTTTCTCTAGTGTTTCTCTTAAGGTTGTTGTAATCTGAAAGTATTTGGAGAGGGTTCTTTTTTATTTCCCGTTTGTTTGTGAACATTTGATATAAAGAAGGGAGATCATGGATGCTATTAGGAGTTAATTTTTTAAACCATTTTTTAACTTCTCCTCCTAAAATTTGGGCAAAAATTCTCATCTTGATGGTCTCTTCTTTTATTTCCATGTAATCAAATGCATCATCCATTTTATCTACATGTTGTTGAGCAGTGGTAGATTCTTTTCCAGTGAAATGGGGAATTTTGGACTGATAATCATTGGGTAAAGGAACCAGAGGTTGTGGTAACACTAGGGGGGCATACCATGCTGCCATGGTAGGAAATAATGGGGGATTTACAAGAGGTGGGTTTATAAGAGGGAAAGTGGGCTGAAATGGAGTGTTTTGAATAGTGGATGTATGGATAGGAGTGGAAGAAGCACTTGGGCTAGAAAACTGATGATGAGCAGATTTGCTATGAAAAGAACTGAAGTGGTGGAGAAGTTGGGAATCAAGAGGAGTGGAAGGTGATGCTTCTCTGTTAAAGCTCTGCTGCAAATCTGTGGGTTCAAGGTCAACTTGGTTTATATCACTCTAAGACATTTTTCTAAACAAATTCTTTGTATGAGGCAAGTCAAAGTGAGGATCTTTCAAGACCATGAGATTTTCAGGGACAAATCTTGTTCTTTGGAGAGTCCTAATAGTAGTTAAATTTCTAGATCTAGAATTTTGCCACAAAATTCTTTCTGGATTATCAACTATTGTGGGAAGATTAGTATCTGGATGGGATCTAGTATTAACCCTATGTGAAGCCAGATTTCAGTTTCAAAATTTAGAGAGGCTGAAAGTTTTCAAGACTGCTTTTCAAAAAATTTGCTCTCACAGTGTTTTATCTAATATGGGACCAGGTTTCTAAACTTCCTCAAGACTGGTTAGCACAATCCTAAGGAAATCTGGAATCCTAGTGAAGTAATAGGCCTGCTAGGGCTAGTTGAGTCGCTAGGTGGAAATTTTTAGCTTTTCTCGAGGTAAAATGTTTTATGGTCCACCACCAATGATTTATTTGAAAACCAATCTGAAATGTTTTGGTTTTTCTGAGTTTTTTTGTGTTTCTATGGTTGTGAGAGTGTTCTATACCTGATTAAACACTTAGCTAAGGTGGTGAAACAAACAGAGTCTACTCTATGGCTCATTAGCTGATTTCTTCAAGGTCTGATAAGGCTCTCTTTGAATCCTAAGGGTTACTTAGATTTCCACTGATTCAGACAGGTCCTATCATGATCACCAATATGTTGGTAGTGCTTGAAGATAGCTATAATTCACTGGATATTTTGTTATGTAAGAGCTTCTGAGTCCTTTAAGGAATGTTTAAGCGTGAACTATACTCAGATAGGTCCCACCGTGATTGCCAATATGTTGTGGTCCTGTGATTTGGCTGATTGGTAAGCCAAGTGACAAGGCAACATCAAAACCAGTCTTTAGAGCTCTAGGACCTAACCTTCCTAGTCTCAGAGAGGGATCTCTCAATTTTTTTGCAAAGATATGCCTTGTTTGCTTTTAAAATTTGATTTTAGGCTAGTTATTAAGCATGGGTTTGTTTGTTTGTTTGGTTGGACATGATGATCTAGGTAGCATAGATAAAAAAGGAAATCTCCAAGTCATTGGGCAATGGAGTCAAGTGGAAGTTGTAACAAGTTTGATCAATGGACTGGGGGGATCAAAGGGAAAATCTAACTTGGCCAGTGGATATTTAAGGTCTTGCAGATGGAATGAAATGAACATCAATGGTTTTTAGAATGAAAAGTAGAACTAAGGGCAATTAAGGATCCTTAATTATCTGTACTTCTCAACAAAGGGACTCAAAACATTATCTGAACATAAATAGGCATTCAATAGATAGGGCTAACCATAAATTCTACAAACCACACTTTAGCAAATAATAATTTCAAGACGGAATTTTCCAATGAAATATAGAAGGCAAGAAAATCATTTAACTTCTAGTGATTCCACCTTCAAGGATTAGAAAACATTCAAGATTCACAAATAACTGCATTCATAGAAGAGGGAATGCCTAAACATCTTTGATTACAATTATAAATACCTTAAAAACAATTATTTCAGCAAGTACAAAGGCTATGATTGGAACAAAACCTCTTTGGCAGACTTTAAACAATGGTACTTTGAAGGGAGACTTCAGAAAAAAATTTTAAGTGGAAGCAAGTAAGCAGGGAAAACCATAAATCATTCTTGAAACCAGCTGTATTGAACTATTTTAGAAATAAACAAGCATAAGGGTTCAAGAGAGAAATTAAGAATTCTCTAGAATGCCTTAGCAGAAGAAAACATAAAGACAGTGAAGAGTAAACAGAACTAAGGTGCTTTCAAAAGACATTTCTTAGCCTAAACCTTTTACTCTACTGTAACAAAGAATGATGAAACAAAATGGAAAAGGAAATAACAATAATAGATTTAGAATACTTCACCAACAAACAAGCTCAGGGATCCAATGATCTAGCCTCCTCCATCAACAAACAGGTCAAGACATCACAAGTTCCAAAACTTCAATTTCTTCTCAACTTCAGCCAGACTATGTATTACTTCAAAAAGTCATCAAATTCCAAAAATACAATGAGTTCCAATGCAGTATTTATGCTGCCAATGAGGAGGTGGAACTAATCTAGGGTTTGAGAGTCATTAACTATAGAGTAAATGCATTCTTGACCTTGAAAACCATGCAAGGCATAAGGTGGGAACATGTGTGCAACTACTTCTCTGTTTAATAACTTTGTCTTAACTTTCTAAGGAAAGATAGGTGAAAATATTGACTTTGAAGGCTTTATCCTATCTTCACAATAACTGCCTTGATAGTTTAAAATATTTCTAGCTCGGTAATAGTTGTTGATTGGCTTTGTGGATAGAAAGTAGGCTATAGGTGTCAGTTATATATTCTAAGTGAATAATTTCTCTTCGTTGATGTATTCTAGGTTGTTTTAGCATAACTTTTCTTAATTTTATCATTAGAAGTTGAAATTAAGGTGCAGAGAAGGTGGTCCCGTGGAAGGGTAAGGGGACCGGGGTTTAAGATAAGAGGGGCTTCCTAGGCTTAGCCCATGGTTGCGGGCCTTGGCCATATGAAGAAGGGGGCTGAGGGCTTAAACCCGCAAGGGCTTAGGCCTTATGTTCAAATGGGCGGAAAAAATAGGCTTAAACAGAGGGTTTTTAAGCCTTTTTAGAGGCTTCCGATAGGTTAGAAGAGGGTGTTTTAAAACAAATAAGGGTGTTCATAATGGTTTAAAGGGTTTTTTAGGGGAAGAAAGGTAAATGAAAATGAGAAGGGGTTTTTTAGAGGGAAAAAGGTGTTAGCTCCCCGTAATCAGCAAGATTGGAAAAGTCTGACCGTGGGGAGAAACATCGTTTCAACCACTTTGGGATTCTAGTATCTAGCCCTTCTGAATCCAGAGAGGGATATCTCCAATAAGTGCAAAGATGGATTTGTCTTTGAATTTTTGGGTAATGATATTAGGCTAGTTATGAAGGCCGAGGGTTTTGTTTTGTTTTTGGATGGTTGAGTATGATTACTGTTTGAGGTGGAAAGTTCTAAATGCAAAGAGTTTCAAAGGTGAGAAGTTGCAAGAAAATAGAACAAGATTTGGCCAGGAAGATAGATAATTGCAGGTTTTAGCTCATTGGGCTATGGAGTCATAATAGGGTTTAATTGGAATGACAAAGGGCGAGAGTGGTCCATGGGGCAAGTCATCTATGTCTAAGGATCTCTTTAAAATTTGATTTATGGAATGAAATGATACAACAAGAATGGAAATTAAACAGATGAAGAACAAAGAGCAGCCTAAGATCTGGTAAGTACTTTTAAACTAGCCAGCTTTTGGCATACACTTAAGAAAGACATGAAAGTAAACTAGGATCTGGTAAGTACTTTTAAACTAGCCAACCTTTGATACACTTTCAATAGAAAACATTCAAACATAAGGGGAACACAAAGATAACACAGAATGGCCTAAGATCTAGTAGTGCTCGGCTGGTAGCCATCGGTATTTTTTACATGTTAGTGATGACTATATCTACGGTGAGTTTTCTAAGCGATTTCCTTATGTCAATATGTCAAACCTCTAAAACACTGCCTTTCTACCTTTCCGGTTCGCCCATGTCGAATATCAAACCTCATATCACAATCTTCATCAAAACTTGAAGCCTTATTCGATCGCCCATCAGCTTTAAAGGAAAATCCACATACATTTCAAAAAATCTCCCTATGTTAGGAAGTGGCGCTCTAAGACATTTCACCTTTGGCAATCATTAAAGACAAAAACACTCCATACGCAACCAGACCTACCACCAGGCCAGTCTATGCTGCAAATGAAATTGACAAACAGCCTTAAGTCGCGCCACTCATATTCCCTAGGTCTCAGCACTGCATAAAGCCCAATATCAAGCTGACCAGTAGGTTTTTCACAGTGTTCTATGGTTTCTACAAAAGACAGGAAATATAACTTCATCTCAGGAGGAAATGCTTGATCTACAGTTAGAGGAACAGCTGCTTCTAAATGTATTGTGAGCCTGAGATGAAGCTGCAAAACAAAAGTCACTCATCAGGACCTTACAGCTCTTTCCAGCATGAAAATCACAGTAAGAAAGGGTCACCACTGTCTCAGCAAACTGGTAAATTGTCAAGGCCCATAACCTCCTTCATTTACAAGCAGAGGGTTAGGGCGCCTCCTTCATCCATAAGCAGAGGGCGCAGGCCAGTATTGACTCAGAAGGTTGCAAAAGTCCAGGTTTTCCTTTACTGAAACAATGAAACAATATCTTCAGGTTTTATGAATGTAATTGATGATCATAACAAGAATGGAGCTTGAAATATGCTAGCTCAAAAGAAAGGAGAGTTTGATTTGATAAAAGAGATCATCTGAAACTTTCAAGTCATGTGAATTGTTGAAGCTTTAGAAGGCCTGTCATCAGTAAACATCCCAATCATAAGAAGCCTGTTTTGTCCAAGATCAAATGGAATAGATGCTGTTAACCAATGCCATTACACAAGCAGAAGGAAAGCCCTTGGTTTTTCAAAAAGCACTGACCTTCATAGTCACAAAAGTTATTTGTCAAGTAAATATATCATGAGTTGAACAAGCCAAATGATAAATATCTCAGTCACCCTTAGAACAGTGCAGAGGAACAGTGTCACTGTGGCTAGGGTTTCTTCTAAAACACAGTGATGCTTGCAAGTAAAGATGCTAAGATTGGTGTTTTTCAAGTAGTTTACTTACCACCACATTCAGAGAAAGGCTGTGTCAAACATAGTAGTCAAAAAGCCTTCAGATACCTTACCTGATGAAGAGCCTCCTCCATGCATGAGTAGAGGGCCAAAGCCATTGCAAGTTGCTGAAGCTGATTGATATAAAATATAATGGAAGGATACCAAAAACTGAATAGGAGTCATTGCACAGGTAAGTGTTACTGTTTATGATGCAAAGGTATTGATTTCCCTCTTCAAAAAGCTATCTGTCAGACTGTACCTATAGTGGAAAGAAGGAAATGTTATGAATAATGGATGCTATTGATACCAAAAGGAGCAGTTGCTTTAGAGAAATGGTGAAAGGCATCTCACTATCACCTGCCCAGAAGCCTAAAGAAGATCCTTTTGAGTAAACAGTGAAGTATAATGTGAAAGCAAGCCATCAAAAGAGCGCACCTACAGTCCAGGGAAAAAGCTTATAAGTCACCTAAGAGCAGAGATGATTAAACAAGATTGGAAGGGCACATGCAATCTCCTGGGACAGAGTTGAGGTTTTGGAATGTCTCCCTTACAAAAGACCAAGGCACCAGTCAAATACATTAACAAGGCAAGCCCTGTCTTTCAGGAACATAACAATTTTTTTTTAGCATCATCTTTACAGAGGTAAGGTGGTTTTCCTTACATCAGAAATAGCCCCAACATTGTTAAAAACAATGGCAGAGGTGATGAAGCTTGTTGAATGTTTGCCAAGGTTTAAAAACTCGGGATGAGAATCAATGTGCGGGTGTATAATATTCAAATAACAAACCCACTGTTTTAAAAAAACAAACAGAGTTAAAGATCAATGTTAATTCCAAAAGGTTAAATGACCGTTGGAGAGTTATGGTGACATAGCATCAAAGGGTAAGTATGATGTAAAGTTTTCATTTTCAAAAAACTGAAGAAGAGCCCGCGCCCCTCTAGCACCAAGGCGAGAAAATCTGGTCGAAAATTCACAAGTATACACTGTGCAGAGGAAGCGCGACGTGCCTGGGTTTTGGCGCGACGTGCCTGGGCGGAATTTTGCACAGGGCTCTTTGTCGGCACGACGTGCTTGTACGTTGGCGCGACGTGCCTGTACAAGGCCGCCCGACCACACGACAGGCCGACCCGACAAGCACTTGCTGCGCGACGGGTTTTCTTCAAAATTTGCCGCGCAGCTGTCCAGAGTCCCCAGCATTGTTTCAGCTTTCAAAAGCGGGTGTTCATCAAAGTTCGAGGTATTTTATATGCTCCCCCATCAAATTTCAAGGTTTTGATAAAGGACAATAAGGTTTAAAACCCTGGACCTTGTCATTTTAGTTAAAGGCAAAAGCAGTCTTTTCTACACAGTAAGCCGAAGTATTGCAGTATGATAAAGGCCGAATTTGTCATTCAAAGAGCACATATAGAGATACGGGGTTTTGAAGTTGTCTTGTAAATATTTGTGTTTTGATTAGAAGAAAACTTTGTTATGAAAAGACAGGGTTTGGTCTTAAAAGAGAAAATTGTCCTCACAGTCCTCCAGACCTTGCCACATTGTCAAAACAGTGAAGTGCACTCAGTAAGGGAGTTTTGACATTCTTGTTGTTTGAAAAAGAAAACTCATAAAATCTCTGTCCAAGAGCTTGATAATCTTCTAAAAACTCTGTCATTATCACCCCAAACCTGTGTATTGGCATTCTTAGCATATGTGTGGTATTTTGCTTGATATTCAAACAGTGCAAAGAAGGCACACTTGCACAGGTCAGAATTGTTAGATGTTTGAAAGTCTCCTTGAACAAGGAGTTTTTGTGTTAAGGTTGACATCAAAGACTTTAAAAACAGAGTAATCAGTGGCATTTTCTCACAGCACACTACTTAAGCAGATTGCCTTTCATTCACTGTATTCTCCCACTGTGAATTTGTTAACAAAGAGTTTCCAAAGGTGAACAACATATTGAAGGACAGACGTGGTTGATGGTTAAATTTTGACATTGAAGGCAGAGGTACCAAAGTGGTGTTGGATTTCTCAAAACTTCACAAGTGAAAGGGGCCATTTTCTAAAGAGCAGAGTTGTTAGTGTTTGAAGTTAATATTGGAAACAAAGGTATAGATGTGTTGGTGTATCTCTTAAACTCACAAGCAAAGAGTGTGTTTTCTAAACCACTGTGCACTGATTTTACACCAAAGCTAGATCTGCTTCTTCCTTGCACTGTATTGTATCATTCTGAAGATTTGTTGACAGAGAGTTTCCCAAGGTGACAGCACATTAAAAAGGCAGAGTTTGTTGATGAGAAGTTAAACATTGGAGGCAGGGGTATAGAGGTGTTGGTGGACTTTTTAAACTCACAAGCAGAGAGTGTGTTTCTTAAACCACTGTGCATTGATGTTACATCTAACTTGGGTCTGCCTTTACAAAAACCATATTGTATCATGTTGAAGATTTGTTAACAGGGATTTTCTGAAGGTGAATAGGGCCATTTTCTAGAAGGCAGTGTTGTTGATGATCGAGTTTAACATTGAAGCCAGAGGTACAAAGGTGGTGATTGATTTCTCAAAATTCACAAGTGAAAGGTGTTTTCCTAAACACAGTGAGCTGATACTTCACCTAACCAAAAAAGTCTCCTTTCTTTTCCACTATATGTTATCTTTTGTAGAAATCTGTTGATAGAGGTATTTTTAAGGTAAATGACCTGAAGAGCAGGGTTTTAATATTTGAGTTTTGTTTTGAAAACACAAATACCGGTATAGGTTGGCCTAACCAAATCACAAGAGGGGTGATTGTTCAAAACTATGCACAGGGAATCTACAAAGCAGTTATCCCATCTTTTACACATGGTACCATTGTTAAAAAGTTTGCATGGCTGAAGTGCATACAGAGTTGAAAGGTTGTTTTTAATAAGTGCAGAGGTGGCTTATTCCAAGAAACATTGTTGCATTTTATTCAACACCACAGGGTCCATATCTGTCCAAACAGTGTAGTGGCCAGTTTTCAATCCAGCAGAACATTTTTCATACAGTGAAGGCAGTTTGCCTCTTCCAAAGTTTGGTCAAAGTCAGAATGCCTCCAAAGCGAGATCACAAGAGCGGTCCACATAAGATATATGAGCCTATCTCCATAGAAGAAATCAATGCTCACCCATCAGTGCTTTTCAATTTCCATGAAGTAGGCTGTCTTGATTTCTGTCAGAGGATAGAAGAAGTCAAGAGTTTCTCGCCACTTACACATTTGTGCGCTTTGAGATTCAAGGACAAACACTTCCGGTTAGCAGGTCTTGACTTCAAAATCTCTCCAAGGTATGTATCCAAAGCTACCAAGATCCCGTATCATGGTGAAAAGTGGTTTAAACAAGCGCATCTTGATCTGGAGGATTATAAACCTTTCATCAAGCCTGAACATAGGGAAACCATCACTGCTATTTTCCCTTTCTCCTATCTTCTTGACAGTTATGCTCCGCTGATGAAGGCCATAATGAGATATTTCACTTGTGAAGGGAGGTTTAGCCAAATTTTTGCCTATCATGTTCGCTTGTTGATGCATTTTACCAGAAGCAGGCAATTAAACCTTCCATACTTTTTGTCTAAAAGCATAGAGAAAATGGCAGCTACTGTCCAAAAGAAGGCTCCACCTCAGCAAATCCCTTCTCTCTTTCATCATTCATTGATCAAGATTATCTTTTTACACCAGCTGGAGAAGAAAGGGGTTTCATGGGACTCATTCATTAGCCATGCAGATTTCGCCACTGTCCCTCCTGTTCATGTGTCTCCTACTCAGCCGGTTCATCGCCCAGTGCCTTTGTCTAGTAGGCCTACCCCTAAAAAACTCAAGATGACCATTGGGCAGCCAAGTGAACAGGGAGAAGGAGAGGGCAGTGAACCACAGGGAGAAAAAGAAGGCAGTGAGCAGCAGCAGCCAGATTTTGAGGGACAGCAGCAGTTGGAGAGCAGTGAGCAGCAGCAGCCAGATTTTGAGGGACAGCAGCAGTTGGAGATTAGTGAGCAGCAGCAGCCAGAGTTTGAAGATCAGCAACGGCTACAGGTTGATGAACAGCAACAAGTACCGGAAGAGGAACAGCAGCAGACAGAAATTGAAGAACAACGGGTTGAGCAAACAATTGAAGCGCCTTTTGAGCCACAAGCTGGACAGGATGTTGAGGAAGGACAGCAAGCTGAAGCTGCCTCCTTGACAGTGACCAAAACTGTTCCTAAAAAGAGGAAATTGACCGAAAGGACCACTTCTAGCTTGCCAAGGAGAAAAAGCGCCAGATTAGCTTTCAAAGGCAAAAGTAAAATTGGAGAAAGTGCAAAGCATGGAGGTGAATTAGCTATTATCCCTATCCAAAGTGATGATAGTGACAATGAGGCCCGCCTCCTTGAAAACCTCCTCATTCACAAAGAAGGGCAAATGGAGGTGTTACAAGAAGATCTTCAAAGGGCGAGGAATTTCAACCACTTCTTGGAGGTTGAAAACAAACAGATGAAGTATCATGCAGCCATTCATGAGGCAAGAGCGATCAAGTATAAGAAAGAAGCAGAAAAGGCGCAAGTAAGAATCGAAGAGCTCATTGGCGAGTTTGATGATGGAGAGGAGGAATACCAGCATAGGCGGAAGAGGCCTAGAACCATCGGGCTTAGAAGAGCCTTGGAGAAACAGAGAGCAGAAGAACAAGCTCAATTCGAAGCCTTTCCTCTCACTGCCCTCTTTGAGCAGGAAATTGAGGAAAACAAGGAAGCATGGCTTGAGAGGGCTAACCAGCATTTGGAAACAAAGCTTGAGAAGGAAAACAGGGATCTTGAGCTACAGAGAAAAAGGACTCTTCACTTTCAGAAGCTAAATCAGTTTGCCAGACGAAAATTGAAGGTAGCACAAGAAAAATTGAAGAAGTTGAAGGAGAGGCGCCTAGCACGGAAAGAAGCAAAAAGCATATCAGCCCTTGATATTTTGGCTTCAGCTTCGGAGCATGTTTCTATGGACCCTTGAGGGTCATGCATGCCAATTTTGGGCCTGTTTCGGAAACTTTTTTTTTTTTGGCATTTTTGGGGTTTTTCGCCAAAAACTCATAAATACGCCATTTCAGTTTGATGAGTTGTCAAGCGAGGAGGAGGATCCCAATGGGTTCCATAATTCCATGAGCAGGTCTCCAGCGATTTTCGGGGCATTTGAAGATCATTGGCCCCCTCAAATTGGCGAAAAACAGCCTCATTTTGCACATTCTGCCTGCCATATCAGCAGCCTGCTATTTTCTGGGTTTTTGCGCACAGGTACAGTTTTGAGGGACTTTCAGAGATCAGATTGAGGTGATTCCACTTGCGCCGGAAAGCAGACACAGAGAGATTTCCAACGAGCCATCATGAGCCTCATTTTGACATCGGGAAGGCTTCCATTTGCATCCAGCAAGTCAGGGGACCTTTTTCAGGCATAAATATGAAGTATTTTTGTAATTTTTGAACTCCAAAAATCTGCTTTTCCCAAATGTGCGTTAAGCTATTTTTATCATGGAAAAATCATGTAAAGTCAATATAATTTCCGTTTTTAGCAGTTTTTTAGATATTTTATGGGATATTTTGTGCCTTGGGCTTTGCAAAGCCTCAAGGACAAATTTAGATATTTTGACTTGGCCAATGGGATAGCTAGTTGCTCCATGAGGTTTTCCTCCCTCAAGCCTATTTATCCCATGGTTCTCATTGTAAATCAGAGGCTGAACTTGAGAGAAGAATTAATTCATTGGTCATATGAGCTTTGAAGAATACACTTGAGTTATGATTTTTGGACTGCCTCTTGGATGCTTTTGAGGAATGATGAAGGATTGTTGATGGATTCCTTGACATGGTAGAATGGTATAGTGCTTCTTAATGTGTTTTTTCTTCTAGTTTTCACTCATAATTCATATTTCTTGCTGCTATAGATCAGTAAAGATTGATTTTGAGATATGCCCATGGAGGCACCTCAAAATCCCTGAATCTTCATAGCTTGATGTTTTCTTCTCCCTTAGTTATGCTAAAGAATTCTTAGTTGCTCTTTAGTAACCTAAGGTATTGTTGCTAAGTTTTATTCATTAGTTCTATGTATGTTGAGTAGGATGTATGGTTTGCCCTACCTACCTATCAGCTGCCCATATTTCTGTCCATAAAACTTTCTCTTTGACTGATTTGTTGATCATTTTGTTGAACCAAGGAGGCCTAGTCCCGATCTAGCCCTTTGCCTAAAACTATGAAAACTTGTTTGTCCAAGTGCCCAATGACTTAGAGACTATGTTTAGGCGTTCCGGCGTAGTTTATGAGTTGTTATTTTGTCTTATATGTTTTCCCCAAAGTCTGATAGCCATTTCCCGAAGTTAGAGGGTCTTATACCTCTATGTATGGCTGGAATGTTTGATTTCTATGTATTAATTAGCTCATAGTTGCATTTAGCATGATTAATGGCTTGCTATAACATGTTTATGTCTGCTATAAACTAGTTACACTTGAAATCCCTTGTCTTTCACAAACTTGTTGTCCATTTAATCCATTTTGCCCAAAGATCCCTTCTACCGTGAATCAAATCGGCCCTACAGCAGCTTTACATCATCACCTCATAGCTTCCTTGACCTGTTTGACCCCATAGCCCAATTTATCCACATCTTGTTATCCAGTTTATGTATTTGATCAGTTTCATCCCTCACAAACTTAAAAAACCAAAAAACTAAAAACATACTTCATAACTAGCCTAATATCAGAACATTGCAAGTAAACACACCGACATCTTTTACACTTATAGAGAGAGCCCTCTCTGAGTCCAGGAAGGCTAGGTCCTTGGGCTCCAAAGCTTGGTTTGATGTTACATCGTCATTTGGCCATCCCAATGGCCAAATCCAGACCTAACAAACCTTGACTCAACTACAGAAAAGCAAAACTTTCAGTCAGTATTTTGGGATAAAACTAGGACCAGGGCTCACCATATCTTCCTTATTTCATCACTACTTAACATATACTGAAAATAAGATTCAAGAATAAAAATTAGCTCAGACAGTAGGATGAGGGAATGCCAGCATTCCTATGCTTGAACTGAATTAAATCATTCCTAAATAACACAAATTAGAAGAAAACATTTAGATAAAGATTTTCAGTCAAAGAAGGGTACTGATATACAGTAGGTCCTACCTCTATGCATGCTGTTATTTATAAGAGAAGATGAACACAGTGAAAACAGAAACAAAATAACAAGTTACAATGAGAAAAACATCACCATCAACATAGACCATGATCCCATAAATCAGCTTGTATTGATGCTACAAACCAGTTACAACTTTAAGTCCAATGCTTTAGTTTAGCAATCATCTACACTTCCCAGACTAACTTATCTATCAGAAGTAGAGCTCCAAGAGCCAGTGAACACTATTTACATATATAAGTCTCAAGCTCAATTACATTTCAATGTTCAGTAGCCAAATCAACCAACCCCTCTCTCATCTTCTCTAGTAGTATTTATAGGAGAATGAGGAGGTGAGATCTGATACAAGATCTCCAAAGATAATTAATACAGACTTAATGGCTTCTCGGTCTTTGGGGGGCTCGATGAAGAAGCTTACATAGGTGTCCTCTGTATTAAATAATTTACATTTAAGATTTAAGCTCGGTGGGAGCTCTTTTTTACTTTTGAGGCTCTGTGTTATGTGAGAGCCACTCTGCTGACATTTTTTCATTAATTTCATGTGAAGAATTAACCTCTTTGGCTGCGCTGAGGCAAATTTTTCTTTTGATCAATAACTTCAGCCTCTTTTTGCATGCTTTGAAGTACAGGTGGCACTGCGGTAGCTGGGAGGAATCAATTTGCCTCAGATGTGGCAGTGGAGGCCTTCTAACTGATAAACCTTTATGATTTACCTCTAAACTGTGTTTTAATAGGGGGATTAGGCTTTTGATAATCCATCTTAGCCGTAATCCCCACAGATTTGTCTTCAATCTTCTTATTCTGATGTGTTCCTGTCTTTGACACTGATACTCTCTGACTATGCTTGATTCACTGTGTTTTTTGGTGTGCAGGGCTGTGCAGGGATCGAATGGCATCAATTCCTCATGAATCATTGACAAAACATGGAGTTGAACCTTGCGAATTATACCCTTTGATGAATCGAAGGTGGGAGGATCGTCACCCTCAGCCTTTGAAATTTTCTTCAGTATAGCGAAAGAAACCATTTAAACCCTGCAAAATAGGAAAAACATTATGAAATCCTGCATATATAGGTTTACTTCTTTGGAAGGACATGTGGGGAGAGCGTGGCCATTGGATGGCATCATCCAACGGTCGAGATTGATTAGAAGAAGTCAAAGGGAAGGCAGAAGAAGAATTTAAATCGAAGCCGTTGATCGCGCAAAGATCAACGGTCAGAAGCGGAGGTGAATAAATAACATGAAGAGTTCACATTATTTGGAAAAATAAAATTAAAAACGGAGACAAAGGTTTAAAACCTTTGTTTTGGAAAAAAATGGTGGAAAAATGAGTGGGGAGTTCGGGACAAACGTGGGCCGTCGGATGAGACCGGCCCATGCGATCAACGGTGGAGATCAGGTACCACAAAACCTTAGAAACATGCCCCGGACTTCAAAACCTTTAATTAAACCACACTGTATAATTATTTCGGATCACAAAATAGGCTTGTTGTCATCAGGGAAACAATGAAAACCCACCCCAATTAAATTTTGCTACGTGGACGCTGATGTGGCGTTGGGGCGATCGAGTGTGGACCGTCGATCTGTAGATCAAATCGACGGCGGAGATTCTTATATGACTGCGTCATACCTTCGCTTATCGCATGGGCTTCTTCAGAGCGCGATCACCGTTCGATGAGCTGGCCTCAGATCGGACGGCCTGCATCGATATCGCGCTCACTCCACATCCGACCTTTAACACCCGGGGAAAATGGTATCACCATACCGCCCAAGGCCACGTGTCGGCTAGTGGCGCTAATCGCTGCCGAACGGAAAAAATCGCTTCCCTCTCAAAAGCGGTGCAATAGAAACTGCCCGGTTTTGAATAGTTAATGACCGAAAAACATTTAAAACCCAAACATTTAATATAACAAAGGTGTAAGCTTTGGGGGCGGAAAATATATTTGCAATATGGTTCGGCGTCCATCTGCGGGGCCGTGGATTATATGGAAGGCAACATGACCGGGGGGGATAGAATGGAGGGCTAATCGGCATCAGAGTTGGTTTAAACACTATCAGTGCGCTCGGAGAGTTTCCCCAATGCGATAAGCACTTTAAGGCTTAGCGCCTGGTTCCAGCTCCAGGGCGTATGGAATGGTAAATATGGTTAAGGATTTAGCCCAAGGGGGCTTAAACCTTTACATAGAAATATGTATTTTTATGAAGTTTTCAATGTTTTTCCAATGGTTTTGAGGGTTTCGATAAGGCAACGAAAAAGTCTTAAACCTTATCAAAGGGGTTTTAATGGAGGGGGAAAAGGGAAAAAATATGAAAATGAAGGATTTTTATGGAGAATAAAGGGGCAAAGATGAGGTTAGTTTTGGAAGTGGAAGGAGGGGGAAAATGGCCTTTGCAGCAATATTTTCACTTATGGAAACAACAGAATTTCATAGTATAGAATGGGAACAGCAGTGAATATTTTGGATAGAGGCATGAGGCCTTCAAGTGTCTTCAAGAGGTAACACTTTTTAGCAGTAAAATTTGTTCCTTGAAGACTCCAAAAATGATTTAGCCACCTTTTGGTATAACAAATTTCATAGGTGGCTAACAAAAGGACTGAAAAAAGAACAGGTGTAGGAATGATAAGATGAGGGAATGAAATGTAGGTAAAGTGATGGGAATAGCCTAAAAACAGCTTCCTTTGGATCAGTAGGATGACTTGGGCAGTTTGGATGAAGATTTTTAGTGAAGGATAACTTCATAGGATAATGAACACAGTGAGATTTCAAAAACTCACAAGTTTTTCATAAAAGCTTGTTTTTTGGAAATTTGTGGGCTAATCTAGCCATCATTAGGTATAACAGAATTTCTAGATGGCTAACACAAAGGGAGTCATCAAACTCATATTTTCCCTCACATGGATGAAGCCTCAAAATTTTTGGAAAACTTCATTGTTCCATAGCAACAACTTCCAACTGGTTATCGTAAACTATCTCCCAACCCACCATCAATTGATGAAATGATTGATCTAATTCCAAGTACAGTCAATCCCACTCTTCCATTGGAGAGTGAAACTCATATCACTAAGGTTGATGATCGATTATTTGATCAAGTGGTTGACTTGAATTCACATTCAGTCGATCCCACTCTCCCTGTGGAGAGTGAAATTCATACCACTCAGGTTCTTCTTGTTACATCAGATTCTTCTACGCCAGGGGGAAATTCACCTATTTCTACAGAACCCCCTCCACGTACTGAGCTCTTTTCCTTTGATTGGAATGGACTTACAGAACCTCGTCTTCCTTCTCCCATCCCTTTCCAAATCATTGTGAAGGTTTGTGTCAAGAATGTGCGTCGCACAAATGTAGATGAAGGTGCCTCTAATAGTATTTTATCCTCAACTGCTTGTCAAGCTTTGGGTTCCCCTCAGCTTGATCGTGTTACACAGAATCTGTCTGATTTTAACAGAACTATTAGTGAACCTTTAGGGATCCTTCCTACGTTTCCTATTACCTTGGAAGGTAAAAATATCTGTATTGATATTATGGTAGTACAAGGCTCCTTGGATTTCAATTTACTCCTTGGACGAGACTATGTCTATGCAATGAAAGTTGTCGTATCGACACTCTTTCGTGTGATGTCTTTCCCTCACAATGGAAACATTGTTACTGTTGACCAGCTTTTGTTCGTTAGTCTTGATTCGACTACTAACAATCTGACAACCCTGAATTTTCCTTATACGGAAGTGGTATCTACCCTGCCATAGGTTAATTATGTGGTAACCAATCCCATGCTTTCAGTTACCAATGCAAGCGAGCCTCTCACTATTTGCTTGACTTCCTTTGACTTAGATTTGGTAACTGGCATGGTGAATTCTATGGGGATATTTTAACATGATTTTCTTATCCCTATTGAGTCCCTTGACATGTGTTCCTTCCAAAGAACTATTCTTCATTATGATGAGGACCTCTTGGAAGCCATGATCGAGGTGTGTCCCTTGACATGTGTCCCTTCCAGATGGAAGTCATGATCAAGGTTTCAATGAGGATGGTTCTTTTCCTATGTCAACCTCATTAAAAAATGAAATAGGTCCCCATGAGGATAATTCCTTTTACTGTTTCAACCTCGTTAAAAAATTAATCTGTTCATTTTGAGGATGGTTCTTTTACTGTGTCAACCTCGTTAAAAAATGAAACAGGTTCTTATGAGGAGAGTTCCTTTTACTGTGTCAACCTCGTTAAAAAAATGAAACAGACCCTTATGAGGAGAATTCTTTTCCTATGTCAACCTCATTAAAAAATGTAATAGGTTCCCTTGAGGATAGTTCTTTAATGCGTCAACCTCGTTAAAAAATGAATCGCGTCCTTATGAGGATGGTTCTTTTCCTGTGTAAACCTCATTAAAAAATGAAACAAGGATCCATGAGGATAGTTCCTTTTACTGTGTCAACCTTGTTAAAAAATTAACCAGTTCATCTTGAGGATAGTTCCTTTACTGTGTCAATCTCATTAAAAAATGAATCAGGTCATGAGCATAGTTCCTTTACTATGTCAAGCTCGTTAAAAAATGAAACAAGGTTCCATGAGCATAGTTCTTTTCCTATGTCAAGCTCATTAAAAAATGAAACAAATCCTCTCCTAATTGAGTCGAGTCTTTGATTAGATCTCGTAAGTGTCAAGTCGAGTCTTTCATCTGATCTCGTAAATGAACCTTCATTCCATCCAGCCATTAGTAACCAGTAGTCTACTTAGTTGAATGAAATGAAGCTTGGGGAGCATATGCTCTAGCAAATTACGCTTGGGGGGCATTGAAACTATTCTCAAGCATGATTTTTCCTTTGTTTCAAGCTTGTGTAAAAATGAAACAAACCTATCTCAAGCACAGTTTTCTCTATTTAAAGCTTGTGTAAAAATGAAACCACTCTCGAGCATAGTTTTCCTTTGTTTCAAGCTTGTATAAAAATGAAACTTATCTTGAGTCCATTTCGATTATTATTTTCAAGACTCGTTAAAATCATGAAAATCTTGAGATTATTTTTCTATATTTCATTCTCGTAAAACACATTAAATGCTGAGTTCTTTCTGTCTTTTCCTTTTCGTAAATTAAATTGAAAGTCGGCCACATTGAGTATAATTTTATCACTTTTTCGGACTCGAAAAAAAGCGAAACTTTTGAGTTCTCTTTTAAGCCATTTTCAAACTCTCTAAATATGAAAAGATCGCTGAGTACTTGACTAGTCGAACTCGTTAAAGGAAATGAACAGTCATTCCTTTAGTATAATTTTACCCATCTTCCATACTGAAATGGACTATTTATGAAAAAGGTATACGTTGACTAAACATGGTCAATAGAGTTCTCTCCTGTATTATTTTATCCTTTTTCGGGCTTGAGAGACTAAATTTTCGAAAAAGTACAACTACAGAGTTTACTTATGTTTTTCTTCTGACTCCCTAAAACTGAAAAACACTGAGTTTCTCCTATACTGGACTCGTTAAAATTTAACAATAAAGGACCTGTCGATTACAACAAGACCAAACCACTCCTTCTTAGAGTTCGATTTTAAACTAAGATGGACTCATCCGAAGGATGAGCTTACAAAAACAAGAAAATGTTATCCTCCTCAAGCTTTTCAAAAATAAAGAGGTACTTGCCAGTAATGGTGGAGGGAAAAGAGAGAAAAGGAATCCAGTTGTCACCCTTGTTTGAAAATCAGTATACCACTCTTAAACACGACACTTTGTCACACTTGTACCTGGGTTGGGAAAATCCTTTGTCTAACAGTTAATCAAACCACATTGAAAGTCTTCAGCTGGTTTCTGGGTATTAGCTTTAGGTCAATTGTCTCCAAACCATCTGCAGTGTCGTTATGTATTCAAGAGACAGTTCAAATAAGCCATTCATTGCAAAAATTTGTCTCCATTCGCATTGACCATCCCTGAGTCAGTCCTTGCAAATATTTTTACAAAACTTGATCTAATGGTTTCGTGTCGTGGGATTTCCTGCGATGGGTCACTTTCTATCGACGACGGCTCATCATCTAGAATCCTATCAGTACCTTGGGATCTGAATTCCCTAATGGCAGGTTTCTTGCCTTCGACGATAGGTTGCATCATTGACCTTCGATCGAATGATTTTGTGAAGTGTTCACCTACAAATCATTCATTCACACTTCGTAGATTGTATTGAGTACTTTGAGAGCCATTGTCATTATTGGTGGTTTCTCTCACACTTGTTAACAGTTCACATCATTGACTGGTAATCAAGTGGTTTCTACCATGTTTGACTTTGACACAATCAATCACATGGATAGAATCGTACCAGTTCAAGAAGCGAAAATCAAGACCCTGGATCTAATTTCCACCATCCAGGTTGTGAGGAGTTTTATTGTTCATGATACAGTAGACTAATTATGACATATGGTTGCGCCCATACTGTGTCTACTTTTGATGTAATATTAAAATCATTTATGTACCAGAACATTTAGTTAGCTTTTATCTAAGTATGGGAATGCCTACCTCAGTGATGATATATATCTATATATATATATATATATATATATATATATATGCTTGCATTGAATTTTTTTTACAGGTTTGCGACCAGTGTGTTTGCAATCCAATCCTCAGAATGATAAAGAACTTCACTCTTCAGAACAACCATACAGTAGACTACTTATCACATATGGTTGCGCCCATACTGTGTCTACTTTTGATGTAATATTAAAATCATTTATGTACTAGAAAATTTAGTTAGTTTTGATCTAAGTATGGGAATGCCTACCTCAGTGATGATATATATATATATGCTTGCATTGATTTTTTTTACAGTTTTGCGACCGGTGTGTCTGCAATCCAATCCTCAGAATGATAAAGAACTTCACTCTTCAGAATAACCTCACACTTCACGCTTTAGGGGGAAATCTGTTACACATTATTTTGTCACCATCACATTTGACTATCAATGTAGGTCTATCACTACCTATATTGTGCTCCCTTAGAATTAGAAAAACCTAGTGTTCCTAAACCAAGTCTTGGAATTGGATAAAATCTCATTAAAACCCTTAAAAGTCTGAGTCTGCACTTTTCCTAGCCCTTTCCTATGGGTCCACAGATACTTGCTCTATATTCTGCGGCAACTCCCGCACGTTCTTCTTATAAAACCTGCGGGCCCCCATAAAAAGTCAAATAAAGGAAAGAGTCAAATATAGAAGCCCAACTGGTTGAATATTCTCCCAACTGGAAGCTTCTAGAGGCGCAATCAGTTCAATATTTATCCCTCCACTCATGGAGCTTATCCCTTGGTCTATGGAGCTCAAATCCCTTCATGAGAGGAATCCATCCCCCGCTTCATGGAATTGAAACTACCTCCATTTCCCTATAAATTGAGCTCATGTTTCAGTCTCAAGGGTAGATTGTAGGCATACATGTTAGTTGCTGAAGGAATTCTCAAGAGAGCATACTCTCTACACTAGTTGTTGTTGGCATGAGAATTATTACACCCTTATGTCCATAACTACATGCTACTTCAAAGATAGGAAGGCTTGTCAAACTGCAAGAGGAACGATTGTTCAGGACCCCAGGAGGAATTTGTACGACATCAAGGTGACAGATTGTAAAGTTACTCTTTTCATTCAAAGATAATACATATGGATCTCATTTTATCATTGATTTGTTCTTGTGCTTATTGAATAATTCAATACTTAGACTCCTTGATCACTAAGTTAGATTAGTTGTTCTTAATTATTATATGTTATAGGTGCTTTTAGTTCTTTTGTTTATCTTTGATTGCAAGTTCTACTTATTGAAGAAGCCTCTTTGGAGCAAGTTCAAACTGAATTTTTAAACAAACGTTATGCAATTTAAACAAAATGGTACACACTTTTTTCTTGCTTTTGAGGATCTCGCTATTGATCCTGTTGTATCTTTGTGATTTTAGATCCCCTAGATTTGAACTTAGGAACTGTAGTATCCGTATGAGTCTTCTTTCCAATACCATAGGTCAGACATGATTTGGATTCTTCAAGACAAAGTTATTCTCAATATCCCATAATGACCTAATTATGGACTAGTTCATTATAATGCACTTGTATGGTGTGCCACGTGTCATTGTTTTGTATTTCGGCTCTAAAATAAATACACAAGAAACTACAGTATGTGCACTTTTGACTAATTTTTACAGAATTCAAATCCAATGCTCAAAGAGAAATTTATGAAGATTTTCCTAAGGTCATCTCTTTGAGATGAAGTTTGGGAGTCTGCAAAAACCCTAACTTCCTCAGATCATATCTCCGAAAATATAGTGAACCAAGATCTAAAACTTTTACACGAAGTTCCGCAGGATTTCAACTCAAGTGACTTTTTTTTCATCATCTAAAACATCGTAGAAAAAATGTTATAGTGAAAATTATACGATGACCTATTTGCAGCAGCGAAACCCTAGAATCCAAATCTTTGATACCAAATTTTATGAAACCAGCTCAGAAAATAGAAGAAAAGAGATATCAACGACTTAGAAATCGGCCTCTTCAAGGGGGAAACCTCCTTTACATTAAATAAATTAACAATTCTTGGATGATACAAATGAAAAAACCTCCTTTCTATATATAGGAGTCCATGGGGTCACAATATAATCATAGCCGACCTAACAATAATAATGTAAGGGCACAAAAAAAACAATAGTGGGCTTTAATGGGGCACAATAATAAAAATATAGGGACTACAGGGGAACAAAAATAATAATAAGGGGGTTTCACTAACAACAATAAGGGACTTTAATAGTAATATAGGGACCTAACACCTGCAAACCTCTAACATAACCTTTGACACATTTTCAAGTGGATCAAACATGCCTCCCAAGTGTCACTACCAAGTTGACATAAAAGGGAAAACAAACAGGGTTGGAAAGAGTGCCAACAATTCATCCACTTTCCAACAACCATATGAACAAGCTGCAACACCTCTCACAGACCTCTGAAGCACCTATGCAACATAATTATATGAAGACCTAGTTTCAAACTCAACTAGTGTGCCAAAAACCATCTCCATCACATGTAGATCTACCTCATCCACTTGTAGCAACATCAAAAATCAAACCAATTCCATCACTAACTATCATAAAAAAGGCTGACATGAAGAGTTGACATCAATGCCAACTCAACTAGCTGCAACCAAGCTACAACGAAGACAACCAAACATCAACTAGACTACAAGGGCTAACATCAATGCCAACATCAGTTAGTTTCCACCATGAACCAATCCCAACATCAGCCAGTTAGATCCATGCACACCATAATGCCGACACAATGTGTGTCTTGATGCGATGTAAGAAGTAGACTGCTTGATTTTTATTTCAACATGTATGGGTCCATTTTGGGTTACCCACATCTATTGTTTCAAATCGAGACTCAAATCCTTGGAGAGTTTTAAAAAAGCTTGTGGAAGATGATGGATACCAAGCTAAAAAGGAGTACAACATTCCATCCATAGGCCAATGGACACACAAAGGTCGTCAATGAAAAAATGGTTCATTTTCTCTGAGGGTATTGCAAAAAGCATCCTAAGTTATGGGATGAACAAATACATTAAGTTCAACATGCATACAACAGGGGTTTGCACTCTTATACTCAAAGTTCACCATTTGAGACATGTTTTGGGTACTTGCTGAAATATCCCTTAGATTTGGTCTTTGGAAAATATGAGGATTCCATTGAACGAAGTGATGAAGACAAAGCTCGCAATTTCATCCAATTAATCTCGATGATTCATCAAGTAGTGAAGGAACATTTTAAAAAGAGTCAAACACAGTATAAAGTATAGCATGATAAACACAGAGTTAATCATGAGTTCTAGGTTGGAGATATAGTATGGCTTCACATCAGCAAGGATATATTGAAGGGGAAAGGCAATAATTTGGAACCAAATAGATATGTTCCATTCACCATATTATAAAATATTGGAACAAATGATTATTGCCTTGATCTTCCAATATATATGCAGATGTATTATGTAGCCAGTGTTGAGAACTTGAAACTCTATGAAACTCCCATAATCATGGAACCTGAGGAGAGTGGTCAAGTTCCATTGGCTGATGATTTTGCTCCAAAATACTTGAACAATTTGGTTGAAGATATCATCCTAGAAAAATGAACCATGACTTCAAAAAGGGGATATGTGGAGTACCTTTGAGTGGGTTTCAAAGGAATGCATCCTAACAAGGCATGATGGATTGAAAATGAGAAAGTGAGGGAGTGATTCCCTCACATGCTTGTTGATTGATAAGGATTTTGGAGGCCCAAAAGCTTCTTAGTGGGGAGGAATGATCTAGGAGGATCCAAAAAGGCTCAAAATTTGAAGTCCTAAAATCTCAGCAAATATAGCACGAAGTCATAGAGCTCAACAAGAGCTTTCCAATGGCATGAACAATACCTTAATCTGAGACTGTATGCGAACGTTATTCTCATCTGAATTTCATGGAAAAAGTAAAAATTATTTTCCAAGTGGTACCACAAGGTGCCAAGTGGCACTTCCTCGTGAAAACCCCATTAGCATCCCACTCAGCGGTCAGTGGGACCCATCGAGTACCACGTGGCATGATGTAAAACTAACCAAGAGATGCCACATTTAAGCCTCCAAATTTCTCGTTTGGCATGACATAGTGGCATTGATGGATCAATGATGTGATACCACATGGCCTAATGAAATGGCACCACGTGGCACCACAATAGTAGTTAAAAGGAACCATGGGTCTAGGTCAAAGAGCGCATTGGAGGCTACAGGAGTCAGACCCGCAACCTTGGTGGAACAAACTCGACAACTGATCATTGCGCCAACGACTTCATTGTTAAACATAGCATGGGCACACATACATTTTTTTATTTTTTATATCCCAGAGGATCCCAACATTCTTCTTGACATGTACTACTATTAAACCTCTATGGATCTATGACCTTTCCTCCCCTCCGTAAACTAGGTCACAATCGAAGGGATTTGAACCTTGGATCTCTTATTTTTCACATATTTCACATTAATTTGATCACCAATTGAGATGGCGCTCTAGGACATGGGCACACATAGATATTAAGGTTCCATTTATATTATTTTTAAAAATAAAAGAGGGGGACCGGAGGCCCATGTGTTTGACCCTAGGAACCCTGCCAAACAGATGCCACTTATAACATAAAAACGAAACATTTGTTGTAATGTTTGTTATGGACCACCAAATGGGGAGCCGTGAGGGTTTGACCTCGGGCCACCCACACGAAATAAAAACCAAATACTAATGGACCACAACGGTGGGACATTGTAAACTCCACAGGCGAAAACTATAAAAATGATTCCAAATCATTTGAAAAATAACCACAAGAGAGTGGAATAGGCTATGGGTTATGGCAGAACTAGGATGAAGGAACCATACTTACAGAAACTCGCGTCGAGAATAAATCTTGAGGGAATATTCCATAAAATATTTTGTGGTATATTCTAGGGATTATTCCTGTATATTCTTTCTATTGTGGAATCTTGGAGATTCTTAGGGAGTCTAGAATCTATGGTGTCAAAACCCAACTAATTTTATACTCATTTTACTTAAAATTTCACAAAGATTTCACTGGTACAATTAGATTTGGGATTTGGCAATCCCATTTTTAGGTCACTCCTAGAAGTGAGGTATAATCATGTATTTTTCCATGTACTTTATTCTCTTTTTCTGAGATAATGAAGAGACCTCTCCACTTTGAAGCTATTCCTAGAGACGTAGCTGGCACATTGTGAGTGAACTTCGTTATTAAATATTGGTGCATTGTCTTTATGGTCTCTTTTATGTGTTTCTTCTTCTTAAGTGTTGAATTTATGATATTACATGCTCTTTTATGAAATTTTGTTTAACATCACTGAAGAAAATATCTCGGATCACCTAGTCTCTTCTATGTTTTTGTGTTAGGCCCTCAGGAATTATCCTCCATCTCTCATCTCGGAACCCAACATTTTGCTTGACATGTAACTACTAGTAAACCTCTAGGGGTCTATGACTTGTACTCCTCTGCGTAAACCGGGTCACAACCGGAGGGATTTGAACCCTGGATATCTCAGTTTTAACAGATTTCATACTACTTTGATCACCAATTGAGTTGACCCATTGGGAAATGGGAACACATATATATTAATGTTCCATTTATATTATTTTAAAAATAAAAAGGGGGACCAGACGCATGCAAGTTTGACTATGGGAACCCTTACTAACAATCAACACATATAACATACGAACGAAACGCTTTTTGTAATGTTTTTTATGGACCACCAAATGGGGAGCCGCGAGGTTTTGACCTCGGGCCACCCACATAGAAAACCAAAAAATAATGGACCAAAGTGATGGGACTTTGTAAACTCCATAGGCGAAAACTATAAAAACCATGCCAAACTGTTTGAAAAATGTCCAAGGGAAAGCAAAACATGCTACCGGTTATGGCAAAACCAGGATAGAGGAACCAAACCTGCGAAACCTCGCGTCGGGAATATATCTTGAGGGAATATTCCATAAAATATTTTGTGGTATATTTAAGGAATATTCTTAGGGAATATTACTATATATTCTTTCTATTGTAGAATCTTTGAGATTCTTAGGGAGTCTAGAATTTATGGTGTCAAAACCCAACTGAACTTATACTCTTTTTACTCAAAATTTCCCAAATATTTCATTGGTGCAGTCATATTTGGGATCTAAGCATCCCATTTTCAAGTCACTGCTGGAAGTGAGGTATAATAATGTATTTTTACATGTTCTTTATTTTCTTTTGTTGATATAATGAAGAGACCTATCCACTTTGAAGTTAGGCCTAGAGACGTAGCTGACGCATTGTGAGTGAACTTCGTTATTGAATATTTTTGCACTCTCTTTATGGCCTCTTTTATGTATGTCTTCTCCTTAATCATTACATTTATGGTATTACATGCTCTTTTATGCAATTTTTTTTAACATCATTGAAGAAATATCCCGGATCACCTAATATCTTATACGTTCACTACAAGGAAAAAACCCTCTAGCAAAGGTTATAAAGGAGGTTTTTAGTGTTATAAAATTGGCCAAAATTTTCAAAAAAACATATGCTACGACAATTGTTTCTGGTAACAGAGGTTTTGGCGGAGCTTTTAACGGACATTCAACACAACTAAAAAAAATGGGTGGCCAGAGGTTATTACGGATGTTTTTCATTGGTGCTCTTATCAGGTTTTAATGCACTGGTGCGTATCTATATACAGTGCACCGGGGCAGTCTTAGAAGAATGCACTGGGCCGTTAAGGAAAAAAACAGCACCGAGCCTGGTGTTGGTGATACAACGCACGGGACCGTTCTAATTGGTCTTGGGATTTGAGCGGTGCCCATAGGTCATCTAAGCGCACCGGTGTGTGTAACTTTATGAGGCACCGGTGCTCCGTATCACAGAAAGGAACCGAGATTTATAATTGGTATCAGTATTCATGCGGTGCACATGACATCTACAAATGCACCGGTGCTTATATATACATAAACGCCTAGTGCGCAGTATCACACAAACGCATCGATATTTATAACTGGAATCGGTATTAGTGCGGTGCCCATAGAATCATAAATGCACCGATGCGTATAGATACATAAACGCACCGGTTTTAATTTTGTTTTTTTTAGAAGCATCCACCTCTGACGTACAGTCCAATTATTGTGATTGTTTTAAATTCATTATTGATCAAAAGTCAACACGTCTTATAAAAATATTTATATTAATTACATTTTTATTAATGCATTTGAATGTGCTGTTTGGATTAATTTGTTATATCATATCAGAATTATTGTGGTTTTTTTTAATTCATTATTCATCAAAAGTCGACAGATATATATAATCTTATAACAATATTCATATGAATTAAATTTTTATTAGTGCATTTGAGAACGACAATGGAGAATGCAATAGAATAAATTAAAACATATTTTATGATTATATATATATATATATATATATATATATATACGACAGTATTTATCATACAAAATGGGACAATTATTCGTATCCCTTTGTCTTTCAACTTAGACACTATGTCCATCACATTAAACAAAATGTCTGATTTCACAGACATATTTCAAAAAATAAAACACCTTGCTTTGATATCCAAATTACATAGTGATCATAATTCTTCGCTTGAACTGTTGTCACTGCTAGAGCTACTTCCATGACTTGGGTTATTTTCAGGAATGTTGTGTTCACGGCATTGATTGTTTTCTTCTTCTTCACTTTCCATCTACAAACATAAAAATAAACTGAAATGAGTGTATATACATTGGTGAGAATAATGAAAATTCCAATATTAAATAATATACATTAATGTAAATCGAAAAGAAAAATGACGTACCATAGCAGCAATTGACTCATAAACTATACACATTCTTTCAAAACCATGTACCATGTCATCTTTCAAAATTTCATTTGTTGGCATAGTTTCATACTTTGTTTCCTGCAAGTTTTATACCCCATAAAAAATCATATATTTAATATAAAAGATGTTTTTTTTCTATTAATTATAGATGAAGCTAATTAAAACAAGATCAATAGCTTACAAATTCCACAATTAAATTATGATATGCCAACATATACTCACAACCCATATTTAACCCAATTTCAATCAATTCGTCTGATAGTTCTTCTTTGTATGTTAGCACCTATTTGAAGACATTTAATGATGATTTTTGTAAAACAACTTAAAAAATACAAAAATGAAATCTAGTTAAGTTGTTATAAGGAAGTAACAATTACTCACAAACTTAGAGATCAACCATTTTCTTCCTTGTCGTCCTGTTTTATGTGTTGAATGGGTTCCATTTTATTTTATTTTCTGCAAGAAAATTCTTGAAAATTAATATTTAATGCTAAATTGTTTATTTATTTTACCTAATGATCGAAAAATGCAATGATTACATATTACATTTGAAGCACGTTGTTGTATTTGTTCCACTAGATCCCTCAAACTTTTGTAAAAGTTATTCAACCTTTCGTTAACTTCCAGCACCACTCCAAATTAGCCAAGAAGCAATTCATTTTCATTTGCATGTTCTATTTTTTTTCTTTTCTTAGAACAACATTCTTTTTTTGAGTTGTTGGTCCCTGTAGAACATTAAACAGATGTGAATTAGTAGACTGTTTGACACATGTTATCTAATAATTTCAAGTATATTATTAATGATAATTAAAAAAAGAAACTCATATTGGATCAATAGTATTTTTTCATTCACCTGATTCATCTTTTTTCAAATTTTCCATTAAAATTTTACGCTCTTATGGTCGTAGATCAGAAATAATCATATCGAGCTTCATCATTTTGTGGCTCTGCATGATACACAGTAAACAATACATATTAGTTAAAGTTACATATAGTTCAAAAATAATATTTTTTATAAAGAATTTACAAAGAACTTGTCTTTTTTGCTTTTCTCACTAGTACAAAATAGTTAATTAGTTACTAAAAAAATGACTAAAATTTGCATATAAATGACTATTCTTTGGTCGGTGACCAATAGTAGCTAATTTACTATATCTTATAACGCGACCAACATTTAGTCGTTTTTAGCTTAGTCATTAATTGGTTATCTCAATTTTGTTTTCTAGTAGTATATTTGGTCATTAATTTAATCACTTATTTGGTCATTAGATTAGTCATTGATTTGGTCATTGATTTACTCATTGATTTGGTCATTGATTTAATCATTGATTTGGTCATTAATTGTCACAATTAATGACCAAATATACCACAAAATATATTACTATATAATCACCCTAGAAAACCAATTAATGACCAAAATGTTAGTCGTGTTATAAGATACTGTAAATTAGCTACTAATAGTCATATATATGCAAATTTTAGTCATCGTTTGAAACTAATTAATGACCAAATAAATATGACTAAATTTTTAGTCGTGTTATAAGATACTGTAAATTAGCTACTAATAGTCATATATATGCAAAATTTAGTCATTATTTGTAATCACAAATTTATCATTTGCAGTGGTCATTTATCTTTTTTGGTAGTTTCATATTCATTATATAAACAACTAATTTAGTAGTTTATATTCATTTTATTTACTTTCATTAATAATCATTATAAATGACTAATTTAGTCGTATATTTATTTTATTTGTGTTCATCATTTATCAATATAAACTACTAATTTAGTAGTTTTAAATTGATTTTATGTGTTCATTATTAATCAACATAAATTAATCTGTATATTTTAAAAAATATTATACAATGTGCATGTTCATCTAATATGAAAATATAAAGTTGCATATGTTAATTACAATACTAAACAATATCAAGTGTAATTATAAATAATTTCAACCACATAAATTATATTATATGAAATGTTAAAGTATTACAATGAGTTTCCAACTTAATATTGGTTGGACAACAATTTACACATGAAATGATGTTTCATCACTTCAAAACATTATCATTGTGTTTTCAAGGCATTGTAGGTGAATTCACCAACTCTGAAGACCTGACCATTAGTATCTATATGTGTGTCTTATGCAGGATATTGGCTCTAAGGGTATCACCAAACCAGTTCTCTTCTCTCTCTTTTTGCATTTGTCACTACAATGTTATTGCTCTCCTCTTTCTTCAATTTTTGCTTCTTACCATCAATACTGAGTTCATTTGTCTGAAAACAAAAGAAGATACAATGTAAAGTGTAAGACATGAACGACAATAAACACTAGAATATAAAGTGAATTTGACTATAAATAGTTTATACGACATATACCTTAACATCAGCAATGTCAAAGCCATTTTTCCCCATACAAGTAAGAAACTCAAACAAATTTTCCTCAGTTGGGCGATAATGGCAACTATAAAGTGGCCAGATGACCTGTATAAACAAAGAAAATAAAATGTCACCATATATAGAAAATAACACTTTAGTAACTTAGTATTCAACCTTCAGGGAAAGCTTAGGAACAATTATGTCAACTAAGTTATATGTTAAAAAGCTCAAGTTGTAGATAACTTGTGAAAACAAATAATATGAGGTGTGATGTTTAATCCTTGTCGTTTTATTCGCAAAAACATTTCATTTTCTAGCGCATGAACTTGGTCAAGTATATAAACAACATGTGTTCAAATAACAACATGAAAGTAAACTTTTCTAATATACATGAAAATATTTTAACACAAAATAGCTATAAGGATTCCAATAAATATCATGTAATACTAATTTTATCTTCAAGTTTTGGTTGTTGTTTAAATGGACATGATACCAAGTATTTTTAATTTCACAGTTAAATGAAAAAACACAATCAAAAGAAGCATCCAAAATACAATCAAACAATAAAGAGAGGATATCATGGAATGGAAATTGCAATTATAAAAAAAATTGTTTACCTGTCCACCGATGTCGTGTCTGGCATTCCTAAAACATTTTCTTTCCCAAAATAACCCTGAGGTGAAATAATTAGAACATTAAAAGACATGAATTCCTACTAGAAACATTTACAAAGTTGATGGCACATGTGCCTAAAGCATCTCTAACAACAAATTAATCATATCCAAGACGTGTTATGCATTGTCTCCCCATCCCGTTTCCAATCACATTTCATGTAAGCTGCCCACAACAGAGTCAAGTAACAATCAAACGAAGACAATGACAATTATTTTTATCTTTTATATCTATTAAAATTGAATCTAATTTGTTTCATGAACATATTCATTCATATTTAAATCCTTCCTGACATATGAGAAGGTATCAATCATGTAGGATATCAGAAAAATCTACCTCAATGAGGTCCTCAAACAATTTTTACAATATCAATATTTTTCTTATTGTGACACCTTTGGTAAAAAAAAGAACATATCTGCAAAAGAAAATTGCATATATTACTTATGTTCAAACTTTGTATATGGTGTATTCTTAGGCAGCATTTTAAGATGTTCCTCCGTCTTTACCAAAGTGAATTGTAGCTTGGTTAAACTATGTATCCTTTGATTCAACATCAATTTCTGCAAGATAATGTCACATTATTCTTTCCCATTTCTTAACATGTTACATATGATAAATTTAAAGACACATAAAACCAAGAGCAACCCCTTTTCTAACCAAAACAAACAAACAAACAATCCCTCTAATAAAAGTTCATTATAATATTAGAAAATGAAAAGAGAGTGGATATTTTGTTGTTTGACTTTTCCAATTTTTGTTATGAAAGTGCTCGAGCTTCACGAACAAACAAATGTGAGGGAAGTTGTAAATGTGAAAAAAATTATGTTGACCTAATTTGTAGACTTCTTCAAAATTATGTGAATGAAGCCATTTTCGGATGTGGTAAATCTCATAATAAGAAATGGCCACATTGGATGCAAATATTAAATATAAAAACTTGTGGACATGGCATGTATTCTAATCAATTACATTGCAATGACGGCCATGGGCCTCCACGGGTTATAGGTCCTAAGTATGTTAGTATTGATGATAAAATAGAGATGGCAACGATAAGTATGGGTGGTCCTAGTTTGTATGGTGGATGTATTCAAACCAAGGTCATCATCTCAATGAAGTTCTGACATGGTAAACCTAGATTTGGTTCTCACCCAATTTCATTCCATCATACTTTGTCAAGACTCAAGAGGACATAATGGTCCTTCAACTTATAATAGGGTTGCTTTTGAGGTTAGAGATAAAGCATATCCAAAGCAAATGGGATTTTGGGCTCCAAGAGATATGGATATTTTAAATGATAAGAATTATATGTTTATTTCCCAAGATTCAAATGTAGGGATACATTTTGTGGATTTTACTAATATATAGAATGAGAGAAATAATCCATGAGGAGAATCTACTGGTCATTGTGATTAGGGAAATACTTGGATATAATAAGACTATTTAGGTTCAAATCAAAGATGGTGTTGATTCTTGTAGCTCCTCAGTTGCTGGTATTTTTTAAGGTAGGAATTTATGTTCTTCAAGGGTAGGGTCCTTCAGCTTAATTGCATCTGCCTTGGTCCTATCACCCTTGGTATATACTGCATCTATGCATCCCAGGTTGGCGCAGCACATTATCGCCTAGATAAGGACTCATCAAAGACCAGAGCACCTATATTTTGCAAGGCCTCATCGAGTTTCTCAGTTCCTCCTACCGAACCAAACGTCATCATGAAATCTTCGGCCATTGTACCCCAGTGACGAGTGCACTGGTGTAGATCTGCATCCAAATACCAGGTGGTGGGGATTGGTCCTAAGTCATGAATAAACATATGGACCCATTCATTCCAAGTTTTTTCATTCCATACTTCCTTCTAGATAGGCAAGTTCTTGCGCGGATCCCCTCGACCCGAGAAGAGTTCCATGGGTGGGTTGACTGGAGGATCGAATCGTAGGAATATCATTTTTCAGCATTCCTCCCAGTCCTGAAAAAGCTTCCCTATGAGTTTCCCACCACCGCGCAAGGGTCACACACATAGCCAAGTCAATGGCCCAAAACCTCCGTTCTTCAAGGACATCCACTTCAAATGCTTTAAGAAAGTCCTTAATACTACCAGAACCATCAAAGTAGGGAAGTTCTCTTACCTTTGAGGAGATGCATCGGAAGCTCTTTGTGATCTTAAGGCACCGCAACGCAGATACATCATGCAATCGGTTCTGCCAATTTTATATCTCTCCATCTGAGTCTGAGAGGCATTCGCTGTATTTTTCCCAACATAGCATGCCATCAATAATGGGGTTGATCCAATCATCGTCCCAGGCAGTTAGTTTGTAAATGTGGTCAACATCCTCCTCTTCACGCACTGGTTCGGTATATCATTCACTTTCTGCTGGATCCAAGGGAACTATTACCCGCGTACCCTCATTTTCAAATATCATACTTCTCCTTTTCAAATTGATGATACCTCCCATGTCAATAGCCTAGTCCAGGCCTAAGAGCGTAGGGTAAGGGTTCACATCATCCACAATCTATATTACTTCAAAATCCGCATAGACTTTAACTCTTGCAATGTCCACCACAACCTTCGGCAATCATCCTGGTGGAATGATCTTTTGTTGATTAGTCATCCACAACTGAATAGTGGACCATTCGAGCTTAGGTTCTCCAATCCTTTGTCGATTGGTTACAGTTCCCCCTATGCACCATTTTTCTTCACTATTGCCGACCGTCTAGACCCCCGCCAAAGTTGACGAAGTTTATGCATTTCTTCTCCTGGCGCCCGCGAACCAAAAAGAAAAGTGATTGTTCTTTCACCGCAGTAATTTTTTGTTAAAAAGCTCAAAATAAGAACGTTGGGTGGCTCCGAGCCAACGCAGAAATGGGAAGGTCCAAGGTTCGATTCTTCAAACGTCGATGGTATTACGCTGAAAGAGGGAGGGGGATCTCGAAATCCGGAAAATTTTGTAAGTGCTGAGTTGTAAATTTATGTAGATGTTATATGCTTGATGCAACTTTACTTTCTCTTTAATACTAGATAGAAATCACGTAAATCATTAAGTAATATGCTGATAGAACATACTAGAGGATCAACAGAAGACAAGCCAAAAAAATATATATTTGTTGGTGCGTTACGACGATCAGCAGGATGCTTCAACCAGCAAAGTCTCCTTGGTCAGCTAGCCCAAAATGTGTCACAACAACCCTCAAAACAGCCAAATGGTCAACTCAAAGTCAATCCCATAAAAGTCAACGCTGCCCAAAAAAGCAGAACAACAGCAAGTTAAATTCAACACAGCACAGTCTACGATCAACCTTTGACCTCGATTCTTGTGCCAAAAAGTACGAACTGCATAAATCGAAGTCTATGCCAAAATTCAGCTCCTTTAGACCATGCATTGACCAAAGTCAACATTGGTCAAACCTGCGGTAGAAACCCTAGTTGCAGCAGAAAATATTTTCGTCCTTCTCCCACATGTGAACCGCAGATTTTCCTCCAAGTAGCTCAAACCAATCAGAAGTGGAGAGAGAAATATGTGTGATGAGGAGATGAGTGAAATGTCCTCCAACGTTGACTTTATTTATATCCATCACTGAGGCTGTGTGACACATTTGCTGGGGGTGTAAAACCTTAAGGCCAACCTGCACATATTTTGAAAGTATTAAAAATAAATTCAAAATAAATGTTCTGCTCATTATATCAAGATGATCTTTAGATCAATATTGCACCTCTCCAAAAGAGGAACCCAATAAAAATATTGGTGTCTTCATCTGAGCATCACAACATGGAGTTTGGACCTAGTTGTCCAATTTAACATGAGTTCGATTCCCAGAGCCATAAATAAGTGTTGTGAATGTGTGGCTCTGTTGTTTATGAGGTTGTTGTCAGCATCGCTCTTTCGAATAGCTGGCAGGCATTTCGTATGTGATATTGTCACATTGTATGACCGCATAGTGTCGAAGGGTTTGGTGCCGCTAAATACTCGAGGGCAGAGAGGTTGACTTGAGAAGATTTACTTTCAGCGTTGTCTATTAAGGAAAATAAATTTGAAACTTGGATCCTCAAGTTGCACTATTATAAAATTCCATTGTTAAAAACACCCAAACATTCCTTTTGGGCATGGCTTGGAAGGAGAGAGTTGAAAATCTGTGTAGAATTTAAATGAAAGGAGTGATAAAAAGGTTCCTGGAATATCTTCTGAGTTGGACTGATATGGTGATTGTGTTATAATGTCGCTACCAACCATGAGGAGATCAAAAAGAGAGAATGTGGCCAGGAACTATTCTCCTGGTATTACATATGCAAGGAATGGGAAGACAGGGATCTCTGAAAAACTTGCAAGGTTCCTCCAATAGAAGAAGTTGCAAAAGTGAATATTACTAAGATGATAGACACTATGGTGGATGGTGACCAAAATAATTTCTCTTCATCAAAAAGATTAGATGCACGTAGGTACAAACAATCTATGTCAGAAAAGTTTAAGGTTATCATAAGGGAACCACAAGAAGGAGAAAGCACAAAGAATTAAGTAAGTGATGCTTCCACTGCCATTGATAGAAGTGCAATAAGAAATAAGAATAGGGAAATGGGGGAGCATGTGACACTGCAGATAGAGTCGTTGGACAATGATGGAAGATTGCAAGATTTGGAACAAAACACGGAAAGTGGGCTAGGTGTTTCAGGACAAGATGGCACAGATAATTGTTTGACTGTGTTTGAGAAAAGTAGCGAACAGAGGGAATTCACTCGAATAAATAGAAATCGAAAGCATCAAACTGAATTTCAGTAGGATTATGTGCCTACTCAAACAGTTGTCAAATCCCCAACTAAAGTTGTTGGTGCTAACAATAAAAATTCAGGGCTTAACGTCACTGAATTAGAAGGTTTGGAGGACCAAGAAGAGGTTGAGAATGGTCAACATAAAAAAGAGCAAGTTCACAGAAGTAGTAGGATTCATAACAAGAAAGATATACATCAAAATTTAGTTAAAGAGAGTTACTCAACGTCTGAGAGAAGATCTGGGAAAATGCACAAGTTTAAAGTTTTGGAGGACACAAATGGTACTAGTACAGATGATGATGTTGAAACTGGAGGTTTCACAGATGTTGTTAGAGACCATGAAATAAATTTGACAGGTCTAAAGGTTTCAAGAAAAGGACAACATGATGTTGTACAGAATCAGGTTAAAGGATGTATCCAATATATAACTAGCAGTCAAGAAGGTGGTTCACGTGAATTTCTTGAAGAAACATCTAGAGAAAAGAGTTATAAAAAGAAGAGAAAAAGGAGCATATGCAAGAAAGGAGATGTCGACAGGGACAAGAAAGAAGGAAATCTGCTTGATGATTATGGCATGGATCTTGTTGTTTCTGTTCCTATTGGGGACAAAGGTGAAATGCAGCAGCATGGGATGAGTGAGGAACAACATACCAGGGAATGGGCACAATGTATCAACTGTAAAAAGTGGAAGAGGATAGAGAATATTCAAGTATGTAGGCAGTCTTGGTGTTGTGATGACAGTGCATGTCATGCTTTGAATGCTACTTGTGTTGCTTCACAGGAGGAAACTGAACAGGGTATTTCTGATTCTTGCATGCACATTGAACCAAATACAAATGCTAATGACCATGTGGAATCACGTGCTTGTTTTCAAAGAAATGAATCTTCTGCTGATATATGTGGAAATGTAGGAGTGGGGCAAGAATTTGCTAATGGAGATTATGAGTCAGATGAGAATAACATAAGCAATGATTCTAAACCAAAGACAATTGTTTGGGCTGAGATAGAAAATGGCAGATGGTGGCCTACTTTCATTGTGCTAAAGTCTGGTTAACGTATCTTGATTTCAAATTGACATATGTTTCTAGAAATGAAAACTTGAAGTCTTTATCTCAAGACATGTTAACCCGTGCATGTGACATATTTGAGATTGATAATACACCAGAGAATGGTATTATTGCAAAAGTACCACGGGAAGGAAGGTATGGAAAAGGTGTCCCACTGCTTAGTGAGTCAGACAACCAATTGACAGCAGAGAAGATACCTACTAATATTTTCTGGAAAAATTTACTAAAAGGAAGGTGTATAAAAAAACATGGTACTACTAGACAATTGCAGAGACCAAGAAGAAAGGTGCAGTACTATGAAGGATCACCCATTAAATCTGTGTATGATTCTGATGATGTAGAATCAAAGAAGAAGCAAAGACATGTATGTGGAACACTTGATCCAATCTCAAAATCCTCCTGGCTTAAGGATGCAAAAAATTCATTGGCTATTGAAAAGGAAATAACTAAAAACAACATTCAGTTGCATGCAGATGGTGGCAAACAAACATCCAATGAATCTCTAAAAGATGATTGTGGAAAGTTTTCCCATCCCAGAAGCAGAACGATTTGAGGCAGGATATTATCACAATTCCCAGGAAAACAAAACCCTGAGACTGGTTATTTATGTAATTATTCTTAGGCAAATTAATCTGAATTTTTTTAGCATCAAAAGAGGCTAATCCCAGCCAACCCCCTTCCTCAGGCCACTCGGAGAGTATTTGTGCTCTGCAATAGGTCTTAACTTCTGAAGAAATTTCCTACTCCTATATAAAGCTCGGAGTGGCTATCTGAGGCAAGTATAGAGGAATTGACTTAGGACCGAAGCAGATCCAAGACTCTCTAATACGATGCAGTGGTATTGGATAGATTCTCAGATAATTTTCTGAAGGAAGTCCAAGGAAGAAGAAGAGTTTTATCCTCCGTCTTAACCCCTGAAACCATTCGGATATTAGCCCTGATCACAATTCGCAAAGGTTTATTTAGGTCTACAGATTTCTAGTTAGAATACAACTTTGTCCAATACAAAATTATATTGCAACTGTTTGAAACTATACTAAACTATTAAATCTGGAGAATATAGTGGTACTATGAATTCTTGTTGCATGGTTGAACTATCGTATTGTTTACTGTAATGTTAAGATAGCAATGTTATTTACTGAAGACTTCATTCATTTGTATTGGATGAATCTTGGTGTCCTTGTCTAAAAAATAATTTATTGAAATCCTGGGGTGAAAATTTCCCTAGGATCTCAGACAAACAAACAAATCAAATTTACCAAATAAATAATAAAGATCAAGATTTGCAATAGCTATAGTAAAGCTTGAACCTACCAATTATTCTTCAATCTTAGAGTACTGAGCATGTGATGCCAACTTCATCCCATAAAAGTCCTCCTTCAATTTGCATGCATGGATCTCTCACCCACGCACCTAAAACCCTCTCAACTGATTTGATGTATATTGCCTCCTCGATTAGAACATTAAGAAACAATGTTTTTACATCAATTTGATATAAATGCCAACCAAAAATTGATGCTAAAGATATGACGAACCTGATGCAAGCACACTAGCAACTAGAGTAAATCCTAAAGGTGTCCTCATAGTCAGCTCCTCTCTTGAGAATAGTCTCACTGTGAACTGAACCTTAGTACATTTTTATGGTATCTACTGCAAGCTTCACCTCAAACACCCCCCTAGAATAAATCACAAACTTCCCCACTTGTGTTGGCACAATCTCCCAAACAACATTCTTCATTATAGAGTTGTGATTGATCTATATTTCCTCCTTGATTAGACCATTAAGAAACAATGTTCTTACATCCATTTGATATCAATGCCAACCAAGAATTGATGCTAAAAGACATTAACGAACCTAATGCAAGTACACTAGCAACTAGAGTAAATGTGTCCTTATAGTCAACTCCTCTCTAGAGAATGCTCTCACTATGAATAGAACCTTTGCACTTTTTTATCTGCTGCAAGCTTCACCTCAAACATCCACCTAGAATAAATCACAAACTACCCCACTTGTGTTGGCACAATCTCCCAAACATCATTCTTCAGTGTAGATTTGTCCACGTCCACCACAGCATTTTGTCATACCTGCTAACCAACTACCTCCCCATAACTAAAAGGCTCTACAAAAATGATGGAAGACATCGGTGCAACATAATTTAGAAACTTTTTAGAAAGATAACTCGCTACAAAGGATGGCTTTGGAGATCCAACATGCTCCTATGCATCCTACTATGTTTAGTACCACCTAGGCTGCCTTGTTGAACCAAAAAATACAAAAGCATCACGTCCACCTCCAAAACCTTGCTAATCATCTTTAGGACAGAAAAGGTGTCTCCCTCCTAAACCTCTACTGAAAGGCTCCTGAGACCTCGAGGAACCATGCATCATCACAAGGTTCACATCTCAGTCCACTATTATTTTCCATTGTGACAGAATGTAGACTCCATAGGCCTTGCAGGACTCATTATATCCAACAAAAAAACCCTTCAAATTGGAGTGTTTCAATTTAGTTCATTTCTCCTAAAAAATATGAATATATACAGGACAGCAACACGAAAAGTGTGATACCTAGAATTTCTCACCGATGAAAGCTTCCTTCGGTGGTTTGTCCTTCAATACCTAGAGAGGAAACTTGTTTAGGATGTAGACAATTGTACCACATGCCTCTACCCAAAGGAACATAAGGAAATCTAGGTCATGAACCATAGCCTCAGTTGTCTCAGTCTGAAGCATTTGTTTTTGGAAAAAAGTAATGTTGGATCACAATCATCCTTAACAAAAAAGTACTGGTATATCCACTGTTTTGACAGGGTTTGAAACTAAAGACATCAATTAAAACACTTCTGGAACAGTAGATTTCCAACTATACCTGTTTACCAGCTCGCCTATAGATATGAAGAGCCTTAATAGCATCATGGCATTGCATTTCAAAGAACTGCAGGTAAACAATTTCAGTCATCAGTAGCTACAGATCAGGGATGAGTAAGATGCTAATTGAACATACTAAACCATAACATTCTCTACCTTGTCAACAAGTTGATGGTGGCATCATTAATTGCAATATAAAGTTTAATGCTCTCCCATGAAACCTGCAACATTGTACAAAAGACAAATAAGTATCCCCATCATAAAGTACAACATCAACTTTAGCAAGTGAAACCTCTTTCTTGATGCAAGACAACAAAGGAATTTTAACCACCAAAGAGTGAAGATTCTACAAACCGCTGTGAGTGCATACTCTATCACATGATATAGCTGCCCTTTCCGGCTTCACATAATTAGATAATTACATGAGCTCACCCATACACAACATTATGTAGTGCTTTCAATCCAAAAACACACTAAAATGACATATAACTCAAAAAGTCTAAAGAACATATAATAAGTATCCAACCTACAAATTCAGAGTTGTTGTTCATTCAACAATGGTGGCTCCTATGTAATACCTAACACCCCATTAGACAATAAAGATATTGCTTCAAAGGTGGCAATTGTTCTAGCAATTCAGGAATGTCCAGTTCCCTAGTTCTCTGCAACAAAAAAATGTCTATCGATTGGAATTTTCCATTTTTCGTCCATAACATGTTGAGCATAAGATTTAATATAAGCAAAGGAAATAACTAAATATATCAGGTGCCCAAAAATAAAATGCAAACAATGTATTTACCAGAGAATATAAACTAGTAAACTAGTTGATCTAAGAAAACAATTAGCCTAGATTTACACATACAAAACAAAGGTACACTAGAATCATAATGACTTATCCGTGTAATACTAGTAAGAAAGCATGAAGCCTCTGCAAATGAAACAACTTAGTTTTATTGTAAGAGCACAATTACTATTAATGTAGAAAAATATAATGTATTCATAGTAATTAACTCTAGAACTCTCTAGTGTCTTTGGTGTTCAACATATAACAACAAGCCCCTCAATGCTAATATTTGGGGAATCTCATTGGTTGAGAACGTCTACAACTTGAAATTACTAAAATTCACATAGGGTTCCAAACTGCCTTCAATATGCTTGGAGATGCTGCAAATTTAAACTATAAGAGCCTCTCAACAAGCTCTTGAGTCCTTTTCTCGCTTTCAAATTTTCACTTCCATTTTTCTAAAAGAAATAATATTTGAAATATTGGGAGAAATCACACCAACTTTCTTTGATGAGGTCGTTGGCCAGAAATCAGGCATTATTTTAAGAATTCATTAATCTCTGTTAGAAAAGAAAAATGTGCAACTGCAAAGGTAAAGGTGGATTTATGTGCCTTTTAAAGTCAAAGTCCTGATCGATTTGTGTCAAGATAAACATTAATCAATCGAAAATTAATAACGTCCACGTGATGTTTCTTTAAGTTTGAAACCATTTGAAAGAATATTAGATACCGTGGATAAGAAAATATAATATTGCTATAGAGGTGATGTAAATACTTAAATTTTGACTGTTAGAAAGGTCTTGATGGTTGTCATCAGCTAGAAAGAGGCGTTGTAGAGCTGCTACTAGAAAAATCTTCTACATACAAGATAAACGAGTCCTTTCCATAATTAATTTTTCATGTATTCTGACATCTTGAAGAGTTGCAAAATTTTAGCAAAGTTTGACCAAATTTCTATTATGTCTCACAAAGATCCCACAGTGATACTTACATTGCCTAAAATATGCACGTGAATTACATACCCTTTGATCGGTGTCAAGTCACGGCTATAGCAAAAATTAAGTCTCAGCAATGTAGAATTCTATTGTATAAATGAGTTCTTGTTTCTTCCAGATTTGTTCTAGTAGTTGCATATCAGTTTAAAATGTATCATGGTGTCTGCTATTGTAATAAGTAACCAAGGAAATTTTTTATGCCAAACAGTGTTGCTTGGAGGATTGTATTTGTTCTTGTGTCTATTATCAGAAGTAGCAAAGTTATTGAGCATGCACATCTTTTGGCTTCAATCAGATTCATGATGTAAACAGTGACTGTGGAAACTAGAGAACTCTTAATGTCTAGGCTTTTTATTTTGTTCTACGATGGAATACTTTAATTTTGCCAGTTCCAATTCTCTGTCTTACAGAACTTCTGATTCTTAGTTGAGTCCCTAGAAGGTTCTTGTAGAGCCATAGACATTAAGAAGCTTACCTTCCAACGTTGCCTTTGATTGCATCACTGCCAAGCAATGATTTTGTCTGAACATAATTACAAGAATCATATGCATATTAGTCTGGCTTCAAAGGTTGGAATCAAATCAATTATATTCAGATTAATTACAGTTACCAATAGCTATATTTTCTATCATGTTCCCTAGTAAGATGTGTAAAAGGAAAAATATATGCCAAACTTAGAGACCTTCTGCTATCTTCTACTAGTTATGTTAATTGATCTTTAAATATACAAGCTAGTGCTTGAACAATTGACTATTAAAGTGTTTCTGAGTTAATCTTTACTCAGAAACAAAGAAAATCTAACAATAGTTCAAAATTTGTCCTGAGGATGAACCACATTAGATGGTTCGAAATGTCGACCCTAATCTGATGATGTGATTAATCCGAAAGACTCATCTACAACAATATGGATTACAAAAGTCTGAAGTCAATAATTAGGTAAAACTGTTAACCATCGAGTCAGTATACTGTAATTCTCTCTACATGGATTTTCCCAAGGTTAAAAATTGTTGAGATACTCCGACTTGCATTCCTCAACTACTTTTAATATTTGTTTTCTTTGATCTTCCTGGAATCTCATGTTTCTTATGACTTTTAATTCAAAGTATGGGAAGATAGTATTTGAATGCATGCAACTTGACTAAAAACTGAGCATATCATGTATTTTATACTAGGAGGCTTGTTTTATTTGATGTACATAAGTTCATAGCAAAGCTGAAACTTGGATTCTTCATGTGAATAGTATATAAAAGTTTAGTTCTGTTAGCAGTGGGCTTGTATGCTTTATACTGCAGTATCAAGGATACTGATTATTTGATAAAGAATACTCATGCTCACTCTTATGACCCTAATGGGAGTATTTTGTGGTCAAATGTATATGTAATAAATAATTCACATGCTCTATGGTATGACCCTAATGTGGTCAATGGTATATGTATGTAGAATGTTGGACATGGGGAATGAGTGAGGATATTTATTATAAAGGTCAATAGAGTCATTATCAACCTCAGAGACCTGTGGTCTGTATTTATAGATATACTTAGGTTTTCTGGGAGTTCTCCTAATGTGTTAGGAGATATTGTGTAAGTCATCATTATGATATTTATGCAAGCTGTGCTCCACACCTATATTGTGTGTACATGTTCTGGGTAGGTTTATTATACTATTTTGTGTATTAGGCTAATAACACTCACATTTGCCTTGCTGGATGTTTGTTATGGCAGGCTGCGACTCTTCTTCGGTACCTGAGAGAGCCGCGAAAAGAAAGCCTTTGAGCAGCCATTGGAGTTCACAACATTATAAGAAAAACTCCACAGGGAAGCTGTCTTGAAACATAATAAAGATAAACTATAGATTCTATATGAGTGAGGTTGTAAATAGTAAGAGTGTTTGTAATTATTACAAGTTGTGTGGGATCATATTGTATAGTCTAATCAGAATTGGCCTGTCCTTGACATATTTTCTATTACCTCTGGCGATCTTTTGGGACAAAATTTTATCATGTTCTGAGTTGGCACCATAGCCTATGACGAGCTTTCCTGTGGCTCCTAGTGTTATTAAAAGTTCAAATTGAACCATGAATGGTTCAACTGAGCTCATAGAAATACATATATGAGATAGCAGTCCACTATAGTACCATTGCTTTCGATGCATTTTGTTCTTATTGTGTAGAGCAGGGGAAGGGGTAAGCTTCTCTATCATTTTGAAAGTGCAGCTTATTTTTTTTCACATGTTAGGCTGTATCATGTACATCAGGTTTGAAATACGCATGTATTTATGCAATTGATAGCTTTTTCAATATCTGCAATTGAGGTCTTGCAGATATTTTGTAGAGACCTAGAGTGTTTCATTCAGCTAACAATTGAGAAAAAAGTGTTTCATTAAGTTATTTATTTCTTACATGTATTTCCATCTGAGCTATACTAGATCATTTAATTATGCAGTAATCTAGTGTAAGATTGACATGCTTGTAGATTGAAGGTGCCCAAACCCTTTTATTGGAGATTCATATTTGTACATCAGAGCTAATGCATTTCTTTTTCGGTCAGAAATGTTTGGCATTCTATTATCGTAGGCCTTTGCACTTTGATAAATTAGGGATCCACGACCCATCCGTGTTTCATTCTACATCCTATATTCACCATTTTCATAATGTCTACTATCATATCTGGATAAATAATTGAATTCTTTAACACTGGCTATGGCATTTACACTCAGCATCACAAAATTCCATGACTCTTGGTCCAGGTTACAACTGTTACAAAAATTATTTACAAATAAAAAACCAATCTCCTTCTATTACGCAGGTGCCTTAGATGCTGCCTCAAGTGGAGTTGCCAGTTTGAATTCCAATGGGCCTAATGATAGCCCTACCATCATCGGATTCTAATTTTCGTTCTGCTATCAATCTGGCCAGACTTCTCCATCTTGTTCATCCATTCCCCTGGTTTAGTTATAAACTTTATGTTGGTTTCCAAGTAAAAATGCCACTAATATGGATTCTTAATCACATTCACAAACTGGTGATGGAGTTCAATATTCTCTCTAAACATTGAAACTCCAAATCCAACCAATTTCTGTTTGAGTTTTAGGCTAGCCCATGTCACCAACAAAAATATGTTTCTGCTCTCTCTGGCCCTCGTGGGTCTTGGTTATGTAATTTTTGGATGGGTTTTCATGATACTTGTACTTCATTTCACCCCTGTTTACAGTATTCCCCCAACTTTTTCCACTGCGACAAGCATTTTCTCTCTTACCCAGTCACAGTCTTATCTTCAAAATGGTGTTGTAGTTGCTCTAATTCATCTGTGTAGAAAATGGTTCTTCTTTCCCAATCCTCTCGCTAGGCTATTTTGAGACTTGAGTTAATGGTTCATTTCCCTCCTATCTCTTCCCCAGCATGTGCAACAATGCTACTTCTCCCTCAACTAGGTTGGAGCTAATGCATTGCTAGTACAAGATGTCTAGATTTGAATTTTTAATACGACAATTGAATATTAATATGACGACCAGAGCATTTATCAACTTGATGATTCAATTTTCACGGGATTTTTCTCAACCCACTTAATTTTATTATGTCAACTGGGCTAGGAGCAAAGTGCATGAGCAGGTTATCAGGCGAAGAAAATGTTTTACTTTTTGGTAATGTGGTGTGCATTGTGGGGTTTATAATTCTCTACAAAATGATGTTTCCAAATAAATAAAAAAATCAGAATTATTTTCCACATTCTGGTAAAAGCAGAAAAAATAAATTAATTATTTTCAACATTCTTGTTAATGTACCTAGAAATCTATAAAATCTCTTTTCTTCAACAGAAACCGCCCAATTTTTGTGGGTAGAAAACACTTGGGATCTGTCGCTTTGGGTATTGCTATGAAACACTTGGGACATGTTGCTTCGGGAATTCCCATGATGAAACACTTGGGAGATTTTGCTCTGGGAATTCCCATGTATGTGAGAGAGGTGCAATGTTCATGGGCTAAAATGTTGGGAATCAAACTTGATCCAGTGCTGGAAAACTCCACCAGTGTACTGCTGACCTATAACCTAATAAACCAGAAAATATATAAACCTCGGCAATAAACAGATTGAACAAAATATTATGAATCCTAAGGGGTCAACGACATGCTTTTGGCATGCTTGTAGGGGTCACCGACATGCTTTTGGCATGCAAGTATGAGGAGGCCTCTGTTCCTGTGGTTGATAACTTCGTTCTTATCTCTGACAATGCGTACACTAAAGGATAAGTTTTACAAATGGAGAGATTGATACTTAGTACTCTTCACTTCAATATGGCAGTGCCAACTCCTTATGTCTTCATGAAGAGATTGCTGAAGGTAGCTCAATCTGATGAAGAGACAGAGAGATCGTCTTTTTTCTTCATGGAGCTTTTCCTGGTGGAGTACACTATGTTGAGATATCAACACTCCATGCTTGCGGCGGCTGCAGTTTATACTGCACAATGTACCCTGAAAAGAATTCCATGTTGGAATTGAAGTATTGAATGCAACTTTGGGAATCTGCCAAGCTAATGGTGCATTATCATCAGAAGGCAGGGGAAGGGAAGCTTACTAATGTTCAACGTGTAGCCAAGATAGAACCAGCTACCTTTATTAGAGACATGGTCCTTTAGGATACTCACAAATTAACAATCATTTTATACAAAAATCCCAAACATAAGACATTTCAGAAATCTTGACAAAATCTCTTAGAGAGTGCATAATTTAATCAAAGCTCTAGTAAATTTCCCTTCATCATAAATTCTAACAGAATGTTATGCATTATAATATAACTAATCTCCAACAAAATAAAAGTAGCAGGGGTTTCCACATATAATCCCATCAGCAAGAAATCATTAAAAGAAAAAACCCAAACATGCGACATTCAAGACAGCTTGAGAAACATTCTTTGAGAATGCATAATTTAATCAAACCTTAATTAAATTTTCCCCTTATTCCAAACTCTAACAGAGTGCCATGCATTAGAATATATTTAACCTGTAACTGATCTGCAACAAAATAAAAATAGCAGCGATTTCCACGAATATAAATTTGGATTTTGTAATTATAACAACCAACCGCCATGTAAACCTAAGAAAACCAGAGAGGGCGCTAATCAAAGCTAGCCCAACATGGATAGGACCCTATGTTAATGAATAGAAACAAAAAGTGGAGACAAATGTAGAATACTAACCAATTCGGTAACAGGAACGGGAAACCCATGTTGGGTGTAGCCTTGCGTTAGTGCTTTGGCATCACCGCGGTCCTGCAAAAGAGATGCATAAGTATTGAAATCGACTGAGATTCCCTTCTGATGCATTTGATGGAGTACACCCAGAGCTTCGTTCCACTGGCCTTGCTTGCACTTGCTGCAAGATGTTGATGATCGAGGTACCGAGGTCGACAGCGGCAATTCTAAATCAATGTTTTTTGTGGGCATTTTCATGGCAATCCTCCTTGGCGGGAAAATGAAATTTAAAATGAAAAAAAGGTCAATGTGAAAAAAAATATTATTTGAATATAATAAATATTTTAATTTTTTAAAAAGTTATAAATGTTTTGATGTTTTTCAAAAAGAAAGGCAATTGTATTCGTAAGTTATTTTGTTTTCTCCAAGATAGTATTAATAAAAAATAGATGTTAATAACCAATTTAACACATCACCCATCTAAGTTGACCACCTTGACAAGATATTGGTTTTTTCAATGAACTAAAATGTTTTTAATGAACACAACCAAATGTGCATGATGTTGAACAAGTAAACCAACATGACATACTTTTAACAATAGTAACAATGTGTGCAATCTGTGGATTGGGAAAACCAAACTAACATACTTATGATAATCAGAATCGACCATACATGCCTATTGTGATCAAACCTTCACGAGTTCTGTTGATTTTGTGCAAAATTAAGCATGTCATGCAACTCCTATAAGACTAACTTTGATACATATACAAATTAAGTTTGTATTTACTTGTTAGAATTGTGTTAAAGTGTTTCCCCTTTAAATGTCAGAGGTTTGAATCCAAGGGAAATTAAGGTATGTATACCTCCATGGATTAAATAGTTAAATCATTGCATGAAGGCAATCCATTGTCCCACGAACAAGGGGATCTCACATGCCAATTTAGCATATTCCTATATTATAACTTTATATTAAATACTATTATTACTTTATTTTGTTAATATGAGTGATTTTAATATTTACTATACAGTTAAGTAGATTACCCCTTGACTAATTAGTGAAGTATTTAATATTGGATGAGAGAGTTGTAAGGTTGAAATTTCTATACCTCATGTTAATTTGGGTATTTGTATAATTTCAATGCAAAATTGGATTTCATACATATCCATGGATCCATTAAAGCCATTTACACATGCCAACCAAAGACATTCAATAGTTGGGTTAGAACTAGCGGTTGGGAGGAGTTCATTATCATATTCATCCAAGGGTTTCCATACTAGAGAAATTAGGGTATGTGTTTGATTTATGGGCTAATGTTTGAATGATAAGAGGAGACGAGTTAGTGCAAGTCCTTCTTATGGTAAGGCCCTGCACCTCTTCCTTTATTTCTTAAAGTAAACTTGAAAGAAGTGATTACAAATATATGATACATATAATGTGCAAACCATTCACAACGTCACGACATTAAACATTTACATGCGATGCAACTTATTTCATGTTCAACAAATTTTTTCTTTTAAAAAAGAAATATATGGTACCATGATATAATATATTGATTCACCAACATTGACCACCAAGCAAATGACCTAAATGACAAATGTTATGTATGGTGAATATCATCCACCATAAACTATGATTATTAGCCACTCTGACACCCCTAAGTTTATGGTCACTCATTGAACATGACTCCAAGAGTTGTTTCGAGCTTCTTAAACTTATTCTTTCCAAAAATATTGACAAGGATGCCTCATTACTGTAGCATTTTTGTCTGCGCCTTTCATCAAATTCTCTACAACCATGTTTTTATGTTATCCTCAATTAACATTTCAATTCCACGTATTTTCTTATTGCGTGTTTTAAAGGGTTTCCTTCATTCTCATGGAAAACACAGAGTCGCATTCATGGGTCCTTCTGTGTTTTGGGGACGATCTCATTACTTGCAGTGATTTCTCTCTAAATCAACACATGGCAAGCGCGGTATGATCAACCAAAACATATTAGCACCTAAAAGGCCATCGATTTCGTGTTAATCCCTACCCTACGACATCGCAAAATTTTTGGTTTGAATAAATTTTGTCAATGAATAACATCATTGTGAGTAAAAAGGTAATGTAGTTTGGCTTGGCATGTGCTTGTTGCATTAGGGGATTTAATGGGTTAGGGGCTAAGGGTTTAGAGGTTTAGGGTTTAGGGGTTTAGAGGTTTAGGGGGTTAGGGGATTTAGCATTTAAGGATTTTACGGGTTAGGGGATAGGGGTTTATAATGGGGTTAAGTTTAGCGGGTTAAATGGGTTAGGGTTTTAGGGGTTTAGGGGGTTAAATGGGTTAGGGGTTGGGAATTAGGGTTTAAGGGGTGAGGGGTTTAAGGGGTGAGGGGGTTAAATGGGTTAGGGGTTTAGGGGTTTAGGGGGTTAAGGGTTTAGGGGTTAGGGGTTAAGGGTTTAGAGGTTTAGGGTTTATGGGTTGAATGGATTAGGGGTTGGGAATTAGTGTTCAAGGGGTTAGGGGTTAAGATGATAGTTTCATTGGTATCTGTTTGTGCACAATAGTTCTTTATTCTTTGTATCTCAATGTAACAATTTTGTAGGTAACGTTGCTTGTTGCCATGTCTTCTCTATTTATTAATTTATAGTATTTGTTAGCCATTTCTTTACATTTATCGATGAAAATGTTTATTGCAATTAAACCAAATGTATGTTCAATCTCCAGTTTCAAACTCAGCCACAGTGTTGCCACACAATTTAAGTGATCTGGAGAATGGACATTTGACAAAGTCTCAATAACCACACTGCACTTCATGACTGCTACAGAAAATCTTAAGTTCGAGTGTCCCACATTCATGAGAAAGTTGGCGATTATACTCTTGCTCCACCTGATTGTGTCCTAGACATACCCTTGTTTGTTGCAAAAACATCCTAATGTTGTTGACCTTGTTCCTTAACAGACCAAGGAAACAGATGAGACTGAGAGGAATGGTAAGCACTACAAAGTTGGAGAGCGTACAAAATAATAGGATGATTTAAAGGATAAGCTTGAAGAATGTAACAGTGGTGAAACAACTGAAAGTTGTCCCAAACAAACAGTTGATAATGTGAAACCTTCTTTTATACCAGTCAAGCAAGACTACATTCATGTGAGAGCAAGAAGAGGCAAAGTGACCGACAGGAATAGCATGGCAGAGAGGGTACGGTTCACTCTTTTTAATGAAATATTTTATCTACATTTTGTATATCGAAGATTAACCATTTTAATCTTGCCAACAAGGGGGAATTAACTCGATTGTAGGTCCCAACTAGACCTGCTCTCGTTTGGAATGGATAATCCGAACAAGTTTTAAGGACTGTTATAAGGGTTAGGGGAATAATGAGTTAATGGTTAAGGGATTAGGGATTAGGGGCTTAGGGCTTAGGGTTAGGGATTATGAGAATAATGAGTTAGTGGTTAAGGGGTTAAGGATTCAAGGGTTAGGAGTTAGGGGATTTAGGCGCATTTAAGGGTTAGGGGAATAATGAGTAAGAGGTTAAGGGATCGGGATTGGGGTTAGGGGAATAATGAGTTAGTGATTAAGGGGTTAGGGATTGAGTGGTTAGGGGATTTAGGCACATTTAGGGGTTAGGGGAATAATAAGTTAGTGGTTAAGGGATTAGGGATTGGGGGCTTATGGGTTAGGGGATTTAGGCGCAGTTAGTGGGTAGGTGAATAATGAGTTAGTGGTTAAGGGATTAGGGATTAGGGGCTTAGGGGTTAGGGTATTTAACATTTAAGGATTTTAGGGGTTAGGGGTGAGGGGTTAATGGGTTATGGATTGAGAGTTACTAGCTTCACGTTGGAAATTCGTGTGAAAATTAATTGTGCATTGGAGTTCAGAGGTGGTGAAAGGATAAGGCAAGGGAAAATGAGGGAGCCCAACATTATTAGACTCCTAAATATGGTTTGTTTCTGGTCCTGTTGGTGGCCTCTGAAGAGGAAGCGTAAACGTCACAAGAGGTTTACGGAGCGAGTAGCTTGTGTGTGCTTGTCGTGGGAATTTGCTGGTGCAGTGTGTTCAATCGGTCCCTTCTGCTCAGTTTCTTAGCCATTGACTACGTCTGGGTTGAGGATAGAAAGTTGAAGGGAAGTGAGATCACTCGTTTCCATTTTTCTTGGCTTTCAGTGACCCTGTTTTTTCGTGATAAGAGAGGAAGCTAGAATTTGCAGTCTAGGAAACCTCGAGGGTGGTAGCAGAAAACTAGCTTCTTTTCCAAATTTCGTGCCCTCTAGCATGGGTGTGACGGTGTTTGGTGGATTGGTGTGTGGTCTCTATGTGGAGAATTTGGAGGCTAGTCACTGCCCTGGGGGAAGTTTATACGCTCAGGCGTCAACTACTTTGTCATCGTTTGTTGTTCAAGCTCCTGTGTTCGTTTGGTGGGTGATGGTATTTGGTTTTGCTAGTGGTGGAAGTATTTATCTGGTAGTGGGAGGTATCTTTGTGCTTCCTTGTGGTGGTGGGAGATGAAATTTGGCTCCTTCGCTGGTGGTGTTTCTTTTCTATAGTGGGGGGTCTGGTCTCTCAACTTTGCGCACAGCAGGGTTCCTCAACCTTGGCGAATTATGAAGCCTCTGGTATGGTGTGGGTGTTCTCCTTCCCCTGTCATCCATGGCCCTATGGGGTGGAAGACTCAGAAATAATCATGGTGGCTCCAAGCCAGGGTGGAAAGACTGCGGGGTGTGCGCGACTCGCTAGTGTGGGTGCGCATGGGGGTGGTGGAGGAGGTAAGTGGGGGGATAACAGAGGTGGGGGTCTGAGGGATCAAAAGCAAAGTCGTCAGGGCGGAGGAGGCCGTGGTGGTAAGGGGAATCATGGGTTTGATTAATTTGAGGTAAATGAGGGGCAGGTTATCCAAAAATTTTGCCTAGAGAAAGGTTGTGCACTTATCAACAACCTGATGGAAAGAGTGGACACAACTAAGAGATTATGTCATGAGGAGCATGCAGAGCAGATGGAAACATTGGACTGAATGCACTATTTATAGTTCCAAGTCTGGGAGAGACTGGTAGTTATTTGGCGAGGCCAAAATCAACTCACTGAGAGAGTAGAATAGTTGGAGACTTGGTTGGCACACTTTGAAGGGCACGGTCAGTGTGACTTCTATCCTCCACCGCATCTAGGAACAACCCCGAACAACCCTACATCCATCACGTTGAACGACTAGTATGTTATTTGGTGTTCTTTGTGTTTTATATGTGTTTTGGTGCCTTGGCTCAACCATTTATGGACAATGTCCCTAGTCCCTCTTTTGCATTTTTTTACATCTGGTGCAAATTTTTGTCAACAAACCAAGTTGAGGTGAGATCACCTGCTTTGTAACTGGCTATATGTACTCCTTTTTTCCTACACGAATATAACATTGAATTACAAAAAAACAAACGTTCATATATCATTAAAAATTTAATTAAGTTTCATACTTAAATTAACAAATGTTCATAACTGTTTACTAAATAGGTCTATAAATATATATTATAGGTTTATCTATTTAGTATTTATCAAATGTCAATATGATGATTTAATATACTAGATTTAAATGACCTCACATGTTTAACATAAGAAATGTTATATTTTTCTAGTTATTAAATGTAAATATGAAGATTTAACCTTAGATTTAAAACAACTCACACTTTTAACATAAATCAATGAAGTTTAAAAATTAAACTTTATGGCCAAATATTAAATATAAATATAAATATAAATTTGGATATCTAATTAATATAATTACCTTCACTAAAATTATAATGAAGGCATAATCAGTGTAAAGTTGATAGATGATACATGCAATTATGTTAATTGTAGATGAATCCATCTGCATTTTTAAACTTTAGAGACCAAAAGGTATTCATAATTTTAACACTGTAAATTCAGAGACCCCTTTGTCTCTGAATTTTAACACTGCAAATGGATTCAGACACACCTATAGTGAAATGTAACACTTCGGTACCAAAATTTAAAATTTTCATATATGGAGTGACACAATTAATAATTACCGACATAAATGACTAATTCATATACTTTTTGTACTTGTTATTTGGCCATATTTTTATTCTTGGACTATAATAGTCATTTATATTAATCATTATTATTTTTGTCACTTATTATCTAGTCATATATTTTAATCCTAGACTAAATTAGTCATTTAAGTTAGTCACTTTTACTTTAGTAACTTATTATCTAGTCATATATTTTATCCCTATACTAAATTAGTCGTTTAAGTTAGTCTCTTTTAGTTTAGTCACTTATTATCTAGTCGTATATTTTATTCCAAGACTAAATTAGTCATTTAAGTTAGTCATTTTTAGTTCGGTCACTTAAAATTGCTCAAATTTAGTAGTAATTCACTTGAAATAATTGCGGTGACTAACATTTTTAGTCTCCTAGTCATTAATTTCATCATTTTTTACTAGTGTCTAGTTGATGTGTTAACAATGTTTTTGTTACTTGATATCTTGTCAGTCATTTCTTTATCAATCTAAAACCTATAGCATATCATTCATTAATATATTTAAAAATAAATTCTGAACTTTTCAGGTAGAAAATAAATCTCGAGACACCAGTGCGCCTTTCATGAAATCCGCACCGCCACTGGTCCGTGTATATATTAACAACGCGCCGCAAAACAGTACAATACAACGTACGGTGCATTAGGTATTATAAACACACCGCACAAACAGTGTAATAAACCTAACGGTGCGTGGGGTATTATAAACGCACCGCAAAAACTGTTTAATATACCGTACGGTGCTTTCCTAGTTAAACAGAGCACCGATGCCCTATTTCAGATTTGGCGCACGGATTTTTAAAAAAAAAAGTTTTCAGTTTTTATGACACAGAACTTGCGCGGTGCGCTGTAATAATTCAGAGCACCAGTGTAGTTTCGTACGCAAGGCGCACCGATAAAGAAAAATCCATTTTTTCAAAAAATTACGCAATGGCCGAATGGATTGGGATACGACTATGCAAGTCATCATGTGGGTTGGACGTCAATCTAAAATGAAAAACCCTAATTCTGAAATCACAGAAACATAGACAAGAAAGGGAAAAAAAAAAAAAATGAAGGGTTTAGGGTAAAAATTGATAAAACTGCAGGAAAAAATAAAAACTGCGGAAAAAAAGTTAAAAAAAACAATTAAATTTAATCACGAAATGGTTCTATGATAAAGGGCTTAAATCACCAGAGTTTTGGTTTTTGATTGTCTGAATATTTCTGTTCGAACGTATTTCGCCATCCACAGTGCCCTCGCGCTCTCTTGCTCCAGTTCTGTCTCCTTCCAAAATCTGACTGAAATGTTTTAGCAAAAATAGTGAAATAATGAAAAGTGTTTAGTATTTAAAGAATTATTTTATCAAATTAGATTTTCGAATTTATTTTGCCGCCCATTTTTCAAATTTCCGCTTTTTTTTTTTAATTTAAACAAAATAGAGTTGCATTTTTTTTATTTGCATTTATTCGTTTCCGGTGCGCGGAAATGTGACGCACCGGTGCATTTTATTTATACGACGCACCGGGGCCTGTTAGGATGATAAGCGCACCAGACTGTTTAAAGTTGTTGTTGTTGTTTTTTTTTTTTTTTTTGTATGTAAGATCATAATAAAATAATGATAATTATAAAGTACATGAATTTATTTTCATTATTTTCTAAACTTTATATATGTAAGATGTGAAACACCATGTTGAAGCACACACATGGTGTATGAGAAGAGAAACACACACACACAAGAGACTCAACACAATGAAGGATAAGCGTGAGGCTTTCTTATTTTCCATTATACAAAGATGTACATTTATAGTACAATGGTGTGACTCTTGGTTTCACATTCCAAGGTCACTTGGACTCCATTGTCACTTTTCACATTCCACACCTACCCATGTAGGATTAGGTGTTCAACATCCCCCTTTATCAGAAGGTAATTTGTGAGTCGAAAAAGTTGTGACACAAATGCGCAAGTATACATGGCGACGCAGATAAATAATATAAATGTTGGAAAAAGAGGTGGTTTTAGGATGACCAAAAACATTGGAACGCAATACTTGTTGCAGTTCCCGGAACTCTTCCAAAAATGGCAAGAAGTTGAAGGCTTCTGCTAGAGGAATTGTCCCTCATAAAAAGGGAGACCTTCAAACTAAAAGAAGTGAGGTCTACTACCAGCAGTGGTTTAGGATTACCAACTGCAGAATGCTTTGAAGCATTTCCTCGGAACTCAACCAAAGCGCTTGAAAGTGGCGAGAGTTTACTGTGGGGTGTGTTCTCCCCTCATAGAAAGGAGACCTTCGACTAAAAGAAGGGAGGTTACTACCAAACAGTGGTTTTGGTTATATAAGCAAAGATGGTTAGGTTGTCACCCAACCGAAGGCATGCTCATGGGCATCCGTGTCTTTGGCTACATCTCTGAATCCCGAATGAAGAATTATGGCTCAGGCTCGCTTGAACTGCTGGCTACAACTCTGAACATGGAATGAGAGATTGTGGCTCAGGCTCGCTTGATCTGTCGTCGAAGCTTGTACATGACCACCATTTTCCCCCCTGTCAGGGAAAAGGTGAGATGATGGCGAAAACTCAACTGCAAGTTTGCTCAATATCCGTGAACAAGTTCTAACATGTGTCGTAAACATCTTCTTGGCTGCTGATGCCCATTGCCAAGAAGCGATCCATCCAAGATGAATCTTTGTTCTTGCAGGAGGCTTGTGTCTGAAGCATCTGTCTGAAGAATGGGTGTGCCGACCACAATGCTTGCATGGATGAAGATCAAAATAGTGATCTTTCATGTGGCCAACTCGATCACAATGTTGGCATTTCTCAATCTATTGTGGAAGTGGAACAGGATCTGGAACAGCTGCAGGTGAACTGTCATATAGGAATCCGGCACTTTGAAATATGATGGGCTTGGTGTAGTCTGGAATATGAAAGGTCACATCCTTGTCATATCCAAGACTAGTTCGGTGCTTGTTGTGGACAAGTTCTTCCCAAGGTCTGATGATGGGCTTAGGAAGTGGAGGTTGAACTGCTGCATCTGCATGAAAATCTGCTCTAGTGCAAGGAGGTGAATGTGGATCAGCTGCAACTTTATCTTCTTTCTTCTGATGAGAGTCCTTCACAATCTTCTGAATAGAAACAGGTTCAGAATGGTGACTCTTTCGCTGAAGTTCGTCTTGTTGAAGCTGAGTTTCCAACTACAAAAACTCAATATTTTCTTGTGCATCTAGCAAACAACTCTGAATGTTACATAGAGCATCCTTGCTCATTTTTATCATATCATGAACATTTGAATGAATGAGGTCATTCAACAACACTAATACCTCATTGATTTTAGCCATTTCAACAAATTAGGCTCAAAAAAAATGAAAGGGTGTCAGCTTCAACCGAAAATGCACCCGTTTACAATGTGATGCAACAAGAAATACAAATGACTTATGGAAATACAAAATCTGCTCCTCAAATGATGGAGGGAAATCAACAATGACTTACATCAACAACTCAAATTCACTGATTCCAACTATGAATGAAGAGGCAAATATTCACTCACAATGTGAGTTCAATACAAAATTTCTTCAAATTTTTGTATGAGTGTGCAGCAAAAGACTTGTGCAAGAGGCCTTTAAGGCAGCTGAAATTTTTCTTCAAAGAGTTGTTTTCAATGATGGCAAACTTATCTTCAAATGTGAAATTCTTAAAAAAAAACACCCTTCAAATCAATGCCACAAATCACAATGTAAATCTGCAAATTTCAATCCATGTGCTCCTCATATGCCATTTTCCATTTTCTGCTGTTCATAACTCTCTCCTTCCTCTCTCTCTGCTGTTTTTTTTTTTTTTCTTAAATGGATTAATTAAAAATGGGGATTATTACAAATGGAGTGAATTTATTATATGAAAAGGGATTTTAAAAAAGTGGGAAATTTATTGAAATGGGAGGGGAGGGAATATTATATGGAGGAGTTTAAAAAAGAGAGGGAAATTATTTTGGAAAGGAGGGGCGGATTTAAAAAATTGAATTTTAAACATTAAATGCGGGGGGCGGTATTGTAAAATGGGAGGGTTATTATGAAATGGAGGGTGGTGTTAAATACAATTCAGAGGTCGAATTATATTAAAACAATTGACTGTTAACAAAGGGAGGCAGAGTTTGAATAGTGAGAAGGCCGAAAGGCCGTGAGGGTACGCTGCAAGGGAAGATGCGTTTGGTTGAGTTGTGAGGGCGTCGACGTGGTCGAATAGAGGTTTAAGGAGGCGAGGGGAGCGTTGGCAGGTGGGAGATGGCATGGGGAGGAGCCGTGTGCGAGCAGGGAGGGAGGAGCCGTGGCGTATAGCGTTGTCTGTTGAGCGAGGGGGCATATAGAATGAGAGCTATTGTGGAGGGCTCGAGGTGAGTGTTATTTGCAGAGCGTGGGTAAGGGGAGGAGAGGGGGACGCAGGGTAGAATAGGGGCTGCGTGAGGTGGTTTAGGGAGTGCTGAGGGAAATCAGTGCAGTGGGATGAGTGGGGAAGGTCGAAAGTGCTGAGAGCGGAGTGGTAGGCCGCAAGGGTGTGGCTGTTGTGAAAATGTTGAAGAACGTGGACTTAAGAGCGCAGGGTTAGCATAGTGAAGGGCACATGAAAGTTGCAGAGAGGTGCGAGTTGTGGGTTGGGAGTGTGCGGGTAGGAGCGTTTGAAGAGCGAAAAGGAATGGGGTAGCGGTTGGCGGTGGTGGGTGATAAGGCTTGGTGCCGAGCGTGCAGAAGTGCGGTGTAAGGGCGTTAGATGCAAGGGGGCGGGCGTGTAGGTGGTCGGTGTGCGTTGTTGAGTAGAGGCCACAATGCGGTGGGGGAAGCAGTCACTTCAATGGTGAAAAGGCGCATAAGGTGAGTATTTCGAGGGTTAGGAGGAGCGTTGTAATTAGGGTGCGGCGATGCATTGGAGTGGGGAGATAGTCATTCTGATGGCTTGGTAAGGAGGAAACGGAGAGAATGTGAGGAGCATAGGGAGGTAGGATTTGGGGTTAACGACGTTGGCAGAAAAGTGTGAGAGGGGGCGGGAAGGAGCCGAATGGTGTGAGTGCGAACCCGCAGAGACCGAGGCCCCGAGAAGAAAAATAATTTTTTATTTTTTATTTTTAAACCTTTTTTTTTATTTTTAAAATAGCAGAGAGCAGAAAATTCCACTTAAAAACGGTTACTACAAATACACGTCAAAATAAATTGTTGAACTTGTAGACTTGCAAAAATGAATTTTTCACACCAATGAAGGAAACACGGTCCGGCTTCAAACCAATGTATTGCATTTGTTCTTTTCAATGGAAAACTCGGAAAATCGCTCGGTAGAAACCCGGAGAATTTCTTCAAAAACCCTCTTTAAACTATTTTCCGACGACTCAATATGGTGAAATTTAAAAATGCGAGAAATTGCGGAAGAATGGCGGTGAAAAACCTTCGGATACACAGTCTTGCTGTCCTATACCGAATATTTGGAATCTTGATAATTTACTGATCTTGCTCCTCTTTTCAAAATAAAATGTTTGAATCTTTGCGGAAATCTTTGAGTGTTGAAGGCGGCAAAATGCAACTGCTTTACGAAAATCTTTAGTCTTTACATAAAAATGTCAAAATTTTTGCAGATATGCACAGGCCATAAACACAAAATGACTCACTCAATTCGGAGCAGGGCCAGCAATCGCCCGCTCTGATACCATGTTAAACACCATGTAAAAGAAGACACATGGTGTATGAGGAAGATAACACACACACACAAGAGTCTCAACACAATGAAGGATAAGTGTGAGGCTTTCTTATTTTCCATTATACAAAGATGTACATTTATAGTACAATGGTGTGACTCTTGGTTTCACATTCCAAGGTCACTTGGACTCCATTGTGACTTTTCGCATTCCACACCTACCCATGTAGGATTAGGTGTTCCAACATAAGATCATAATAAAATAATGATAATTATAAAATACATGAATTTATTTTTCTTATTTTCTAAACTTTATGTTACAGAAAATCGTATTATTCTAGATTTGTTATTTTACAATTATTTGCAAATTTACATATTTAGATATTTTAATAAATTCATTTCACATTAATACAATTAAAATTTTCACATTAATAGAATTAAATTTTTACAAATTAATATTTTACATACAATTACATTAATTAAAATTACAATTACAATTACAATTACAATTTAACATTAAATTCACATACATGAATTACGATTAATTTTACATTAATTTTCCATTAATTTCACATACATGAATTAGAGTTACAAATACAATTACATTTACAATTTTAAATAGAAATACATTTACAATTACAATTACAATTTTACAAATATTTTACATACAATTCAATTAAAATTACAATTACAAATACAATTACAATTTGTGAAATTTACATATAATAAGAATTACAATTACAATTTTACAATTTTTCATATATACAATTGCAATCATTTTAGAATAAATTAAATATTACAATTACAATTAAAATTTTACATTAATAAATATTTTACATACAATTACACTTAAAAAATTACAATTAGTACAAATACAAATACAATTTTACAATTTTACATAGAATTAAAATTACAATTACAATTACATTCACGACATAATATTTAATAAATATCATGGTCATTTAATAATATTAAATTAATTAATAAACATCATCACGATCATGATAACCATTGTACAAACATCATATTTGACTAATAAACACATTCAATTAACATCAAATTAACATTATATATTAACATCATCACAACACAAACATCAAATATACATCTCAATATAATGTCAAATAACTCATGCACCTATCACATATACACATCTATCTGCAAGCTAAACATTAAATGAACATATCTAACATGACTAACAATATGTGCCACATCATGATGATCATCAACATGAAAATTAAGTACAACTGCAACATGAACATAAAATACATGGACCATATATATATACAACTGAATAATGTTAAAAATATACAACTGTAATATAAATTTCATGGATCAGGCGCTGGTGGTAGTATAATAACATCATGAATAACACTAGTACTACAAGTGGATGCGGCGGCCTGCTCAGTAAAGCTGGGTACTGCAGCCTCGACAGTCGATGGTCCAGCCTGCTCATGATCAATATGAGGCACAGTAGTAGTGGAGGCCTCATGCTCAGTCAAATATAGTACTGCAGCCTCAGCGGTCGACGGTCCAGGCTGTTGACTAGACATGGCCGATGGTCCAGCCTCATCTCCATGATGATCACTAGTGTCAGATGCTGTCAGTGGAGCCTCATCTTGATCATCATGTGCGCCGCAAGGTGAACGATCACGTGATGCATCTGAGTGGCTGTTGTCGGACTGTCCATCACGTGCCGCAGCTCAACTACGCATATATCTACGGACCTGCCTCCTCAATCGTGTGACCACTGTAGTAGCTCCTACCACATGGCGCATCAGGTCGTACATGTCACGCAGCATGCCTCTCCACATCTGTAACAATCTATCGTCACCTTGTATCTCTCTATAGTGAGCGGGCCTAATGCCTGCATCGAAAATCAATCCACAGAGTTGGCTGCCCAACTCCATCCAGTATCTAGTCTCAAGTCAACCACGCCTAGCAAAAGGCAGTACCGGTGCACCATGAGGTGTAGGATCAGCTCGTCTCTCTGCTGCGCCACCGGCCTCATCGTCTGGCGCATCAGCCATATCCTGATCGTAATCATCAAGATCGACACCTGGATCATGTGATGGTTCCGGCATCTCATCGCCATCAAAAGACCCTATGTCTGCAAAATATATACAAGTACACAACAATAATTAGACAATTTCATTACACAATTTAATAAAAACAAGTTAAAGATCATGTTAGAATAAATATAAATAAAACAGTAATATTACCTCTATCATCTGGCGACTCATCAGGCGTGAAGAGGATGTTGGGACATCCTCACCAATCTAGTCCAACATAAGGACATGGGACCAAAATGTAGAGATGCAGCCCGCCAACACTGTCTAGTAAGTCCAGCGTATCATGTGATATCCTCACTGGAAACATATTATATCCTCTCTTGGGCATCATCTGCCCCCACATCCGCATCTGGGCCTCGAACATCGGCCTACGAGGCTGTTGAAGAAAACTAGGTCTCATCTCTGGAAACCTCTCAAAAAATAAACAAAACAACTCTGAAGCAAAAGGGAAGTTGACCCTCCCTTGTGCATGAGCACGACATCTATCTAAGGCCATACAAAACTGTCGCAAAAAAATGGCAGACCACCTGACAAGTCATGGCTGTTGTACTAAAGAATCAACGTAATATAAAGGCGAGCAACTAATGTGTTTCCCGTCACTGGTGTTGTGCGAAATGACTGAAGCGATAACAGAGAGGCACTGCACGTCCTATCTGCCAAAAGCACCTATGTGTAACTGACCTCCAGGTACCTGAAACTCTGAAGGAGACAGTACATGTGCTCCAATGTATCTCTGGGAGTAAATCAACTGACTCGCTGCTACACAACCAGGTGGCACGTCTGGAAATGATGGAAAATTCACCCCTCTCCTGGATATTCCTGTAAAAAAATAAGTTTCCTCCTCAGTGGGTGTGTACCACTGGTCAGGACCAACCTGAAAAGCCTATTGGTGGGCATTCCACCTACCGATAAGATGTCTCAAAAGCGCACTATTGGCCTTTAGGCCAGAAATAGCCTCCTCATAGAAATTGAGGAGGCTTACATGCATAAGTATCTTCTGAGTCTCTGTAGTAATAGGTCGAGGGCATCCATCTCTCTCCCTCTCTCTCACCTCCCATTGGCGAATCATGTTATACTATTCAGCTTGATGTTGCTGTTGTTGCTCCTGTTCTCTCTGAATCATTGCCATATTAAATAATTTTTTTTTATTAAAACAGAAATGTGTTTATAAATGTAAATATATATTTTTTCTTGAAAAAAAAAAAAACATGCAAGTCAGTGCTCCACAAAAACAGTCACGCACCGGTGCCGGTGCATCATAATATTTAGCGCACCGATGACGGTGCGTCATAATGAAACATACTACACCGGATTCAATGCCGATGTCTATTTTTAGATCACCGTGGACTGTGTAAAATTAAGAATAGTGGTGCGCTGACTGAAATATACGCCCCAGTGCGTATAGTCGTGCCAGTGCACTGCCTTCATGACATTGACATAGTTGACGGTGCAGTCTTTTACCCGGCCACACTGTTGACCCTCTAGTTATGCAAAATGTGATGCGTTGATATAGACCGGGGCGGCAACTAAAGTCAATGCACCGCACATGTCTAAGCCGAGGTCAACGGTGCGCCTGGATAAATGAGCGCACTGCATTTTTAATTTTTAATTTAAAATGCTTCGAGGCGCCTTCCATAACCGCCCCGGAAACGGTGTGGTTACAGTTCGCACTGGTAGCGGTGCTGCCTGTAAATTTTACAGGTAGCACCGCTACCGGTGCGAGCCGAACAAGTCAAGCACACCGCGCGACAATTTTTTTTTTCTTTTTAATGGTTATTTTTAAGTTTATTTCCATTTATAATCTGCTAAAAGGCTTAATTATAGAAAAACTAGAAAAATGCCTGTACATTTCGCTGTCGAGGAGGCCTATTGGCTATAAAATTTCAAAAATAAAATTTTCCCACTATTTTTCAAAATGAAAGATGGAGATTGGTGGCCAATGCAAAGCACCAATCCCTGCAATGGGTGGAATGAAAGCACCAGCATTAGGGAGGCTCAGAAATAAGAAAGTAGCACTAGGGCTTGAGAGCTCTAGAGCACTGAGAAAGTGAATAATGAAGTTTTTTGGCCGTAATTTTTTTTTATTAACACTGTTTCGGTGCGCGGGGTTTTGGAAGCGCACCGGTGCTTTCAAACGAAATGGCACCGGGCGGTATCAAGTTTGGCGCGTTGTTTTTTAATGCACCGGGGAGTTTCCCTGCACGTGCACCGAGACGTTTGAGTTTCGGCGCGAAATTTAATGATGCACCAGGGCAGCGTAATGGTAAAGCACCGGTGTGTGACACTCGCAAAGCACCGGTTTTTTGGCCTTAATTTTTTTTTTTATTTAATGCTATTCCAGTGCGTGTGGTTTTAGGCACACCGGTGCGCTTAGAGGAGAACGCACCGGACCGTTTCTTATTTGGGGCAGTGTTTTATGATGCACCGGTGCAGAAGCGTATTGCAGCCCCGGTGCGTTACAGTCATTGGACGCCTCGGCAGTGTGTTAACGTTGCGCACGATGTCCAGTGTGCCAATGTTAGGTGCGCACCGGTGCGCTCTATGGTATCGTGTGCACCGGTAATTGATAGCTTAGGAGTGCTGGAAAACTGAAAAATCCGAGTTTGTTATCGTAAATATTTTTTTTTTTTAATTTAACCCGTTACCGGTGCGTTTTGTTTATAGGAGCACCGGTGCTATTTGCTACAAATGCACCGGTCGCTTTGTGTCCTGGTACGTTCTTTTATGATGTACCAGTGTGGTTTCTTTCTACCACATCGGTGGTTTCGGTGTTGGCGTTGTGTTTTATAATGCACTGGCGTGGAAGAGGGCTAAGGCACCGGTGCTCTATTATATTATGACGCACTAGGCGTGTGCGTACGGAATGCACGATGTCCGGTGAGCCATTGATTTTGACTGCAACGGTGCATTATTTTTGTGAGTGCACCGAGGCGAGTTTTGACGAAAAAAGCACCGATAGGAAAACATCCGCAAAACCCTCCGCCCGCCAACCTCCTCTAGTAACCTCCACTAGAAACGGATGTATGGGGTATTTTTTATTTGTGGTTCCACTATAACCTCCGCTAGAGGGTCTTTTCCTTGTAGTGGTTTCTGTGTTAGGACCTCAGGAATTCTCCTCCATATCTCATCTTGGCCCTTACCCTCCTCCTAGTTTTCCTTCTCTCTCATTCCTTTTGCCTCTTTCCCATATTTTTCTTTCCTTCTCCCATTATTCCCCTAGCCCTCTCAGAGCTTGGCCAGTGTGTTCCTTCTTGGTCCCTAAAAACTAGTTGTTTCCACCCAGTCATTGTCCTTCATGCCTTCAGTGGGTGTGGCTGGAAGATCCATATGACATTCTCCCTTTTATCATCATTCCTCCTCTCAATTTTATAGTAACGTGGGATCCCCCTAGCGTTATCTATGTCTCTTTTTTCTCTTCCTTGATGTCTACTTCCTTTTGTCTTCTTATTCTACCCCACATGCCTCATCAATGAGTTCAGGTTCATAGGGGAGTGGCCTATTACTAAGAGAGGACCCACAAGGACAACTCATGTATGCATCACCACCTAAAATAAAAAATATCTCGCTATTGTGACCTCACTCTCAGGCTCATCCAGGATGAGCTCACCTTTTCCGAGAAGGAGCCTCTCACAGACTCTATCTCTTGAACATGGAGGTTCTTTGTGAGATGGTTGCTCGAGTTCCAAACACCATAAACAAATGTGGCATGTTTAATCATTATATGCAGACTATCTATCTCTACTGTCATATGAAATTCTTCCTAATTCAAGTTCTCTTGAATCAACATGAGCATCTGATTGACATCATCCACTCTCTTAAGCACCTACACCGACACAAGAAGGACCTATATTGATAGATGGAACAAGTTGATCAACATATCAGGATTCCCCTCTTAGTAGGGAGGCACTGTTGGAAACAAGGACCCCACCCAGGTGATTTCCACAAGCTCAAATCCATCCACTTGATCATATGCCTCAAGTGGTTTTGTCTTCTAAGTTTCTATGTTCTACTGCTCACTTTCGACCAATTATGCCTACTACTCTATGTTGTATGTTGCATTTTGAGCTTTCCTCATTCTACTTATCTTGTACCTCTCTTCAGAGAGTGTATTTTTGGCTTTGGTCAGGTCTATCATGTGATAGATTGATTGAAAATTGTTAGTACTACTTTGTAACTCCCACTTTTGAATATATATATATAATTGATATTAATGGATTATATTTATTGTTTACAGGTTTTCCATGACTATGGAGTTATCAAGTTGTTCAATGGGAAAGTTGTAGCCATAGGAGAGGAGACGAGAGGATAATATTATGTTTAAAAGTTCTTTACTTACACATTTTAGAGCTTCCTAGTTTGTAAGTATGTTGAAAAAATATATTCCTTCTCATTCATTTTACAAATTTCTTGATGCCATAGACACCCAGAAATAGCGTACACACACACACACACACACACACTATGTTATAATTTGGTATGTAGATTGATAACATTGAGTCGTCCTTTTTACTCATATGCCTGTTAACTTACTCTTCTCCACATAAGTTTATTTTTACCACTATGATATTTAATAAATCATATATTAAATTAATTAGAATAGTAAATATTATCTAATTTCAAATTACAATTCATAATAACAATTATTATCATTTTAATTAATTATATACAACCTAGATTTTCCAAAGTGATGTCTATTTATAAAGTTTCTAGATGCCCAAAGTGTATTTGTTATAATTCTTCATTTTTACAATACCAATTATAAACCAAAAATGCAATGGAGGGAGACTCTATCATCGTGGAATTTTAAGGATAGCCAAAGAAGTGATGATGGAGGGATGGTCATAAATATCATGCAATCTTGTGAAGGAATTCCTTGGATGTTGTGGCTAATGGATCTCCACTAATTGGAAGGGATTGATTGAATTTCATATGGTAAGGTCTGATGATTCTGGTATTCAAATTAATGGATCCGTTATGCAATCCACAATTTTCCCATTAAACTTTTGCTAACTTATAATTAACATATCCACCATGCAATCCACAAATTTTCCTTTATATTCTGGCTTCACTAAATACATGTTGATGTTCGTTTCAAGGGTTGTGACAGAATTTTCTCAGTGACACTTCTGAAAACAAATAAGTTGTTTATTCTCTTCCCAAGGATGCAATTTGATGGGAAAATTTTTTGTTACAGGTTGATTTTCTTATCAAATACAACCAAATTTTTTCCTGTTTAGTTAAAGCCAACCTACATCCATCTTAAATCCAAATCTACCAAGCGTCGAGAGGGATCAATTCTGGAGTTAAGATGGATCTAATGTGGTACTCTTGCATTACATAACGAATTTCCTGAAGCCTTTAAATAGGATTCATCATAACAAATAACATGGGTTTGTAAATCACCATCGATAAACCCATCAAATGACTAATTGAAACTCTAATTTTTATTTTTAATTTTTCAATTTTAATCTTGATCGAATCAACATAACATTACATTACATAATGCCTTATATAACGTTTTACAACATCACTGCCATACTATAATATAGAGTGCCTCTCAATGCAATGACCAAAACAAATATTAGGTTTGCAAAAAATAAAGACCTGCAGGTGATTAAGATTTGAAATTCTTACCCTTCTCTCTCCTATCTCCTTGAATTCAATGGATATTAGGAATTTTTTCTTCTCTTTGGCGTTATTTCATTCTAAGGTTCTTCAGATTTTCTTTTGTGTTCTTTTGTGAGGTTCTTGGATAATACTTTCAAGTGGAAGTCATTTGCAGTGAATTGTGATGGATGGTTTATATATGTGTGTGTGTGTGTGTGGTGGTAAATAATATGTATTGAATATGTCATATCAGTTGGAATATATATATATATATATATATATATATATATATATCTCTGTTATAAAAGCATAGATCCATGTTCTTCAACTCTGTAAAGCATTTAGAGGGTCAATTTTATTAAAATTACTGAGCCTCTTTGAAATTAAAACTAGAAGAAAGGTTTGCACTAGGAAGATGTCATGTCAAGACTTGATAAGTCCTCAGTGCTGAATATCTATCTTAGGTATTATATATATTCCATATTTCAACTCCATACTAAGCATGAAGCAGTCTAAATCTCTTTTCATCTTGAAAAACACGTAATAAGTGTTTAACTATCATTTTTCCCATTTCTTTTATCATTATAGTCCTACAAATTTATCTCTCCACTACAAGAGGGAAATGCTTGGATTTCTCGTAGGCTTCCTAGTTTGAAAAAGTCTATCTCTCTCTATATATAAATAAATATGTAGAAAAATTGATTTTTGTGGTGTTTTGTCCCCACCAAGTCATAGGTTCAAAACTCATGGAGAGGCTTGAGGATGGGAGCCACCTTTGAGGAAATTAAACTATCCCAAGGGACTTCTAAGCTTGACTGAGCTTCCCAAAAGGCTTAACATAATATTGGTGGGAAGGTTTTTCTTCTATCCAACATTGGGGTTGGCCCTAACCTAGGCTTCACATAATCTTGGTGATAATATCCTAAACATAGTGATAACATCCCACTAGTTGGCAGATCATCCTTCCAACCGACATTAGGGTTGGCCTTGGCAACTGAGCTTCACATAATCTTGGTAATATAATCCTACTGGTAGAAATATCGTTCTTCCATCCAACGTCAGGGGTTGGCCCTGAACTAGGGTTCACATAATCCTAGTGACAGTATCCTAAACCTCGTGATAAAATCCTACTAGTTGGCAGATCATTCTTCCATCCAACATTGGGGATGGCCTTGACCTAGGATTTGTAAAATCTTGTTTATATCATCCTAATCCTAGTGATAACAACCCATTGGTGGGCATATCATTCTTCCTTCCGATGTTCAAATTTTTTTGTTAATAATTATTTTTTTTAAATGTTACATGTCGCTTGTTAAAAAATTACCTATCAATGGAAGGAATTACACATCTTATTCATCTTGAGCAATACACTAATAAAAATGTTTTAACCATCAACATTTTTTTTTAATTTTTTTTACTGTACATACTACCTCTCTATTTACATTGAATTTTTTTTGCATTGGATTTTTTTGTTATTAATGCTTTTCTTTAAATCCTACATGTAATTTCCATATTAAGCATTGAAAGAATTAACAAATCCCCGTCATATAGTGAATTAGAAATCACCTATTAATGGAATAATCTCTCTCTCTCTCTCTCTCTCTCTCTCTCTCTCTCTCTCTCTCTCTCTCTTATATATATATATATATATATATATATATATATATATATATATATATATATATATATATAATTCACATTGATTTTTTTAAATAAATTTAGTTAAATACCACATATCAATTTCATATTAAAAAATAAATAAATTTCATATAAAAATAATTAATTTCAACTACTTTATATCTATATATATAATTGGTATGAAATTATGTTATTTAATATGGGCATTGAAATAGTTTATTTATAGTTGACACTCAAATATTTTTTTGTTATTAATATGAATTTTTTTTTTTGGTAAGCAAACATATTTACATTATATTAACAAACAAAAAGTTTACATAGTTTACATCCAAGTGTGCATTCTCTGCCTCTGTATGAGGAAACCAGAGATGAGAACTGAAAGGCTCTGCTCCTAAGAAGGAGAAACCAAAGATCATAGGTCTTACAATTTTCAAAGAACAACTAACAGTTAACAAGAAACATACACATTTGATCTAGCATTACATTGCTTTGCATGGGAAACAAAAACTGGTGAGGAGCCAAAACCATCAACGAGCCTCGAGGATCTGCGACACTTGTCCACCATCCACACAAAAATGAAAACTTAAGGGAGTCTGTCATGAGGTTAGACTGGTCTAAGAGAACCAACTTTAAAATCACCATAAGGCCGGAGTGCTAGATTATGTTGCATTGGAACCACATGGTCGCCACACTGGTGCTACTTTGTACCTAGGCGTTGCCTTGAGCTTATATCCTGCGAGTATTTCTCCAAAGCTTCTCCAGGATGTAGCATATATAGGGACTGGGACGGGAAGTGGAGGAAGGAGGATCATCGACCACCAAGGGGATGGGAGTATGGGAGGGAGGTGGATGGGCCACGGGAGCATAGGGGACAAGTGGATCTGAGGATCCAACAGGAGGGGAATGCAAAGGAGAGGGGGTTGGAGAAGAGGAGGAAGGGATGTTTGGTTGGAATTCAATGCAGAGGACTCCGAACAGATGTTTGAGCGAGGATAATGAGTGGCTCTGGTGGGTTGAGAGCTCAACTATCTAGCGAGAGGCCCTCAACCTCTCTTGGTCTCTCTCCTTAAGCTGGCAGACAAGGAGGTTCTAGAGATCCCAGAGCATCGGATGACCTCTACGAGTCTCTGCCTACTCCATAAAAAGGACATGTCTTCTAATGGACTCTGGTATGTTGTAATCAAACATCACAACAATGGCGGTGTTGTCGAAGGTGGTGGGGAGATGCCCACGACCTCTGCCTCTTCTAAGGCGTTGGCCTCTCCCCCTATCATGATTCATTTTTTGATGGCAGCAGAGCAGGGTCACAACACCGAAGTCAGAGGGAGAGTTGGAGGGAATGAAAGAGGGCGAATGAATCCTAAAGAAGGGAATTTCCATGGCATTAGTCAATTTATTGCAGGGGGGTGGGAGTAGAGGAGCCTGTTACGGAGATAGCAGGAGCCAGTGAGGTAGAGTAAAGGCCATGATTGCTAATTGGCAAGGGATGCGAGCCAAGTGGAGGTTGTTGACGAGAGGACTTGGGAGTTGTGCCAGTGGTCTCGCGAGCACCAGGATCTGGGGAATGATTTTTTTCAATATCACATTTCAACTAATTTTAAATATCCTATTGTGTTTTTATCTAATAATTTATTGTTTCATTTGTTTAGCTCACTTGTTTTTATCATTTTATATTATTATTTTAATGTAGATATGGTGTTCCTCGATGGGGGTGTTACTCTTGATATGATGGATTTATTGGAGGTTGTTTTCTTCTCCTCCGAAGTGTACCTGCTCAATTAAGGAGCTTAGGCGTTTTTACTATGTCAACTAGTGTTTGCATGCAGGGCTATGAGTGGCAACATATTCCTTTAATGTTTTTGTCTCTGTAGGATTTTCCCAATGGAATAGTTAATTTGAATGGTGGTGAGGGCAAGCCCTTTCATTTGATATCTCTCCATTTATTTGAGGTTCTATTGTCCTCCCTAGTTCGATGTTTCGTTGTTGAAGATGTGCAGTGATATTTCCTTTCAAGTGTGCATTCAATGTCTTATTATTGTGTTGGTGAGCAAGCTTTGACTTGTTTCTTTTATATTATTTCGATGCTTGATCTTGCGTCCTTTTTTTAGTTGGGCCATTCATTTTTTTCTTATGTTCGTTGTGAGGTTAATTCTCCAATCCTTGAGGCTTTTTATTGGTCAATGAGCACCTTGGAATCTTCATTTCAATTAGTTCTTGAGTTATATCGTGTCTACTATTCAGAATAGTTGTAAGTTTTCTTGTGGAATTTCATTAATATTTTTTTGGGTTGGTTGTTAATTCATGGCACTACCCTATTATTATTGTGTCTCTACAATTCAAAATTAAGTTAGTGTAAAGGAAATTCTTTCCTTGTTCCAAGGCTTTGTAGAGTTTGGTGGGTCATGGTTCTAGATTGTGATGAGTTTGATTACTTGGTGAATTTGGAACCTTTAGTTTGGCAATTTGGTGATGATATATTCACGTTCTTAGGTTCGGGGTTTTGGTTCCTGTGTCGATTCCTTCTTACTGCTTTATTATAGGCCGCAGGTCCTTCAAAAATTGCCCCAAGTGTTATCTTTGTGCAGTTTTGATGCCTCCTACATAGAGGATGAGTGTCAAGCAAGGTGGAGGAGGCAACCTTTCTTTGGGGTGAAACCTCAAGAGGCAAGATTTCTTTAGGGAAAGAGAGGTTTCCCCCCTTTGCATATGATTATGTGGCTACTCTCTTCAATGTTTTTCCTCCTGAGGTGACGAAAGAAATTCAAGTTCTAAAGAGTCGAGATGAAGGAGGTCATTTAGATATCATTCTGATTCGGACTTGGTGGGCGAACATTTGAAATGAAAAGCATTTCCAACCCTGGAAAGGAAGCTTCATCTTCTGAATTCTCTTGCTTTAAATATTCAAATGTCTACTCTAATATGAATGGTCTTTAAAGATAAGAAGGTGGAAAATTACAACTGTATTCATATCTCTAAAGGATATCAAACATATGCTCTGAAATCACAGGTTTTGTTTGGATAGTTTGGACTCTCGTTTGGCTCGTGTAGAGAGATTTATTGTGAGTGACTGCCTCTGGTGGCCTCACGGATCCTCATGGATCTAACGCTTAGGCGCCATCTATAATATCTTCTTCCAGCCATGATTAATGATGTAGAAATTCAATCTTTTAGGCAATGATTTTGGAGGGTCTTCAATGAGGTTGCTAAGGTATGGCTTTTTCGCTTCTTGGATTCTTGGTTTGTATCCTGAACATGTTTTAGTCTAGATGTGATTTGGTTGAAGAACTCCTCTTTGTTGATATGTGGGGTAGTACTAGTGAGAGTTTCACCTATATTAAGCTTTTGATTCAGTTGTGGACGATATGGTATTGTTATGGCATTGTGTGTTTATGATGGTTCTTGGTTCAATGTGTTTTTTCTGGTCACTACGAATGAATACTGTGGATTTGGTTCCCTGTTATGTTTTGACATAGTGGTGGACTAGGTGTGTATAAGGTGCAATGCTTGCATGTTGTCTTTGTGATTTCTTTGTACCTCAAGTCATTTGGGTTGTAACCTCGACAATGTTTTTTTATACTCTAGTGGTGAGGATATATTTCCCTAATGTCTTGTTGGTTTCGTTGGAACTGGATATTGCTTGGACATATATTTTCCCTTGTGGAAATTAAATTATGATGATTTTTGAATGGCGTGGAGGTGCTTTTCTTGGCTCATTTCGATGACATTGGGTATTGCATGGACAACTTTTTTCTTTTGTGGAAATCGATTTTTGGTGATTTATGGGTTGCATGGAGGCACACTTTGCTTTGGTATGGTGTCAATAGTTTTTGGTTTGTTGGTGCAAGCTTGACTTGCTGGTTTGCTGGGGTTGGTATACTCTATTTCTTATTGACAAACTTGATGGTCTCTCCTCTTAATGGATTTTAACATTTGCATCACTATAAAGAACTTGCAAACCTGGTCTCTTTTTGTCCTATTTGTATCTACTGTGGAAATGATCAGTATACTTATGCCTAGATGCGCTAGATTGAACATTTTTCTCTCTTGCTTTGAATGTACTTGGTTTTTTTGTTTATTATGGTTTTTGGTACACTAAGTGGATTTGAATGACAAGCTCTGTAATCTCCTTTTTCCAATAAAATATAAGTTCAACTTTAAAAAAAATGTAAATATGATGATTTTTTTTTTCTAAACTTAATAGCTACCTAGTTTACCTTTACAAGACCTTTTAAAAAGGAATATAGAAATTAAAAAAAATTAACAACCAAAAATGTCTAAATAAATTAGAAATTTAAATAATTAATTGCTTATCCACAACTAATCATATAATTTATATTTTTATAAATAATATTAATTTATATACATGTTACATTCATCATACTTTTACATATAACTAATTATTTATACAATATGATATCTCATTATAATAAATGAAATCGTATAATTTGTATTTTTATAAATATTATTAATTTATATATATATATGTTACACTCATCATATTTTTATTACTTAGTAATTATGAAATTGACTTATTAATTTAAAAATTGTGTTTTAATAGTTTATAATCATGTTATATTTCCTTTTTCTTTCTTTAATTCCACACACCCTCTATTTGTTTCTATATAATGTGTAATATCATGTCAGGCTTAACTAGCTTAAAGGGGCTAACTACTTTTACAACCATGGCTCTTTTTAAAATAATAAATAATGATTTATATCTTCCAAAGTGTTGGCCTTAGGGATGGAAATTGATGGGCAAATTGTCCATCATGGGGTGATTTGCCCATCAAATACAGTTAAACAAATTATGAAACCGTCAAAATTCAAGTTTAAAATTGTGAAAACGGATAAGAAAGATGTCAAAACAGGTAGGCGAGAGATATCAAAACTGACAAATTTGACGCGTGACCTGGTTTTGAAACACCCAGCTTGTGACATTCAGAGACATCGAGCCTCTCTAACCACGTACAATGTTCAACACCTTCCATCACCTCTAAATCAAAGCACTTACTAACAATTAACCGCCGTAGATTTGTGGCTTGCGTTAACCCCCATATGCTCCTTAACTTCACACATCCGTTTGCCTGCAAAACCTCCAAGGATGCCAATGTTTCCATACTTGGCAGCTCCTCTAACTCAGAGCAGTCAGAAACATTTAGGATTTTAAGCTTTGTCGCCTGCGCCGACCCTCGTATGCCTTTCAGTTTCTTACATCCTTCTGCCTGCAATTCCTCCAAGGATGCCAATGTTTCCATACTTGGCAGCTCCTCTAATTCAGAGCAGTCACAAACATTTAGGATTCTGAGCTTTGTCGCCTGGGCCGACCATCGTATGCTTTTCAGTTTCTTGCATCCGTCTGCCAGCAAAACCTCCAAGGATGCCAATGTTTCCATACTTGGCAGCTCCGCTAACTCAGAGCAGTCAGAAACATCTAGGATTTTAAGCTTTGTCGCCTGCGCCGACCCTCGTATGCCTTTCAGTTTCTTACATCTCTTTGCCCACAATTCCTCCAAGGATGCCAATGTTTCCATACTTGGCAGCTCCTCTAACTCAGAGCAGTCACAAACATATAGCCATCTAAGCTTTGTCGCCTGCGCCGACCCTGGTATTGTCTTCAATTTCTCGCATCGGCATACCCACAGCTCCTCTAAAGATACCGGAAACTGCAGAGGTGCCTGCAAAACAAAATGTTCACTCGTTAGACTTACGACCATAAATAAGATCATGATTTTCATCTGCGTAACCTTACGAATTACTTCAAAACACAAATGTCGAGCAACCGTAATAACTGCTAAATATATAAACTTTAACCAAACAAAATTTCTATTTACCTGTGATTCACTTTTGCAGTGCCACAATGTGTTTAATTCACATTGGAACAGTCCTAGAATCCTTAAATTCTTCACTGAAACCCAGGATGGCAGGGAAGAGTGGGGACATCCGATCCACCCGAGCACTAATAGGTTTGGTGGCTTCACCTTCCTCAAAATGGGTTCCAGGAGAGAACCTTGCATCTGAAGAATTTGCAACCTCCTGAAACTGCGTTCCAAGACAGCATTTTCCGTATCTATCACGCCAAATACATCATCATCATCCTGGCCACGATATTCATCCACGCCAAAGACATCATCATCATCACGGTCAAACATCTGAATTCCGCGGAAGGTTATTTCCTGTCCATGATAGTTATTATTTTCTCATTCAAGAATTGATCCCCCACTTTTATTGAATAACGCTTACAGGATTGAATGATTGAACACTTACAGATGAGTGGTGTGACAAACTATCGATCACATCCTTTGTCCGGCAAAGACGACGCGGCAACGAAACCGCCGCAACCTGTCTCCCCATATCTCTTAGGTGGTCGTGCATACGTATTAAATTCCAAGCGTCCACTTCTACAAGAGATTTGTCCTGTAGATTTAGAAACCCCCGATTTCCCCTCCAGCCCGATGCGTTCCATATTCTTATTGCCGTATCTCTGCGGAGAAGAACCCAAAAGCATGCAATGTCTAAGAATATATCTTTTTCCTCTTGATTCAGTGAGTTATAACTTATTTTAAATGTTTCCTGTATGGCACTCGGAACTATTTGTCGAAGACTCTCCCATTCGTCTTCCCACTGAGATATTTCTTTACTATAAAGAAGTGCCCCAAATATTTTTAAAGATAGGGGCAATCCATTACAATATTTTACGAACTTACCCACCAGAGATCTAAACTCTGGGAGAGGAAATGGTTGGCTGAAGGCATGGAAACAGAAGAGCTCTAGGGAGTGCTCTTTATTAAGTCCTGATAGGCTATAAATTGATGAATTTTCAACTTTTGAGCTTCTCAAAACATTCTTATCTCTAGATGTAATAAAAAATAAGGTCCCTGAATTGAGAACATCAGACTGGGGCAAAAATGCCTTCACCTGATTCACATCGTCTACATCATCTAGGATTATTAGGGCTTTACAAAATCTGAGAGGCTCTATAAGCATAGCTTTACCTTCATCTACACTGTTTACCTGCTTATCGAAGCCAACCAAACTATTAAGAAGTTGACTCTGCAACACATTTAAAAACCTATTACTTGCATTATCTCTGACATCAGATAAAAAACAGCATCTATCATACTCTGATTTCTTCTTATTGAAGAATTCTTTAGCAAGTGTTGTCTTTCCCACACCACCTAACCCCACAATCCCAAAGATCTGAGGTTTCCCGCTCTGTTGTTGCGTCAACAGGACTGTATCCTCAAACTCTTTCAGTTTGTGATCCAAGCCTGTTGGATACTCGGCCACGTACAAGTCTTCCTTTGGGACCATTTCCAACAGACGTTTAACCACCTTATCCAGCAGTTCAAGCACCAAATCCTGGCTGGAAAAATTAAGTAGAGCTAGTGAGAAACAAACGTCTATGCCTATTTATGCAAATATAAAATACAACTATATGGATAGGGAAAGTTTGAGGTTTTACCCATTGTACTTCTCCAGCTCGAAACCGCTCTTGTTTGCAACTTGATGGACTGCATTTCTCCATTCTTCAATGATGTTGGGATCATGTCGCCCCTTCTTTTCATGAGTTTGTAGAGCTTCACCATAGAGGCCCAACATCCACCGAACGGTCGCTGGACTAACGCCGTAAAAGATGGGAATAATGGGAGCCCCTGAGTGTAACATGAGTAGGAGCTCATTGAGGCACCAATCTGATTCAGCGTATCGAGGAGAAAAGATAGCCACGTGAACCCTGGCGTTCCTAATAGCGTCTGCAAGTTGAGAAGAAATTTCATATCCCTCTTGCATCTCCTTGTCATCGAGGAAAGCCGTCAATCCTTTCTCGCGAAGGCGAAGGTAGAGAGACCTGGCGAAGGTTCTCTTCACATCAACTCCGCGATGGTTTATGAAAACTTTGTGGGGTTTGTTGGTGGAATAAGCAGCAGCGGAGGATGAAGATGATGCCATTGCGAAGATCAAAACAGAAATGTAGGTAGCTGTAATGGTTGATGCTATGGACGCAGAGTCTGCAGAGAGACGATTCACTGTTTTAAAAGCGCAGAGAAATTGTAGAAGATTGGGTGCTAAAAGGGCATGAGGAATTGTGGAAGGGAAGACTGGTATGCAGCTCTATCCTTCACCTGTGGTTTATGAGCCGTGATTCATTAAAACACTAGTAACCCACATCGACCATAGAAAAATGGCGATATCCGACGCGTCTTTTTAAATCCCACAAGCATTGAAGTCAATGATAAGACGCAGATGATGGACCCCCACACGCATTCGACGCCTTTTTTCAAAGCCGTAGTCTAACTAGCCAGAGGAATCGCCCTCAAAATCATGAAAATTCCGATAAGATTTTCAGAAAAACCGGCAGGAATTTTTCTAAATCCATGTTATAACTATCAAAGTTTAATATTTTGGGTGTCCTGCAGGTTTTTGATGGTGCTGAATCCATTTCCAATGTCAAAATCAGGATTCAAAAACTGTTTCTGCAAGATTTTTTAAATTTTTTTTGGCCCGAATTCCGGCCAATTTTGACCGTCCGGGCAATTCCTCCGGCTCGTTAGACGACTCCTTTTTCAAATCCCACAAGCATTGAAATCAAAGATAAGACGCAGATGGATCCCCACACAGACCCATACGCATTGATGTTGAAAAACTAGACGCACATGGACCCCACACTCGCATTCACATGGGTGGTTTATTACCTAATATTTGAATTTTAAATAATATTTTATTATTATATAAATTAAAAATATATATTATCTATTTCATTTTCAAAAAGACTGAAACGAAATTAAGTGTATTTAAGAAAAAGACTCAGATGAAATTAAGTCTATTTGAGTGTGAATAACTATATTATAAATATTTGGTAACTTTATGGGGTTAAGCAGTAATGTAAATAATGAAACTTAACCCATATATTGTATATGGATTTGGATATAGTGTATTATATATAGGAGTAGTCTAGCAAGGCCGTGTTTTAACCTAGAAATTGTGTTTGTCGGAAAACCTACGTGCCCATAAACGGAGAATTTGAAGTCCTTTTCAGGTCGCAGAGTGCCTCGGGATCACGGCATGACCACATTGTTGTCAGACCTAGAAGGCAGCGACGAGTAGGTGGGTGACAGATGTCGCATTCTACGTGATTAATGCGATGGGATGGACAGTGTTAGTTTCAAAACAGTGCCATTCGCGCCAGAGCTAATTTCAAAAAATGTGTATCCTTTGAATCCTGGTTCGGCTTCTGCAGGGAGTTCATTGCTTTTCTGTAGGGAGTTCATCCCAAAAGTATTCCATTAGGGTCGCGGCTTCCATTTGTACAGGATGGTGCTTCAACCTGCGCGTCAATGGGTCCGTGAACTCTGGTGTCCTCAGCATCACTTCGCAGAAATGGCAGACAGAACTTTTGCAATAACACAGATAATGTTGGCGTCGAAGGATGGAAGCCAGGGCAGCTCCCACAGAGGTCCCGTTAACGATGACTAACCCTTCCTTGGGCTTCTCGACTTCGACTTGCTGAAGCACTCGCTTCATTATTATTCCCTTCACATTTGTGCATTTCAAGTGAATCTGAAGTAGCCAAGACTGACGACAAGTTTTCATCACCAGCTGCAACCTACCGTCAAGGAATTCCTCTGCTAAGTTCAGCTCTCTTGTAACGCGGCCTCGCTAGACTACTCCGTAGTCCAATATCGTTCATAAAATTTAAAATAGTGTCAAAATTTTGTCCATTCCTGATTTTTTTTTTCAACTCAAAGTACAATGTTAATAAGCCCCTCCTTTGCCCCGGATGCGGGTGATCAAAGGGAATGATATGTGGCAAAGGATTTGGGCATGCGCATGGGATTCTACCACCGCCACCCTTCCTCTTGTCCTCGACCTCATTAACTGCATTTACGACGAGACTGCTAACTGCCCCATTGCATTTATGCAGCACAGTTGCCCATGCTCGCGCCCGTTCTTCAGCAATATGGCTTCTTCCGAAAGCTTCACGCCCGCTTTGTTGCCTCTGCGCTCTTGCTGCTCCTCGGCTATCTCAGAGCACAGCTTCAGAACCAACACTGGGCGCAGATGCTCAATTTTTTGTTGCATTGACCTCATTATGGGCTTTCATGTAACGCAGAGCTCCCATTGTTCTTGGGGATTTTGGTTTAACTCTGACTCTTTCCCTGATCCGTTAGCCTATTCTCTGCCTTCTGAGCTTTGCACTGGTCCGCACATTCACTCCCTGCCCTCCGCATCTTGCTTTGTCCCGCTCAGTCATTCTCAATTATGTCCAATGCCTCGTCTGCATCAGAGGATGCAGTGTCGTCGCGGCTCGAGCTGTGGCTGTCCTCCCCACCACCCTCCATCCTCCTCTCCGAGCTCCTCGTCTCCTCCCTCGGATTCCTCGTTGGGTCGTTACCTTGAGACCAGAAGTGGTCGTGGCTTCCGTGCTGGTCGTGGGATTTCTCAGCCTGCAAGAGGCATTTCCAGTCTTATCCCCGGTCAGCAGCATACTGCCCAGTTCCGTTTCCCTTGTTTGCTCAACATGCTGACTATAACAGCCACCATTACCATTGATTTTAAAGAGGAGCCCCCTGAAATGAGTACCGAGCTTCCGAGAACTAATCTGGTGCAAAAGGAGGCTGAAAGGCCTAGCTCTCCCTCCAGAGGTGGTCAGAAAAGAAAAGCGGTCGAGTGTAGCACCTCGCAGGATCCCAGAGTTGATGCTGGTTCGGGCGACACCAAGCGAGGCTGTTCCAGTGCTATAGATGATAAGCAGGACAAGGATGACACCAAGCGAGGTTGTTCCAGTGCTAAGGATGATATGCAGGACGAGGACGACCCTTATGCCTATGCCTGTCGCATGGTCGAATCTCCCCCCTCCTCTCAAGGTATTTAAATGGCTATTCTCCATTTTCGCACGTTTTTGGATGGACGATAGCCCAAGTTAGTCACTGTTACTTGCTCGCTGCCACAGCTTGGTTACTTACAGATTTACAACTTGTCAAGTCGTCGGTTTCCCCTTTGCGGGCGGCTGTGTTTTTTTACTGGGAATAATTTTGTATGCATAACTTCTCTTAGTTATTGTATGTTGATAAACTGTTGGAGCTTCATGGCCGGTTTCCCCTATGAGGGCGGCACTCTCTTGTTGATTCGCTTGATACATGTTGATCATGTCTGCTGTTTTAGAATGCCCATACCATGGGCCAGAACTTCTGAGGCCCAGGCCTCCATGTAACCTTTTTTATACTAATAGATTAAACTTATTCAGAAAAAACAAAAAACAAAAAAAAAACAAAAAAAAAAAGAAGAAGAAGAAGAAAGAAAGAAAGAAAAAAGGGCCCCTCCTTTGGATTTTTTCAATTCAAAGTACAATGTTAATAAGCCCCTCCTTTGGATTTGTGACCGCTTCTGTTTTTAAGGGACCGTGACTTGGGACTTCGAATACAGATAGTCCTTTGGAAATTAATTCCAACTGCCCCTCATAAATCAACAAAGCAGCAAGTTAATGTGAAGGGATTGGAAGGTGGCAAAGTAATGGTTGATGGCAAGTTGAAGAATGGCGGCATAAGTATGGAAGCGGTGGAAGCTCCATCCTTATCAGTTGCAACAACCACATTAAAACTCCACCAACAACGTTTAATGCACTTAAGAGTTGAGGCGGCAAGCCATTCCGGAGGGTCTAAAGAGCTCAAGCAACAAAGGGGGAAGCAACCCTTGAAACAACTGATGTCATCCTCAGCTGGGCTGGGCCCACCTTTCACCACTCACAAAGAAATTTCAAGAGGGAGTGAGAACTCACGTAAATAGCCTCCCAGCAGCCCCCCGGAATACATAAATGAAAATAATGAAAGGGAATAAGGTTTTAACCTTATGTTAAATTGTTTTTGATGTAATTTTATTTTCACGTCAATGATGTTTTTACATTGGGTTAGTTTTATTATTACTGCAGTACATTTACATTTACATTCTACTTTGGTTATATATATATATATATATATTTTAATATGTTAATAAATATGCCCAGAGCGCATAATGTAATAGAGTTGGAAAAAGTTGTTGTGTAATGTTTTTTATTTATTGCCCCAAGGCTAAAAACAAAGAACAGAGATACAGAGAGAAATTTGAAAGTGCTGCGTGTGTAGCAGCCAGTTGTAGAGTTTAACCAGTGAATCCAGAACCTTGTTCTGAGGAGTTTTTATTTTGTAACAACAATTTGTTTTATGAAACAGAATTTGTAATTCATCTCTATGCCTGTCTGAAATTTGAATTTTTAATTTTATTTAAAGCTTTGTGTTGTAAAAGAGGAATTTCTATTTCCTCTGTTTTGTTAAGGAATTACTCAGAAAATTTCAACATGGTATCAGAGCTAGTCTAGGCACTCAGTGAGACAAAACAGAGGTTGTTTTTTCACTACAGGAGTTGTAAGAAGCTTATTGAGCATATTTCTCCAACAGAGAAATTTTTTGCTTGTTTTTTTTTTACACAGTCAAGGAAATTGTTTGGTTTACACAGTCACGATGGCAGCTGCAGGCACCAGTCTGACAAATCTCCAACTTCCACAGTTCAATGGGAGGAATCATAGTTATTGGGCAATAATTATGAGAGCTTTGTTTGCTTCTCAGGAGATATGGGAGCTAGTTGAAAATGGCTACTCTAAACCTGTAGATGCAGCAACGTTGGTTGATTTGACAGCAGAAGAAAGAGATTTGTTAAAGGATAATAGGAAGAAGGACTCCAATTCCCTCTTCTATCTTTTTCAATCTGTACATGAGAGTATTTTCCCAAGGATTGCAGCAGCAACAAAGTCTAAGGAGGCATGAGATATTCTCAAGACTGCCTATCAAGGCATGGAGAAGGTGAAGATAGCAAAATTGCAGATGTTGAGGAGAGACTTTGAAACTCTCTTAATGAAGGAATCTGATACAATAGATTCATTCTTCACTCATGTTATTGGGTTGATTACCCAGATAAGATCTCATGGTGAAACTCTTGCAGAGAGAAGGATTGTAGAGAAAATCTTGAGAAGTTTACCCTCAAGGTTTGAAGCTATAGTGGTAGCAATAGAAGAGACAAAGGATCTCTCACAGTTCATAGTGGATGAACTTAGTGCTTCTCTGATGTCTCATGAACACAGACTGAGCAGAGGAACATATTTCTCATTGGAGCAAGCATTCAAGACTCAGATGTCTTTTGGCCGAAGCAGAGGTCAAGGCAGAGCAAATAACAAAGGTAGAGGCAGAAGCCAAAACAGAGGCAGAAACAATCCTGCTAGCACAAGCGGAAGGAGCTTAAATCAGAACCAGGATGAAGGTTTAAGCAAACAGCAAGCTCATGGACAAAGGTATGATAAATCCCAAGTCCAATGTGATTATTGCAAGAAATTAGGCCATTATGCCAATGAATGTAGGAAAAAGCAAAATGACATGAATAATAGGCAAAATGCTAATTTTGCAAAAGAAGAAGATAAGAGCCCAAAGATTGTGCTGTTAACATGTAACATAGCACAAGACAAACAAGATGATGTTTGGTTCTTAGACTCAGGTTGTAGTAATCACATGACTGGAAACATAGCAATGTTTGCCAATCTTGATGAAAATGTTAAATTTGAGGTAACAACAGGAACTGATAGTAAGATATCTGTCAAGAGTAAGGGTAGAGTCAGTATCCTGGCAAGAAATGGAGAACAGAAGATTGTGCCAGATGTATACTATGTACCTAGTCTGAAATGTAATCTTTTGAGCATTGTATAGCTCATTGACAAAGGTTACAATGTGTTCTTCAAAGATGATGTGTGTACAATCAGAGACATACCTCCAAGCAAGAAGATCATTGCAGAAGTGCAGATGACCAGCAATAGAATGTTTCCTCTTAAACTCAGAGTAGATTTGAAAGAAGGAAGAAATATTGCAGCTGTAACACAAGAGGTCTTTCAAGAGGAAGTGAAAGATGACAATTAGTTATGGCACTTGAGATTTGGACATCTCAATTTCGGAGGCTTGAATTTGTTGCACAGAAATGGAATGGTAAAGGGATTACCATTGATTGAAAAACCGGACAGCCTTTATGAAGGCTGCATCTTGGGCAAACAACACAAAGAAAGCTTTCCAGCAGGAAAGAGCATAAGGGCAAAAGCACCCTTGGAAATTGTTCACTTTGATGTATGTGGACCGATGTAAACACCTTCGTTTGCTGGAAACAAATATGTTTTGACATTCATTGATGATTACACCAGAAAGACATGGGTGTATGTGTTGAAACAGAAGAGTGAAGTGTTTGAGAAATTCCGCCACTTCAAAACTCTTGTTGAGAAGCAGTCTGGGCACTATATCAAAGTGCTTAGAACTGACAGAGGTGGAGAGTACATCTTCAAATACTTTCTGCGTTTTTGCAGAGAGAATGACATACAAAAGCAATTTACCACGAGGTATACACCTCAGCAAAACAGTATTGCAGAAAGGAAGAATAGGACCATTTTAGACATGGTCAGAAGTATGTTGAAGGCAAAACATTTGCCGCATGAGTATTGGGTAGAAGCTGTCACGTGCGCAGCGTACATCTTGAATAGATGCCTGACTAAAGTTGTCATGAAAAAAATTCCAGAAGAAGCATGGAGTGGAGGAAAGCAAACAGTCACTTACATGAGAGTATTCGGCTGTGTAGCATATACACATATACCAGATCAGCTAAGGAAGAAGCTTGACAGTAAGGGGGAGAAGTGTGTCTTTATTGGCTACTGTGATGAGTCAAGAGCATACAAACTCTATAATCCATCCACCAAGAAATTGATAGTAAGCAGAGATGTGCAGTTCATTGAAGAAGAAGCTTGGGATGGAAGCTTAGAGAAGACAATGAACGTGAAGACAATTGTGTCTCACAAAGAAGAAGAGGAAGGGACAACAGCAAATAATCCTTCCTTGGTGGCTCCTCCTCCACCACAGCAAGTACAACAAACCACACCACAAGCTGGAATTCGAACAGCCTTGAGAATTCCAAGAAGTGCTTCTCCAAGCACACCGCAGGGATCAGAAACGCCCTCAAGTTCGAATGGAACTCCAAGTACACCAAGAAGACCGAGATTCAGAAATCTAAGTGAGATTTGTGAACAAGGAGAGGTAAGTAACAATACCGGTCTAAATTATTTATTCGCTTTATATTTTCATGTTGATGACCCAATTCATTTTTAAGATGTTGTAAATGAAGATAAATGGATTGAAGCAATGAATGAAGAAATTGGTGCAATTGAGAAGAGTAAGACATGGGAGTTAGTGGATCTCCCTAAAGGCAAAGAAGTTATTGGAGTTAAATGGGTCTATAAGACCAAAAGAAATGCTGAAGGCAAGATCGAAAGGCACAAAGCTAGACTTGTTGTTAAAGGCTACAAGCAGCAACAAGGGAGAGAATATGATGAAACCTTTGCACCAGTGGCAAGGATGGAAACAATGAGAACAGTGTTGTCTATTGCAGCACAACACAAATGGAAGATTTATCAGATGAATGTAAAATCCACATTCCTGAATAGAGTGTTGAAAGAAGAGGTTTATGTTGAACAACCTCCAGGCTATGAAGTTGAAGGCCAAAAGCATAAAGTATGCAAGTTGAAGAAAGCTCTTTATGGGCTGAAGCAAGCTCCAAGAGCTTGGTACAACAAGATAGATGCTTACTTGATTGAAAATGGGTTTGAGAAATGTGATGGAGAACCCACACTCTACATAAAGGAGAATGACGGTAAGATACTTATTGTTGTTTTATTTGTAGATGACTTAATTTTTACTGGAAATGATGCTTCTCTCATTGTTGATTTTAAAGCAGTCAAGAAAAGTGAATTTGAAATGACTGACTTGGGTTTCTTAAGATATTTTCTTGGAATTGAAGTAGACCAAAGTGAAAATGGTATTTTCATTTCCCAAGAAAAATATGTTGATGAAGTGCTGAAAAGGTTCAACATGCCGAACAACAAGGCAGCTGTATTCCAACTATAATGGGGTTGAAATTGAGTAAAGAAGTCAGCAGCAAGGATTTTAATCCAGAATTGTTTAAAAGCATAGTTGGCAGCCTCATGTATTTGACTGCAACTAGGACAGATATTATGCACGATGTTAGTTTAATCTCCAGGTTCATGGAAAGACCGAAAGGAACTCATTGGCAGGCAGCCAAGAGGATTCTAAGGTATGTGAATGGAACGAAAGAGTATGGTATTTTATACTCCTCTTCTGAAAATTTCGTGTTGACAGGTTACACTGACAGTGATTGGGCTGGAAGTGTTGATGATAGGAAGAGCACATCAGGATATGTGTTTCATTTGGGATCGGGAGTAGTTTCATGGGCTTCCAAGAAGCAACCAGTAGTTGCTTTATCTACAGCAGAAGCAGAATATGTGGCAACAACAACAGCAGCATGCCAAGCAGTATGGCCGAGAAGAGTTCTCAGAGATTTGTGTCATGAACAAGAATAGAGCACAACCATTTACTTTGATAATAGCTCGGCGATAGCTTTATCTAAAAATTATGTTTTTCATAAAAGGACAAAGCACATAGACACCAAGTTTCACTTCATACGTGAATTGGTTAACAATGGTGAGATTGTTTTGCAGCACTGCAAAACAGAGGATCAATTTGCTGATATCCTCACAAAGCCATTAGCGCAGAAAAGCTTTGATTATTTCAGGGAATGCCTGGGTATGCAGAAAAACCCAGCAGTTGAAATTAAGGGGGAGTGTTGGAAATTAATTCCAACTGCCCCTCATAAATCAGTAGAGCAGCGAGTTAATGTGAAGGGATTGGAAGGCGACGAAGTAATGGTTGATGGTAAGTTGAAGAATGGCAGCATAAGTATGGAAGCGGTGGAAGCTCCATCCTTATCAGATGCAACAACCACATTAAAACTCCACCAGCAATGTTTAATGCACTTAAGAGTTGAGGCGGCAAGCCATTCCGAAGGGTCTGAAGAGCTCGAACAACAAAGGGGGAAGCAACCCTTAGAACAGCTGATGTCATCCTTAGCTGGGCCCACCTTTCACCACTCACAAAGCAATTCCGAGAGGGAGTGAGAACTCACGTAAATAGCCTCCCAGCAGCCCCCCGAAATACATAAATGAAAAGAATGAAAGGGAATAAGGTTTTAACCTTATGTTAAAGTGATTTTTATGTAATTTTATTTTCACGGCAATGATGTTTTTACATTGGGTTAGTTTTATTATTACTGCAGTACATTTACATTTACATTCTACTTTGGTTATATATGTTATATATATTAAAAATATGAGATATATATATATGCCCAGAGTGCATAATGTAATAGAGTTGGAAAAATTTGCTGTATAATGTTTTTTATTTATTGCCCGAAGGCTGAAAACAAAGAACAGAGATACAGAGAGAAATTTGAAAGCACTGCGTGTGTAGCAGCCAATTGTAGATTTTAACCAGTGAATCTAGAACTTTGTTCTGAGGAGTTTTTATTTTGTAACAGCAGTTTGTTTTATGAAATAGAATTTGTATTTCATCTCTGTGCCTGTTTGAAATTTGAGTTTTTAATTTTATTTAAAGCTTTGTGTTGTAAAAGAGAAATTTCTATTTCCTCTGTTTTGTGAATTACTCAGAAAATTCCAACACTATTGACAGCAACTCAGCAAGCATAAGGTCGGTCCAGGCTTCGCTTAATCTAATGATTCCCTTCTTCATGAGGTAACGACTGAAAATCTTCTTTAAATACGAACCCTAATTTCGCATGGTTGCTCACTTGTGCCTCTGTAAAAGCTGTAGATTGCGAGACTTTGTATTGTGATTTTCGTTTTCGATTTTGCGTTGGAATTAGGCTTTAGCGGAGATGAAAACATTTTTTTCTATTACCTATATTTGGGCGCTCTGTGGTTTGTTAGTTTTACAACAAAACACTTATGCAGTTGTACATTTTTCTCCAATGTTTCATACCAAAGGTTTTTTCCTACCGCTGATTTCAATTTTTTCATTTAGGTTCCCCATTTGGAGCATTTTGTTATATCACGATCTACGCTTCAATCTCACTATTTACCCTTTTAGGTATCTTTGCACAAACCCTTTTTGATCATCTAAGTTCACAAAATAACGAGGCTACCAGAGATGGAACGATTTTAACATATACAGTATTTTCACTTGTGTCCACTACTGTCATTAGTATAAATTTTTATATATAATTTGATTGTGCTTGTGATCACAGAAGAAGTGGCTTTGATTTTCTTGAAGCTTAGGGTTCTGATTTTCTTGAAGCTTAGGGTTAATGTCTCTGAGGAAAAGTCACTGACATGGTCTTATACTCAAATTATTTTGCTTGGCACTTCTTGGCACACTGAAGTGAAAAAAGTACTAGAGACAACTATAAGGTTTACTCTTCCGGTTCTTACAGTGGCAAATACATGGAAATGGAGCGCAGAAAATTGATTTATCATGTTGATTATGACGAGGCAAAAACTTACCCTACCACTCCATCTTATGCATCATGGCCTCTTTACTGGGTAAAGCTTTCTGAAGAGAATTTGTAGTCTACAATTTCAAGAAGACAAGAATACAATACTGGTTGTGGTAATTGTGTTTTGTGTTTTTGGCTCTCTTTCTCCTAGCTTTGTAAATCCAACTTGGATTTGTGGAAAATGAAAATTCTAGCCATTGCATGCTTTCAACCGGTGCAAATTTTTAAGGAGAAGCAGAATGTGTCTTGTTGAAATTGTGTTTGGAATTTTAAAACATTTAATTTTTTTATTCACAAGAAATCTTCATCTTTTCTTTTATGGATAAAAACATGTAACTGGATATTTTTATTTTATCGAGCTTACAGTTCATTTGTTTTAGTTCATGTTTTTTTCCCAATTTGTGGCTGCAGTGACCTGTTAATAAAGTGGATTTTAACAATAGGCATTGTTTTTCTTGAGAAATGGTATAGTGATGTGGCAATAAACCGAGCAGATTGATATGTTAATATTAATAGTTATATAAATTACCAATAACTATTAATTTTTTTGTTGAGAAATGATATAGTGATTTGTTAATAAATAGGGGAGATTCACTGGTAGTGGACATTAACCATAATAATTTTTTTATTTGAAAATAGTACAGTGACTTATTATTAAACAGAGGAGATTAACAAATAGTGGTCATTAACAATAACTTTAATGGTATAGTGACTTGTTTAATAAACAGATAAAGTTAATAAATAGGGGAGATTCACTGGTAGTGGACATTAACAATAATCATTCTTTTATTTGAAAATAGTACAGTGACTTATTATTAAACAGAAGAGATTAACAAACAATGGTCATTAACAATAACCCTAACGGTATAGTGACTTGTTTAATAAACAGATAAGATTAATGGTATAGTGACTTGTTTAATAAACAGAGAAGATTAATGGGACAGTGACTTGTTTAATAAACAGATAAGATTAATGGTATAGTGATTTGTTTAATAAACAGAGAAGATTAATGGTATAGTGATTTATTAATAAACAGAGTCAATTAACAAACAATTATAATTAACAATATTTTTTTAATTACAAATTTATTATTATTGAGAAATGGCATAGTAACCTGTTTAATAAACACAGAAAATTAAGAACAGTGCACATTAACAACATTCATTTTTTTTTCCTGAGAAGTCATAATTATAATCATGCTTTTTCTTAAAAAGAATGATAGCCATGTTTTTCTTAAAAAGTGGTAATGATAGTCTTGCTTTTTCTGGATAAGTGGTCTTGGGAAAAAAGAATAGCACAAAGAAAAATATTGGTTTAAACCCGAGATTTATAAACTTATTGATTTGTATCACAACGAAAAAAAATGCAAATGCCCAAGAAAATGAAAAGACAAAATAAAAAATTCAATTATTTATTTTTTGTGTTGAATGCATGCTTAAAACAAAATTTATTTATGATATCACTAATCAATAGCAAAAGTATAAAGTTGTTTATTTGAGAGCATATTATAGTCTCCATTTCTTTGGTTTTTATTTTTGTAAATTAGAAAAAAATATATCCTCTCATGTTAATGTAGGAGGAGGATTATCTTATAGACGAATAAATCAAAATATCAATATCATATAAGAGTAATTCTATATGATATATGAAAATTCACAAAGATTTTTTTTGTTTCGTTTGTTTATTTGCGTGTCCACTCTTTTTTTTTTTAATTTTTTTTTTTAATATTTATATTTATGAACTTGGACAAAGATCTCTATCTATGGGTGGTACAGGGAATTGAATTTCATATTTGATTGGCACGTTTTTCATCTTTAACTATAAATAATTATGAAAATAATTTGTCCTTAAATTGATTATTAAACTCGTAATAAAATTGATTACTAAAATTATAATAAAATAGTCTCTTTATAGTATATTTATGAAATTGATTACTAAAGTTCTAATAAAATAAATAATCTTTACAGGATTTTTGATTACTAAAGTTCTAATAAAATAAATGATCTTTACAGGATCTTTACAGTATATATTTATTTATGGGGACTCATAGTTTGTACTTAATTGAATGAAAGATAGAGAAAGACTAATGAGTTACTCCCTTTTGCCTATCTATTAACAAATTATCCAACTTATTTTACACGCTCCTCTTTTCATTATATCTAAGTCAAAGAAAAAAGCAAATCTCCTCTCAAAAGTTTGACATTAAACAAAGACAAATAAAAGATCCCAGAGGTTGAAGCTCGGAATATTTTTGTTACTCTTTAGGTCTATTAAAGTCTACAATTCTACGCATGATGTAGTCTCTTGTTACTTTTTCATATTTATATAATATGAGCTTTTTATGTGCTTTTTTCTATATAAAGATATAGTATGGTCAATATGCTTAAGTTTGAATAATATTTTTGGAAGATTATTTTATTTTTGAATAATATTTTTTGGAAGTTCAATTTTATTATTTAAATAATTAAAGGTATTAAAATTTTAAATGAATGAAGTTTTATATAGGGTTTAAAAGAGTTTTTTCCTTTTTTTTCTTTTTATAATTAATTAAGGAATGCAATCTAAAATAAATAAAATGAGGTTTTATATATTTTACAAAAGTTTAAAAGATGTTTTTTGTTTTTTTTTGAGCTAAAAGTTATTGGAATGTTTTAATGTATATGTTAATGTAATTTTGTTTTTATAAATTATTCTAGATCCATCTTAATTTTAGATTTACCAAGTGTAATGAGGGATCAAATCTCTTTTCACACTAAAAAGGGTTTGCACCTCAAAAGATTTGATCTCTCTTAGCACTTAGTAGATGCTGAGTTAAGATGAATCTAGACTAGTTTTACTAATATTATTTATATTTATATAAATTTCAGGTTTCATATATAAAGATATTATTATTATTATTATTATTTTATTTTTTTAAGATATATATATTTAAAAGTTGAGATTCCTTTAATTGTGTGTGTGTTTATTGTTCTTAGTTGTGCCAAGGCAAGGCTCTAGCAATGCAACTTATAACATTTAACTAAAAATAAATATTTTTCTTAAATATTTTTTTCCGCTGACCCAGAGGGAGGTTTGAACCTGAAATCTCAAGGAACATAACACTTCTTATCAAGGCAATAGAAAAATGAGCTGCCAACTTGGGCTCTACTTTTCAATCATTATTAAACTAAAACTATTTTTCAAACATTTGATTGGACCATAACTTGAAGGTCTTATTGCATTATTTGTACAATATAATGTAATTATATATGTGTGTGTGTGTGTGTGTTTATTATTCTTAGTCGTGTCGAGGCAGTGCTCTAGCAATACAACTTATAATGTTTAACTAGAAATAAATATATTTTTTTCAATACTTTCTTAGCTAACCGAGAGTGAGGTTTGAACCTGAAATCTCAAGGAACGTAGCACTTTTTATCAAGGCAATAGCAAAATGAGCTACCAACTTCAGTTCTACTTTTCAATCATTATTAAAAGAAAACCATTTTTCAAACATTTGATTGGACCATAACTTGAAGGTCTTATTCCATTATTTGTGCAATATAATGTCATGTGGAAGAATGTCTCACATATTTTATGGCATCATTTATGGATATGGTTGAATATATATATTTTATGCCATCATTTATGGATATGGTTGCAATATTCATGCATGAATTTTAAATATTTGTGTAGTAATTTTTTTATTCTTAAGCTTTAAAGGAAAACCATCCAAAGATAAAATCTTTGAAAATAAATCATATTCAAGAAATACCATATTTACAATGACTTCCCACCATAGTTTAAGCAAGTCTTCCCAGAAAAAATGGATAGGAATAAGATGTAAATAAATATACTTAGCGGGAGTTACTTTCCACATTAATTTATGTTTTCCTCAAAACATATTTTAAAATTTTAAATGTGTACACTTACTAGTGGTTACTAACCACCAACCATTTCTCATCTCAATTTATTAGTTCTTGCCAAAGCAAGACTATAGGATTTGTTTGCCTATTAACCAATGCAGGTTATGATTTTTAAGACAATTTTTTCTAAAACATAATTTCCAACTTGAGTGGAAGGGCCTAACTTGCCTTGCAACACCTCTTGTTTAAATTTATTTTAATACTAAATGTGTATTATGATTTATCATGGAAAAAACTGTTGGCAATTTTATTGATAAAAACAAAATTAAAACACACACACACAGAGATATATATATATATATATATATATATATATATATATATATATATATATATATATATATATATATATATATATATATATATATATATATATATATATATATATATATATATGTTGATGCTAATACGGGAAATTGTGGTTATGGAGGAACATTTTGCACGTAGTTTGCATGGTCTTTTATTGAATGTGAGATTATCCGACCCTATCCAAAATTTGTCGGTGTTGGTCAGTCTTCCACCCTAGTTAATTCTACACATGAAAATCCATTGCGTAATCTAAAAACAAAAGTTTTTAAGGTGGTCGAGTAGGTTAGGGAGCTTAGATTCGACAGAGACGTTTACTGGGACAAATTTTTATGTTTACAAAGCGTGCACTTGTGGGTAAATGGTTTTTTACGAATATGGATGGGCAATTGATGTGGGATTGGGTTGGCACCCATTGGGTCTTTGTTATTAATTATAAACCCAAAATTAGTATGGTGTTAAACATGTGGTTCTATTTCCATTTCCTTCGTTCAGAGGATGTTGACAAAATCTTGAGGAATCCTTAGGTTCAAGGTCAGAGTTTTTAATCTTTGCAACACTGTTGGATTCAATCCATTATTGGAGATTCTAAAGCATAATAATTTTCTGGATCAAGCTCCCTGGACTTTTTTTGGAACTTTGGACCCAACTGACATTGATGGCCATTAGAGATTTAATTGAGAGGTTTATATTTTTAGAGGACCACAACTTATGTGAAATGGACAAGCATATTTCTTGGATCCTTGTGGAGATTAATTCCTTTTGGTGGATCCAAAAGTAAGGGTGATGGGGTAGTGGTCAGAGGCAGAAAAGGAGAGGACATTGGCAGAGGTGATGGAGTAGTGTGAGAAGAGTGTGACAGTAACAAGGATTCTGTCAAGCCTCTCAATGATATTTCCTCTCCCAATTCTTTTGTTTCTCCAAGTATATCTACAATTTTTTGGGGCAATGTCAACCACCTTATGGTCTTGCATCATGACTTCTAGCTGATCTCGAGAAGGGTATGGATTAAAACAACATCCCCTTTTCTCATTTGCATGAAGGATTAAATTGAAATATCCTCTCATAATAGTGTTTCTTTTGTCTCCATTATCTATGTCTTCTTTGAGAGAGCGCCAAAAAAGTTCTTTGTCCCTATAATGGTTGGGACCATATACAATGTAAACATTAATTTATTTCTGGTCTCTGGCACTTTCAAGAATCACTTTGATCCAATTCTGGGTCGCTGTAGTGTTTTTATGTTTCCAAGTGATGTGGTTCCAAAGGGTGGCTAACCCACCAGAGGCTCCCCTTGCTTCGGTTTGGGTGCCATCATAATGCTTCATTTTTTCCATTATTGTCTTCATTTCAAGGTCTCCCTACTTTGTTTTCTGTAGAAAATGATTTCCGATTTCTCTTGGTTTATTAAGTCTCTTAGGGTTGTTGTTTTGGAGGGGTGCCTTAGACCCGTGCAGTTCCAGGAGAGGACTTTCATCATTACAAAAAGGCAGTTCAGAGAGCTGCTTTCCCTCTGTGGTCCTTTTGTCCTATATCCTTGCTATTTTTCCCCAATATGTAAGTTTCAATAGGGTTCTGTGTTCCAAGTGCTATATCATTTTGAGCATTTTCATCGCAGTGATGTTTTGAAGATTTCCTTCTAGGGCCATGTTTTTTAGTGATTTCCAGCATTGCGCCATGCTCCTTCGCATATTTTCTTGTGATTCAAACTGAAGATGGGTCAGTGGAGGAAGAAGGAGGGGCAGGGATAGTGGGAGAGGGACGGGGAGAGGTTGGCTGGGAGGGGGAGGTAAGAAGGGGGGGATCCTCATCTGGAGGGGCAATAGAGGAAAAACGATTGAAGTGATCTAGCGAAGAGTTGGGGGGAGGTCTTGGTTTGATGGGACGATTCCAGGATCTTGGGAGAAGATGAAGAGGGTGGGTCAAATTTAGAAGGGGGCACAGAAGGGGTGTTATTCTTGGGGTTAGAGGAGGTCTTCTTTCTCTTGACAGTTTCCCATTGTGAATCAGTCTCCAGGCTTTCAATATCAATAATTTTTGAACAACGATTTGCAAAGCGACCATACTCATGACATATCTTGCATTTAAACGGGATCTGCTCATAGTCGAGTTGTTGAATATGCATTCATTCATCAAATTTTAGCTTGATAGCCTCGGGGAGGCCTTTTCCCAGATCCACCTCGACACATATCCTAGCACAGGATTGCATGCTATCTTTTGGCTCGCTTCGGTCTATGAATTTGCCTACTATGTTTCCAATGGCTCGAACAGAATCATCCCCCCAGCAGTGTGACGGGAGGTGCAGAAGGCACACCCAAACAGGAACAACATTTGGTACATCTAGTTCTGGGTCGAAATCCGACGTCCATTTGTTAAGGTATAGGCCCCTGGTGTCCATGAAATAAAGACCATTCCTGAAGATAAGGTCTTTATCTTCTGCCATCTCTAAGTGGAAGGTGAAATAGCCCTTACCGTATAAACGAATGTAAATTTTTCCATTGATCTTGTCAAACCAGTTGCACTTGACCCATTTTTGTACCGTCTTCGGCAAGGGCCAGAGTCCAGTGAATTGACCAAAAAGGCCCTTCTCTGCAAGAGAAAGGGAAACCATGCGAGGGAGGGAAGGTGGAAGGACAACCTCCTGTATTCCATCAATCTTTTTCACAAATTTGGAGATCGTCGACCTTGGGCGTGGAGGAGCCAGAGAGTTGATCAGGGCAGAGAAGGTCTAGGCTTGAATCAGAGAAGCGACCACCTCCAGGGAGGACTTCGGAGAGGCCATGCTCGAGCAAGGAGAAACAACCAGCTGCTAGGGCACCACAGGAAAAGTGTGGGCTCAAGAAAGCAGCACGAAAAAAAATAAGAGAGGAAGTGTTAATTTTTGATTAGACACTTTAATCCCAAAGAATAAAATAATTTATCACACAGATTTATAATTCAGGATACCTAGTTTTCAACTTATGTTCCTAACTAAGGCACATTAACTCTTACTCAATTATAATCATAACAAAATCATAAGATAATTTAATATTGTGCATACCAATTCTGGTAAAGACTAATTTACACCCAACCTTGAGCTTCATCCACAGCTCCCCCGAGCAGAGACCAATTCCTCCAAAGTGTAGACAACCTCTTGTCGACCTAGGAATGGCTTATTTAACCTTGCTTTCCCTCAGCATGTTTCCATAACTGCGTCCAGTTAAATCAAGATGTTGTTTTCCTTTAGCCTAGGCTTTACTTTTGTTTTTTCCACAAAAGCTCTTTAAAACTAGCTTTTTCCTCTTTCTATTTTTATTTCACCTCTTCTCAGTAACTTTCCACTTTACCGAGGTATCTTTTAGATTTTTATCTCCAATCTAATATATTTATTTTATTTTATTTTCTCCAAGGATTTTTGGAGATTTTGGGAAAGTCTTTGGATTTAATTCCATCCTCAAGGACTTGAAATCGTGGTCTCCAATTCACTCTAGTCTTTTCACAATAATTAAATCTCCACATTTATTAAATTTAAAAAAGATAATATTTCCACATATAGTTTTCCTTTAGGTCCACTTAACCTTTAGGATTTGCAACTGTCTAAATAAAAGCAATAAAATAGGGATATTATACAATTATTTCATGTGCGGTGAAATATTATTTAACAATATATAATTAGATAGAAGATTGAAACTTTAAAATTTTTACCTTTTTTGTTTTTTTTACACTGCAAAAAATCAAATATCTCACTACCAAAAAAAAAAAAATCCTGAAAAACACTTAAAAAAAATATGTAAGTGAAGAGGAAGAAGATGAGTACCTTAAAAATTGTTAAATTTAGAAAATAATTATTAGCATTTAATAGATTAGAAAATTTTAAGTAAAATGGGATGATGTTGGCATCAACACTTTTCAAAATCAACATTAAAAACACTAAAATTTTAAAAATAATGTCTATACTTGGTACATAATAAAATTTAATGTGTAAAAAACATGCTAAAAAAAAATTAAGAGTATTTTGAATCAATACTTTTCAAAATCAGACCATTTTTGCTACCTAAAAAAAGTGGGTACTCGTTTTCATTCCCGTTTCAAAGTTTACATTGTTTAGAGTACAAAGAGTTGGGTCTCAATATATTTTCACTTGGGAACAATTGCTCTCGCTAGCCCAAGCGGCCTCCCATGGTGAAATAAAAGAGAGATGTCAGAGTAGGAGATCATATCTAGTTGTTGCTTTGGAAGTACTTACATGACAAAGGAACAAGATGATGGGCAATTTCAGCAAGATCCTTTAACGACTGCCAATGGTGATTGTGGCACCTTCAAAAAGTGGTTATTGTGGAGGTGTGACTCCCTTCAAGGTACAAGTTAATTTTCATATCCCCTTTTAAGGGCTATATAGATGCAAATGCTTCAAAGAAATTGTTAAATCTACTAGAGGGTTATTATTTTATCCAAAAAAAAATCCAACAATTAAAAGACGGCCTTTGTAATCCTAAAATCCTTTCCCCATGTCAAATATTGGTGGGGAGGTTACTAGGAGAGATAACGGAGATGAATCTATCATATTTAAGGTGGGACTCTTCAAGGAAAATTTCTACCTCGTAAGGAACTATGATGACCAATACATGAGATGGACAACTTTGTGATAATAGAGAGAAAGAAAATGTTGATGGAGTACAACAATATTTTCCATACCTTTTGCTCAAAGCTAGGTATCAAAGACTCTCAATGGATCTGGGTTATGAAGTACCATAGTCTCCTACAAAAATACATCCAAACAAGGATATATTTTGTGGAAATATCCTCATTGGGAGTTGCTTATCAATATCCCATCAAAATTTAGCAAAATTTTAAGCAGAAGAATAGGCAAGATTTTAGGTCTACAAATCCATCAAACAAAACCTTGGAAAAGGAAACCCCAACTCATATAACAAGTGATAAAGCAAGGTGAAACAACATCAGGGCAACCATCCCAAATCATAATAAAATAAGAATAATTTTAAGTTGAAGGAAACTGTAAAGTGGTATGAGTTCCACAAAATTCTTAACACAACACTAATGAATGTCACTTGAAACAGTTATTGTTAATTAAGCTTAAAGAAAAATAAATGGATTGTAGCTCGAATTATGATTCGAAGTAGGATAAAGGAAAGTGGATCATTGATGCAAAACCCATTGCTACGATCACAACCATAAATATTCAACTAGAAAAGTCAAGGGAGCCTATGGGGAACACCTCTTTCATTCACATATATGTGTGAAGGGGACCATGCTACATTTCCTTGTTGAAGCAGGATCTATATGAACCTATCATGAAGATATTTAATAAATTTCTCTTATTTCGAAATCTATCTCAAGGACAACACTATTTATTCCATCTTGTTTTTTATTAGAGGTAACCTAATTTTTTCCTTATTATTAGAAAAAAATTGCAATATATCATGGATGTCCTAATTAACATATAAAATAATAAGAGTATGTGCCACATCAAAATGCATTACAAATTTTATCTAATAAACTTAAATCTATATTTTCTCATGATTGATACTTTCCATATAAACTAGGTTAATGTAGAGTTATAAGATGAGAGTTAAAAACAACAATAAAATTCATGTTGTCCCATATGCGCTCTCTCTCTCTCTCTCTCTCTCTCTCTCTCTCTCTCTCTCTATATATATATATATATATATATATATAAAAGGTATACTTTCACACGCACAAAAATCAGAAAATATGAGAGAAATTCTAAAAATGCATTTTATTGTCCAGAAATTGAAGTAGCACATTTTAAGAGTAAAAACCATAAATACATTTTTTTTTTTTTTTAATCTTCAATTTACTTCACTTTGGCCTCAAGTATGATGTGACATTTCATTCTACAAAATGTATTTCTAATGAGCTTTTATGACATAAATTGAAAATACGTTTTAAAAAAGCATATTTATTTTTCTTCTCAAAAGTACTCAACATAATTTAAAATTTTATTTATTTTCTCTTAATGTATAAGTAAAATGAAGTATTTCATATTCCAAAGTGATTGTATTTCTTGAGATCTATTTTCTTAATAAGTAGGTATGATAAAATACAATATTCCAGAGATATTATTCTAAGGATATTTAGTATAACTTAAGAAGATACACCAAGATCTTAACCAAGGTAAGGTTTATATGCGGTTAACTATTGTCAAATAAAAGTTGGACATATAATCACATTTGACTTGTATAACTTTAACTCAATAATTATCCTTCACCAAATTTCTTGAAATTTTATTGGTTGTTGAACTTCCTACTCAACAATAAACTTGTTTTCTTAGGAGGCCAATTTTAGACCTCAAATTTCCTCTAGTCAGTGGCACGCCCTCATTCTTACTATCTTCAAACATTAGGCTTCAACCTATTTAAGCTACTTCAGTGTAATGATTAATCTTCATCCTTTTTTTTTATTGACTTTACAACCACATCAACAACCTTTCGACTTTCTACTATGAACACTTTATCTTACTTGATCTATTATCTGCTTTCTCACACACACATTACAATGTGTCAACTTATTCTTCTATACACCAACTCTTTCGTCACACCTCTAAATCTACTATTTATCTCACACAATCCTCAAAACTTATCCTCTACACTATTTCATATGTTAATGCAACCAAATTATCATGCATCAAAATCCCCTTGCATAAAAAGCTTTGCACCTTTGTGCATATACTAACCCTCATTCTACTCCCCTCACCTTGCCTTCATGTAATTTCTAATATTCTTACTCAAATATCCAAGGACTCAACATATACTAAGTTGTACTCTATTAATGCAACAATCTCCTCATATTTTTACACCAAAACTTGACGAATTATGTGTTTTTTAAGTTTTCAAATAAAAATTACTCTTTTTTATACTTAACACTAGGAAAAAAATGTTTCCTACCATACAACAAAGCCCCTTTTGGGTAAGAATCCATGCATGGGTGGTATTAATTTAACTAAAGTCACACAAGACTTGTATTTGGCCACCCAATCTAACAAGTAAATGCAAACATAAGCACATGAACAAGCATGTGATTGGGATATTTAAACCCAAAACAAAAATCATATAAAAAAAAAATTAATCTCTATAGAATAAGCTTATGATGGGAATACTTAACTTTAGTGTGCATGGTAACACCAGCTCGTTTTCACTAACCTAGTTAAGCACCATTAAGTGATATAATTATTTTAAATTAAAAATGATTTGAATATCTAATTCTACTAGCAATTCCACTTTATATGCATTTGCAAAGGTCTAGTTTTTCATATTCATATTTCTCTTTATGACATCTCTCTTTACTCAATTGTACCGTAAGTAACTCACCTACTTTGAATCTCTTGAAGCTTTGCTTATGTCTATGCATTCATTTTGTTTTTCTCCAAATTCTCATTAATATGTGCATGGATTTCTCTTACTCGGTTGACAAAGAATTCTACATCACCACTTTGTTGCATATTGAGAAGAAAATTAACCAAATTTATAACTCATTTTTTATGGTTTCCATACACAACTTGAAAATATGATAATCATCTAACTTATACTCTATGACATACTAGTATGAGAAAATTCAACATATATATACCACTTCAATTTGTCCATTTATATGTGGAATGTGAATAGTCGACTACTCATATGTATATGGAATCCTAATTGGTTGTACCATCTTATATGTTCTCCATTTGATAAGTAATGGAAGAATTTTTTACTTTATTTACGTTTTCATTATAAATACACATGTAAAAAATATATATTTTTTGTAAGCTTGGTATTACCTTTCATTTTTCTCTTTTTTTTTTTATCAACATCTCCACATACATGAACTCAATTGGGGAATGGAATTGAAGGGAATTGAACCTGTGATGAGTGCTATAACAGCTTGCCTCATCACCATTTAACCAAGACCCCACAGACAATACACATGTAAAATATTAAAAAATCTTGGTATATGTATTTTTTCTCATCATAAGTCCAAAGCATGTGAATGAGAATCAATGAGAATCACTCTACGATAAGCCCCAAGCTAATCCATAATGATTCTCTTATCACTCTATGGTAAACCCTAAGGTAATCCATAATGGTTCTCTTTGAACACTTGATCATTCTCTTTTACATTTATATATGAATCAATCCTAAATAGTAAAACACCCATACATAGTAAATGAATTTGAATTACATATTAACCCTTTTATTACCTAATTACATTTTACATAAAATATTAAATAATAAAATATACTTCTAAATAAATGACTTGGATTTACATATTATCCATTTTATTATCTTATTTATTTAATATAAAATAAAAATAAATAATTAAATTTCCAAATCCCTTTTATTAACCAATTACACATCACACTTTCCAAAAATAATAATAGCATTGTTACTTAAAATAAAAAGAAAAAGGAAGCTTGAATTTACATGTCCCTTTTATTACCAATTTATATTACACAACATCAAATTTGTTACAATGTCATTCAATATCTTGTGGAAGGCACAATTAGTGATAGTTCTAAAATTCACTACAATATAGTGAGTCTTTGAAAAGATATATATATAAACCCTCAATTCAATCCAAACCTCCAAACTTTTTTCCAATATTAACTTGAAATCCAAACCTTTCTTCAAAAACCTTCGAAAAGAAGTTTTCCAAACCAACTTTAAGTAATTAAAAACCAAACCTTTCTCCAATTGAAAAAAATCCAAATCTATGTGGTCTATACTCCAAACTCTTTAAATTAACACAAAATCCAAACCTTTCTTCCAATAGATTCTATGCCGGTGCATCTTAACTCAAAATCCTAACCACTTTACTAATTTTAAGAAAATCTTCAAAAACCAAATCCATGTTATCTATACTCCAAACTCTTCAAATCTTAACACAAAATCCAAACCTTTCTTCCAATAAGAAGAAAATCCAAATCTATGCCGGTACATCTTAATTCGAAATCCTAACCATTCTACCAATTGTAAGAAAATCTAAATCTATGTTGGTCTATCTTAACTCAAAATCTGAACTATCTGAACTTTTTCTTTGGATTGCCAAATCTATGATGATCTATTTTAACTCAAAATCTAAACTTTTTTTCCATTTAAAAAAAAATCCAAATCTATATTGTTCCATATTCCAAACTTTTATCATAAAATTAAAATCCAAGCTTTTCTTCCCATAAGAAGAAAATCCAAATCCAAATCCAAATCTAAGTTGATCCATGTGAACTTGAAATCCAAATCGAAGCTCATCCATCTTAACTTGAAATCCAAACTTTCTAATTAAAAGAAATTATCATAAAATTAAAATCCAAGCCTTTCTTCTGGCCAAATCCAAATCTAAGCCTTTCTTCTAGCCAAATCCAAATCTAAGCTGATCCATCCTAACTTGAAATCCGAAACTTCTAATTAAAAGAAAAACCAAATCCAAATATATGTTAGTCCATATTCCAAACTTTTTTTCATATCTTAACTAGAAATGAAAATCCAAAATCCAAATCTATACTGGTCTATATTCCGAATATCAGAAATATACTGGTCTATATTCCGAATATCAGAAATCCAGACTTTCCAATTGAAAAAAAAATCCAAACCTTTCTTCCTATTTGGAAGAAAATCCAAATCTGTGCTAATATATATTCCAAATTTAAAAAAATTATCCAAATCTATATTGGTTCATATTCTAAACCTTTTTTCAAATCTTAACTAAAAATCAAAATCCAAACCTTTCTTCTTCTTTAGAAAGAAATCCAAATCTACGCTGGTCTGAGAGAATCCAATGGAAAGAAAATAAAAGAAAATCCAAACCTATGTTGTGATCCATATTCCAAACATTTCTTCAAATAACCCAAAATCCAAACAGAAGCTGTGATCCATATTCCAAACATTTCTTCATCATCCATATTCCAAGTATTTCTTCAAATCTTAACCCGAAATCCAAACAGAAGAAAAACCAACCAAATCTATGTTGCGATCCATATTAAAAATATCCCTTAACCCGAAATCCAAACAGAAGAAAAACCAAATATATGTTGATCCATATTCAAAACATCATCTTAACCCGAAATCCAAACAGAGAAAATCCAACTATATGTTAATCCATATTCAAAATGTCATCTTAACCCGAAATCCAAACAGAGAAAATCCAACTGAAAGAAAATCCAAATCCATGCTGCCCATATTCCAATTGGAGGAACAGAGAACCGTTGCCATTTATTTTCGGAGTAGTCTAGCAAGGCCGCGTTTAGAAGTAATGAACTCCCTGCAGAAGCCGAACCAGGATTTCCATCGATACAATTTTTTTCAAATTAGCTCTAGCGCGAATGGGATTGTTTTGAAACTAAAACCGTCCATCCCATCGCATTAATTACGTAGAATTCCACATCCGTCACCCACCTACCCATCGCTAACTTCCAAGTCTGATAACAGTGTGGTCATGGGCGAGCCTTATTTTAGCTGCTATTGACCCATTAATGCTCCCGATTGTACCAATGCCATGCCATGGCCATGGAGCATGGTCATGGGAGCCATCGCGGATTGAAATTGGAATACGACGTGACAGGTTTCGTTGTATGAATTCGTTCGTCGGGATTAATTAATGAGTCGTTCAGATGTTAAATCTGAATACAAACGGCTAGTATACAGCAGGCCGCGAACATGGCGCAGGCAATCGTGCCAGTCAGCGTTATATTATTCTTTATTGCCCAAGCCAATTTTTATCCATTTATTCGATGCGAGGAAATTTTTTGGAATTAGATAATTAAAAATAAAGTTGACGATTTATTCTGAGTTGGGTATTTTGATTTAATCATACCTGAAAAATGCCATCAGTGTTTTCAATTTGAATTTCGATTAAAAATGTTCACATAATAGACTCTACAAATTAGTCATGAAGTAGCAGTTTTATTTTTTGGTTTAAAAAATTAAAAATTAGAATGTTGAATTGTTTCAATAGATTAATATCAGGAAAAAAAATTTGGAACATCAAAAAATCTAAACTTTAATAATTGTAATCTAAATTTTCAAAAAAAAATTATTATTTTTTTATTATTTTGTGATTTTTTTTACACTAGACTAACACCAAATAATTCTAAATTGATAAAAGTTTTTAAAATAAAACCTATTTCTCTTGCTTAATCCACTTTTACTTTAGACCTATTCTATCTAAAGGAGTTAATTTTTATTTCAAATGGTGAGATAAGAATTGAAGGGAGATGTGTGTAAGTATATATGAAGGAATGATTATGATACTTAAAGTTAAATATAACATTTGAAGGAATGATTATGATACTTAAAGTTGTGTATAAATAGCGTATAATGGTCTTAAAGGTTATTTTTTATAACCTAGAATATCTTATGAGGATATTAAAAGCATTTTTTTTAAGAAAGTACTTGGTAACATTTGAGAAATATTTTAATATTTGAATGACAACTTTTCCCTCCAGATTCAAAATCTTAGTGTAATATGATGTTTTATTGAGAATTACTTAGGTTGATCTTTTCTTAATCTTTGTAAATAATAATAATTATGATAACATATTTTAGAAAAATAATAATAATTTTATAATATAATTTTAAAAATAATAAATTAAAATATTTAAAAATCTATTTTTTAAACATTTAAATCCGGAGTTAGGTTTTAGAGGAGTTTTCAATTTATTTTTGGGTTTAATTTGTTTAGAATTTAATAGGATTGGTTGGAATTTTAATTTTTTTAAAGTTGTAAATTCTTTATAATTTAGAAAAATTAGAAAAAGTTTAAGGATTAAATCTATATATTTAATCAAAAACTCATTTTAGAAAAACAAAGATTATGATTAAAAAAAAAAGCAAATAAAAAACCAAAAAAATCAAGTTAATTTTCTAGAACAAATTAATATCTGAATTTTCAATCTAACTATTAAAACTTTCAATGAAAAATGTAATATTCACAAAAATGTAATATAATTTTATAATTAAATATTAGTGTTATGTGTAAATATTTCATCATTAAAATTTACATAATTAGAATTTAAATAAACACTCATTTGTGTCCATGATTTTTTGATCCGTGATTTTTTTTTACAAGAAATTTACACAACTTTATACAGAAGGTATTTTAAGGATATGGCAATTGTTTGTTCATGGTTCTTCTAACTTGTTATCCGTATCTTTTTTTAAAAGTGAAGTTTTTATTCATTTGACGATTGTAACAACATTTTCTTTGTAATATATAATGTGAGTAAAGTTGACATTAATTTTTGTAATTATTTTTTTAATTGAGTAAATTTTATTTTTATTTATATCTAATATTTTAATATTTTATTAATTTAATTGTTAATATAATATTTTTCTACACAATTGACTTTATATTTATTTTTAATTACATTTTAATTAAATAAATTTTATTTTTATTTTAAATTTTAAAATTAGATTGATTTGAGGATTAATATAATATTTTATTTTATTTATAATGTATATTTGTGTTGAGAGATGCTTTCTAGTGGAATATGGTAATAATGTTATAATGTAATATTTAACATTTTCACTGAGTCAAATTAGATAAAATTAACAATTAAATTAAATTATAAAAATTAAATTAAATAAAAAAATTAATATAATGGAATTTAAATATTTTTAACTTGGTCAAAATAAAATAAAAATAAAAAATATAAATAACCCTATAAACATAACATAATAATAACCCAATGGGGAAGGATATATTTAAATATTTTATTTATTTTTCATTTTATTATTATTGAAATTAAATTTTAATATAAAAAGAATAAAATGATAAAATTTTAATATTTAAATTGTATATATATATTTAAA